>OZ023144.1:20433719-20676691 GCA_963675895.2 Styela plicata | reverse complement strand
AAAATATGAAACAAGTCCATTATATACGTTTACTGGGAATAACAAATACAAGAGTAAAATTTTGTGACTCTATGCACTACTCAGTTCATCTTGAACCTGGACTACAGTAATATGGTCGGGTGAATCGCACTTAACTTTGGAAATATGCAATTTCTGGAAATGACCAGTAAATTTACTGCACTTTAGTTACAGTGTGTCATTTTTCAAGCAAAAAATAAACATGTCACATTGGATAGGACATGTTCTCTCCGTGCTGTCGTGTTGCTTCACCAATTTATGTAATATGATACTACATAATATAGATATTAAATATATACATATATAAAATAAAAATAATAATATTATTTATTTATATACTATATATATAATATATATAAGTACTAGTACCAGTGCCTGGAAGTCTCTATTGAACGGGTGTCGGGCAACTAGAAATGCAGTAGTACCAGTACCATGCAATAGACCTCTTGCCACCGGTACTGGTACTAGTATATTTTAACTTGCCTGACACTAGTACCGTTGCTGATATTCCATAAAAGAAACTACATTGAGAGAAAGAGAGAGAGAAAGCTTGACACTAACACTAGTATCTCTCTCCCATTAAACGACACTGCATTGAGAGAGACAAAGGAATAAAAAAAGCTTTGACACTAACACTAGTATATATCTCTATCTTGAAACGACACTACATTGGAAGGGAGAAAAGGGAATGAAATTTTGACACTAGCACTACTATCTTTCATTAAAGGACTCGACGCTGTATTTTTAATTACTATGTGACAGTGATAAAAATCCCACACAAGAGAGACATCTGGTAAAACATCAAGCATGTTAGTTATATGAATCGTAGTTATGTGAAACATTTTGATGCAAAACGTTTGGAATAAAAATTAGTTTTTTAAAAGAAAGAATATGAAGCTCATCTATGTTCTGTCTACTACAATTCTGTTTTTCAATTTTCCTGCACAGTAATTTAAAGATTTCTATTTGAACTATTAACCGAAGTCTCACAAAGTCACGCGACATCATAACGTTAGAAGTTATTCTTTAAGATAATGAATATTCGTCTGAAATGTGGTGCACCTGAATTGAAAAGGCAGCTGTAAAATAGGATAAGCTAAGGTCAAAGTATTTACATTTCAGAAGAGTTAAAGCACAAAAAGCACTGATATTGTGCTTGAATATTTTTTTTTATCAAAGTGGCCAACCAATTGTTAGTGCTTATCGGATATTCTTGAATATTTTGAAGATATTTAACGTTATAAGCATTCCAGGGAGTCTAGGCTACACGTTATAACTGCCTAATATTAGGATAGAATTTTACTTTTATCCTGCGGGAGAGGTGATTCGAGGCCATTGTCTCAGACGGAAGCGCTCATCCAGGGAATTAGAATTTTCTCAGGGGACAGGGGGATTCCTCCATTGAAGGATTGCATCCAAAAGGAAACGCAGGATTGGCGTCTACTTAGAAATGCTTCTGCAAGGGATTGCCCACGACGGAATTGCACGCCACATGATTTCAGTCAAGTACATATTGGAATTACATTTAGATTTTTTGCGAATAATTCGCTATGACATCTCGGTGCACCCATCAGGATGGAAGAGTGACTTTTAATAAAAATCTTTATCTCTGGTATTCGTTTTACGTTTGAGCTACGCAAGGAAGGCTGAGCAGAGCATGTGGGACAAACCTCGCATTGGGGTAATCTGGGTGGGGCCGGGCCAATCCTGTGTGAGGGCAATCTCGTACGGGTATAATACTGCCTGAGGCAATCCGGTATAGGGGCAATTTCGACAGGGGGCAATCCCGCTTGGTAGAAATTCCGTCTGGGGCAATCCTTTACGACGGTTATCATGTGAGGAGACAATCTCGTGTGAGGAAGTCTAGGGACATTTCTGTCCTGGAGCAATACAACGCGTGTGAGATACTGGTGTGCGCAATTTCCCTAGGGCAATACCGCAGTCACCTCGATGGACCACATATAACAAAGGACAACATATCAACTGGAATAAATTAAACCGAAATTAAACCTAATTGCGGTAGATAACATGCCAACGATTATTTGCGAACATTCTATGCTCTCATTATGGTTTTTTACTGTAACCTTTTAGCAGCTGCTTAAATAGAAAAGATAATTTTTAGCAAAACTTTTTTGCAGTGTATTTCGATGTAGACCAACTTATTATGTCGTTTTTTTTAATTTCCACTTTTCCCACCGAAAATTATACACTGCAATAATTTATTATTATTGAAATACTTTGCATTACCATCGGCAAACATATGGCCCATTCATTTAAATCGTGAATAAAATGTTTTGAATTGTGTTCCAAATTTTTCTTTTCACTTTGCTTGGCGTTTTTGAAAAACCCACGAAAATACCCTCTTTCGTCTGATTTTATGACGTCATATTGACTTGCGTAAAATTGTAATTTTGTCTGTACAATAAAAGTGAACTACCTTCGCCTAGACATGCCTATCGTCTGAATTGAATGAAATGAACTTGCCAACACAAAATAAAACACACTGTTAAAAAAACATCAACTATTTTTCGAGACAATCAAATCATTATATCGGTTACGGTGAATGAATTTGTACTAACTGAGTAATTTTGAATCGATTTGAATAAATAGGTTCAGGAATATATTGCTTGCTATTTTTCAAACCGAAATATCTGAAAACGCTCATCGTTTAAGAACAAACGAAACTTGAAGATTAAGATTATCAAAAGCCACAGAGAAAAAGCTATAATGCCAAAATGTAAGGTAGGTTATGTATAGTCACTGGTCCTTTATCTGTTCATGTACTCGTTCGTGTATTCGTCAATCGCCTGATCTTTCTTAAGCGTAAGTCTATGATTTAAATATGATTTTTCAATATTATTGTCACGACGAGAAGGTGGTCCCGGCGGCCGGAATCCCACCCCCTTTTTGACTGAAACAAGTATCTACGCTTTTGAAAGAGGCAAACAAAATCAGGCCAAATTTGGGATTGCCGAACGCGGAGTTATCATTCCGGGCTCCATTCAACACTGATCTGAAATGATCCGTGACGGGCACCGGCAGTGTGGGAATCACTGCACGTTCTGAAATCAAATGACATTGACCCAGCGAGACGATAAATTTCGCAGTTTTTGAACCTATAGGTTGGTGCAAAAATTTTAATGATAATAATCACAATAGAAAATAAATAAAACGGAGAAAATAGGCCCAGTTTTAGACAAAACGAAAACCAGAAATACTAACTCAAAACTTAAGTATTTCAACATGATATGAAACTGAAAACGCCGTTCATCTGTTCGTTAGACGTTGACTGACCTTGTTCTGCCGTAACTTTTGCTGCTGATGTTTTTGATTTTACGACACTTTGTGCAATCGGCGACCTTCAATGATATAAGTGTCGGGACTGGGATTTCAGATTTTAAGATTTTGTGATTGTTATTTTCAGAGATGAGATTTTGTGTTAGTTCACCAACAGGAAGACAGGGGAGTCAAATATATTTTTATTATTTTTTCCGTATTAATATTAGAGTGGCACTTGGAACAATACGGTACGGTAACCTGGTGGCACTAGTACTGAGTAACTAAGCATGATCTTGTGCTTCAAATAAATACAGAAGGAGTGGGCGACTTTGAACTTTGGCTGTTAGATAGTGCTGCAGACTGGGTACGGTACCCTAGCTCCCTGGTTCCAGGTCAGCAAAAATATTCTGCTTTTGCTAGACAGTTAGCCTGATTTTGGTCTATACTGGTATACTGTGCTTGTTCTTGTTGGTTTTCTTCATGCCCAGTTTACGTTTTCTTTATTACTAATTTTATTTCCAAAAAATAAGGCTGTTCAAACCAGAGCAGAGAGTATGTGATTCAACTCTTTGTCGATGGCATCGAAATGTCAAACAAGTGTGAAAATAAATGCAAGTTTTGACCCAATCAACGAATTTTTTCGGTGATTTGTTATGTGTTTGTGTCATAAGTTTTGATTTGAATATTATACTTTTGCTGTTTGGATCCATATGTTGAGCGGTGTCTTTTTGGACCATATGGAATTAAAAAAACTCTTTAAAAAGACTCCTCAATCTGTGATAATGTTTTCAAATTCCAGAATGTTCTATAATGAAATATTTAGGCATACATCACATTAGGTTTGCGGTTGAAAAGCCGGACTATTTTTCACGTTTTTTAATACAAAATTTTGGATTTCAATATTATGCACATCGTCTTTGCAACGGGTCTCAACCATCTTCGATTGTAGTTAAACATCAGGATATCATTTTTGTGATCGATGAACGGAATCAAAAGAATGAAGTGCTCGAAGTGAACGAAAATTTTCAAGACTCATTTTTATCTGGAAATGTTAATTATCCAGTTGACACTGTTTGTGATGCTTGTTTTCAGTGCAATAATCTCGACGAAATTATCAAAAATGTTAAAGATACACAAAAGGGGTCTTGCATAATTCGTTCAAAGGTACAGTAGTTGTTCTTTAATTAAAACAAGATATTCCAATATTTTACAGGACCCATGTCTGGGTAGATTTGAGATTATGATTGGCTCTGTGGTTATAACTATAACTACAAGTTTCGTATATATTTTTTTCGAATCGAATCTTTTCGAATATGATTCTATTTAAAACAACTCATTCCCAAATGTTTTAAAATGCTATATTAGGTTACAAAACCCAAAAAACACATTCGTTGCTCAAATTCAGCAACACTGAACAAGAACTAAAGAGCTATGTTCTTGATTTGATAGCTGGGCACAATAAAATTGGCTAAAATTTATTAGAAATATTACCAAGTAAAAAAATATTTCAAGTATTTGCTTTCAAAGTCTAACAACGGAACTTCATATACTGTATACGTGATGCAACTGGAATCTATATATTAGGATAACAATGATTTTTTTGAAATGCTCGTAATTGGTTAAAATTACCTAATGGTGCAAAATTCTTAACATTCCCTATATACTGAGAGAACTTGACAGTTGACTATGTCAACTGTTACATAGACACTTATGTTCACATGGATTCCAACGAGTGATCATAATTCCAATCAATGAGTTCCAAAAAACGGCCGCTCAAGAGCAAAGAGCTACTGAAAGATGTAGTAATGCACTCTAAGCGGGAAACATCCCAAGTTGAACTAAACCGCCTTGGTAAAGTGCAGCAAGTGTTATCCCGGATGGTAAAAGCACCTAACACTTATTTGCCTCATTATAGTTGCCTCTTGTACATTCTAAAGCTAGCATCTACAAGGCTACAGTTGCATTCAAGAGAACTTCAAAAAGATATTGAAATTAATATCCAATCAGCCAATTACCAATATATATCGCAGGATAATATCTGAGGATACAGCATAGTTTCCTTCCATGCCTTTTCATAAATCAATTAAACAATTAAATCTATTTATTTTAGGTGCAAGATGCGAGCGGCCAAGTTTCATATGCAGTCATACAATCACCATTTGGGAATTTACAACACACTTTAATAGACTTGTCAAACTATAACGGACAATTTTTACCAGGTTTTCAGTTACATAATAGTTTCGATGACTCAAAACACCACCATGTGGAATGTATTGATCATCTAGCTTATATGGTTCCAACCGGACATGCTGATGCTGCTATTGACTGGTATAATTATGTTTTCGGGTTCGAAAGATTATTCATCAACAAGTAAGATATAATTAATTGTTTAGCATTTTTTTTTCAAATGTAGCTCAGTCTATGCAAGGTCAAAACCATATAAGTTAGCGACTGGGTGAAAACATTTTTTTGATAGCCACTTCTTAGAGTGGATCACCCTGTCCAGGACCCTGTAACAGCGACAACTTATGGACGGACGGGGTTTCAATTACTAGATAGATATGATCTTTTCTGTTCGGCTTAGCCTACTCAAGTTATTACACCCTGGGTTGAGTGGTGGGCATGGATAAGCGAGTGGGACTCGCCAGGGCTCGAACTGAGCTCTTCAACCTACGATGCCAACATGTTTAACCACTAGGCCATCGCTCATATAATCACTTTTTTTTAAATGTGACCCAGTAAAAGTAAAAGCATGTAAGTTAGCAACTGGGCGAAAACATTTCATAGAAAACTGCACCACAATAAGTGGTGGATGTTTTACCATCAACCAGGGCAGAAGCCACATACTGCACTTACCATTCAGTACCGTTTGGAATCTTTTCAATTGAGAGTGCAGTTGCTTGGTACTACATCTTGTAGTTAGCTTTCGTTGTGGCCGTTACTTGGTTTTTTAGGTACCGGTACTGCCTCCAGCCTGTCTGTCTCAGAGTAAATTTCAATTAAAAATGGATCGTGTAGTTAGCTATTTGTCATTAAGTGCCCTGCCTGTTAGTTGGTTCTTTTTAGGTACCGGTACTGCCTCCAGCCTGTCCGTCTCAAAGAGTGAATTTCAATAAAAATAATGAAGCTGAGAGTGATATCCATCATATTAAATCCCCATTTAGATAGTAAAAATTAATGCTCTTTGAGCATATAACATTCCCAAATAAAACCCTGATTTTTTGAAAACGTTAAAGCGGAAAATGTCACTCCCACACATTAGGATGTCCCTACAAAATAAGTCATTTTGTTTAACTTGTGGCTAGGGCTGGGCAATTCGGTGATTCAAAGCACAATTTATTCGAATTAAGAGTGAAACTTCATGGGCATGAAATTAGCCAAATAAGCTTGAATTTTTTATTTTAACGACAATATCCAATCGATTTTGGTTAAGTTGGACCAAAATTGATGATATTTTGCCATTAAAATTTCGGTTTTGCCCAGCCCTACCCCTAGTTCCGGTGTCAAATTAGATCATTAAAACAGATTTTTCAATTTAGAGATGACGAAGTACATGAAGGGTTCAAAGTTGAACATGGACCAATGGGAATGAGGTTAAAAGCAATTCATGGTGTTGATCAACAAGCAACAAAATGCACAGGTTAAAAATATTTGATTTAAATTGGTGGAATGGATAGGATTTCGTTTTTATCCTGTGGGAGAGGCAAAGCCAAGGATACAGCTTAATCATATGGCGAACCCCGACCGCTCGTGCAGATACCAGTTCCGAATCGGGGTGAATTATTTTTTCTCATTTTTCCTGTACATGGACTTGGTTGGTGGAGGAAGGTGTAAGCAGCGCCTACGGGGAACCACCATGCATCGGCGAGGCGTCCAGCAGATAATCATCATCACTCGCGGGATTCGAACCTGCATCATAAAGATCAGAGATGCGTAGCTCGAAGCGTATTCCCAGCGCTTTACCGATTGAGCTAACCGGACACCCCCAATGTCACATACTATGCTACGCAGATACCTAAAGAAAATATTTTTATTAAAAGAAAATTTGCCTGGACTTGAGCGGAGATAAGTATCTGTTTTGAGTGACCCCGGTAAAGTTGAACAAAAGCTTCGTAATCATGGGCTACTCACGGCACTCAAAAAGGGGTGGATGTCTATTTTATCCTGCAGGGGATAACCACATGGCGAACCAAGACCTCTGATGTCGACACCAGTTTTGAATCTGGTGGGGGAAGCCTCGAGAGTCACCGTGTACCGGCAAAGTATCTACCAGACTGCTCACATATAATCATACCTCACAGGATTTAAACCTACGAAATTGCTCACATATAATCATATCTCACAGGATTTTAAACCCACGAAATGTAGGTTGATCAGATATGCAACATGTTTTTATTGCGACCTGCAACTCTGCCCCTGTTAATTTTGAACTTTTGTAAGTCTGCATATTAACGTATTATTATCCCATTTTAAAATGCTTTAAAGTTTATGCAAGTCTGCTCAATATTTCTTCAAACAACTAGTAAAATATCTCTTTCAGGTGAATTATCATCGGACAGATACTTAGCACCAGTCAAGTTCGTGTTTGGTGAACCCCTCAGCTCGTCAACGAGTGATCAAATATCAACATTTCTTGATGAACACAGGTTAGCAGATGTCTAAATAGCACATATAAGTTAAAACTTGTATCTCATCTGGACTTGTATAATGAAGATACCAGATAACCAGAATACATTTTTTTTCTCTTGGCAAGGAATCAGAAATCAGCTAGGCTTGTAGCAGCTTGGTATTGTCAATAAGTTTGCATTGTTTGATAAATTATAAAAAATATTCCTCTACTAAAAAATCTTCTGGCACAGTGTGCTATATAGTACATACATAGGTTATTTCGATACCTCGGTCGACACAAAAGACGATACAAATAAAGATATCATATTATAGATGTATCAGGAAAGGAAATAAAACCTAAAATAAAGTTTAAAGCGTGCCAGAACGTCTTGAACAAATATTCAGATAGAGTAACACTAATTCGCTTACCTCAATTTAAACGATATAAATATTACTAAATCTGTAGTTATCCTGTTGGTATGTTGGGTAGGCTTGTTGAAGATCCTGTTAATACAAGCTAACCAGTCAACCCAGTCTGTAATAACTTTTTGAAGTTTTTGCTGAAACTGGAATGCAGCTCGTTGTTTTATAGGTATATAAGGCCATTCTCTGGGTTATCTGCCCTCATGAGTTACTGTTTAAAAATAAATATTTAAACTTTTTCACAGGGGAATGGGAATTCAACACATAGGCCTGGGAACAAGGAATATTCTCAAAGCCGTCAATCATTTTAAACAACTCGGAGCCAGCTTTGTTGCACCTCCTATTGAATATTATAATGATGTGAGTTTTTTGTATCAAAATTCGCTCCAAACAAGGCTGTAGGAGACATAACATACTTGAAAAGATTGAATGGATTTATGCCAATTATGTGCTGTTGATGGGGCGCGCCTTCGCGATGCAGTCCATCAACATTCCATACTTTGCCAATAGAGTGAATTTTGAATTTTACCGTTGAATTACTGTCAAAGACCAGTGATTTTGTTGCATTTTCTGTTACAGTGTATCAACACATCCAAAATTTCTCAATGGCAACCTAACTTCCCACACCCTACTTTTTTTGAAATATTTCTGATTAACTATTCCCTAATCTTCAATATTCTGTCTTATCTCTTCTCTTCAAAAGTAGTTATAACCGAATATCAAATTCAATGCTTAAATGTCTCTCTTAATGGGACAATACAATAAGTTATTATTGTTTGACATTTGTTTGAACAGTTTCCTGCCTGAGGCCATTCATGTGAATAAGTGTTTAGTTTACATCGCCTGAAGGGTGTGGGGATATAGCTCAGTGGTAGAGCATTCGACTGCAGATCGAGAGGTCCCTGGTTCAAATCCGGGTGTCCCCTGTTTTTATTTTTTATGGGTCATTCAAGAATACAGATAAATGCTATTTATATTTCTTTGTTTATTATAAAAAATAAAAATCATTGAAAAAATCATTATATCTGTATTCTTGAATGACCCATAAAAAATAAAAACAGGGGACGCCCGGATTTGAACCAGAGACCTCTCGATCCCGATTATTTTTTATAATACATAAAGATATATAAATAGCATTTTCTTTTTTTAAAAAGAAAATAAAGGAAATTCACTGCAAGTAAGGTTAAAAGTAGCGTGAAGGAACCAACCAACTTCGGGTCT
Source organism: Styela plicata (assembly GCA_963675895.2). Classification (NCBI taxonomy): domain Eukaryota; kingdom Metazoa; phylum Chordata; class Ascidiacea; order Stolidobranchia; family Styelidae; genus Styela; species Styela plicata. Next base: position 20,667,142 of record OZ023144.1, on the reverse strand, counting down.
CATGAAGTTTAGTACCATAAATCTGATTTTCATAATAATTTCCCATGTTTCAAGCGACTCATCCTAACCGGATGCTTGCAGCACTGGCGCCTCCTAGTTAGGATGAGGATATTCTGCCAGTTTTCATTTTAATGACATTCGGGAATATGGTACTGAACTTCACTAGACCCCTAACTTCTGTGGCGAAGAGATAGTTCAAAATGTAAAATTGAAGTAGGCATAACTATTTTAATTGTTATTTCGATATTTATTGGAAATGGCATGGTTTGAATTTCATATTCGGAGTAGGGCTTTACATTCTCTGTATTTTTAAATTTAGTTGAATTTTGGTATTGAACCATTGGTAGGGCTGGGCAAAACCGAATCATTTATAATTTGAATCTGATTGGAATATTTTTTTTGAATTTGATCGAATGATAGATTTCATGTAAATAACAAATATTACATTTTACTATCATAACTTTTCTCTTGTGAGAACCAAAAAATTTATTGTTTATAGTGTATTTCCAATTCACATCTCAAGTTTAAGAGCGTCAATTTTCATGTTTTAACGACAAAATATAATCGATTTTGGTCAAACCTCACCACAGTCGATCATATTTTGTCGTTAAAAATAAAAATTTTAGTTCATTTGGCAAGTTTTTGTTCGTAAGACACTTTCACAATGATTGGAATAAATTGTGCGATTCGATTCCCCGAATCGTACTACACAGCCCTAACCAATAGTCAGTAACATAAAATTACTTTCAGCAAAGGTTTGAATTTCTGACCTCTTGGTTTATTTTTGACCTTTGAACCCCTAATTCAAATCTGGGCAACAGTGTGTTTGGATTTAATAAGTTGCTTGATTCAATCCAAGTTGAATTAATGGGAACTTGAATACTCAATTTTAACCGTGAATATTACAAGTTATAACCAGTAATTAAGGGAACCACTGTCCAGATGACCAAATACGAACGAATAAGTGATATCTACCAGGGCAGATACCGCTCATTGCCCTTTATAATAGCGGCTCATTTTCCACTTAAACTGCAGGACGGTCGCGGGTCCCATTTTTAGTAGCAGCTCTTTGGTTCTATTATGACCGGGGGGGGGGGGGGGGGGGGGGCTCATGGTTTTCTTCTGGTGTCTGAAATAGTCTGTTCATTTTGTTCCGATGGACAAAAAAATTCAAAACTATCAACACTGCTATTTCATAGCAGTATTGATAGTTTCGAATCTTTTTCTTCACTATTGTTTGCTACCAGACACTCGGGAAGAGACATTTTATTCTTTTAGTCGTAGATTTCCCCATGGAACATTGCTCATTTGCTTCATTTTCTTATGATGCCAGTAATTTTTTTCAGACGTCTAATTCTGCCAGTCTGATCGTTACCATTGATTGGTTCGTTCCTATTCAAATCCTGAATCAAATTGCCCAGCCCTAAACATATGTGGCAGGGGTTTGAATTTCGAATGTTGCGGTTTTTTTTGACATTTGAACCCCTAATTCAAATCTGGGCAACGGTGTGTTTGGATTTATTAAGTTGCTTGATTCAATCCAAGTTGAATTATTTGGAACTTGAATGCTCAATTTTAACCGTGAATATTAAAAATTAGAAGTTATAACCAGTCGTTAAGGGAACCACAGTCCAGATGACCAAATACAAACGAATAAGTGATATCTACCAGGGCAGATACCGCTCATTGCCCTTTATTATAGCGGCTCCTTTTTGTTTGGATGTTTTCCACTTAAACTGCAGGACGGTCGCGGGCGGAATCGTGGTTTTCTTCTGGTGTCTGAAATAATCTGTTCATTTTGTTCGGATGGACAAAAAAGCTTCAAAACTATGAACACTGCTATTTCACTTTTGTTTGCTACCAGACCTCAGTAAGAGACATTTTAATCTTGTAGTCGTAGATATCACATAGAATATTGCTTATTTGTTTCACTTTTTACGATGCCAGTCATTTTCTTCGGGTGTCTAATTAGCTGACATTCCGCCAGTCTGATAGTGAACATTGCTTGGTTCGTTCCTATTAGATGCTGCTTTCCGGCCTTACTTGATGAACCTAAATATAAAAACTGATGACGGCCTTTCCCTCAATACTGACAATGTTATTTCTACAGATGAACGGAATAGAAGAAATAGAAGGTTTGAATATAACAACAGATCAACTCATGAAATCAGGGATATTAGTCGAATCTAGTGATAATTCAGAAGATTCAGAATTGCTGCTTCCTCCAGACACTGACAACTGGTAGGTACACGATATCTACTGGGAACGTTTGGATTTTTTTTTATCTGAATTTGCTCAGAGCAAGGTTTTGAGACTTTTAACAATAAGAGTCACTCAAAATCCTTATAGAAGAGCCACCTAATGAAAAGTCTTAAATGAAGATATTCCAGCCCTGTAGGTACGGGCTTTAGAATAGTCCTAACATATTTCCTGCGTGTTGTATGAGGAGACTAAAAGGAAGCAACAAAGTGGTAGATGGTTTTATCATTGCCCATGGCAGATACCACTCCCTGGTTGATGGTTAATTTTGATGGACTATGATTGCTACCAGGCAATAAAACAAACACTTTCACTTCCAAAAAGTTATATATCATAGAATATTTCCCATTTGCTAAATTTTCTTCTGATTAAACTCATTTTTTTCGGGTGTTTGAGTAGCAGAGCAGCTGGCATTCTGCCAGTCTGAACCAAACCATCGTTAGCTATTTGCTTTCCTCTAATTGGCAATCAACCTTGTTATTGTGACACCGGAAGGAATGTAGAACGAGTAGAATGTCAGCGGTTTATGGTTTTAAAACCTTTTTGAAGAAAATTATTTTTTAATACATTGAAGGAAAATAGAAAACAAGAACACTGATAATAACACTGAACTTAACCTTTCTTTCTGTCCTAGGTACATCATGCAAGTCTTCACAAAGAATCTCTTCAAAGAACAGACTTTTTTCCTTGAACTGATACAAAGACATCGCACACAAGGAGGCTTCGGCGCAGGAAATATCAAAGCACTGTGGAACGGAGTACAAGCACATTTAGAAAGTGTCAAAGAAATAGAAAACTGATGTCAAGTGTTGCTATTTTTGACTATAAATTGAATGCGAAAGTGTTCCTCAGTTTATACCATGCAGCAGTTCCTTTTGAATTTTGTGAAAGACCTGGTTCATTATTCAACTTCCTTAAAAAGCAAAATTTTTGTTCCTGCATGTTTCTGTCTAATCTCGCAGCAAATTCCCAATTTATGTACGTTTTAAATATCCAAAAAAAAAAGATTTCTATTGACATGGATACCAAGCTTATTCAGAAAACATTTTTTATTATTTTTGTTCTGGTACGGACCCTCGATAATAAGCTTCTGATGAGTGACCTAGCCAAGTTCGTATCTGTAATGTTTCTTCATTGAAAATGTTTCTAATTCGCTGTATCATTAGCACTAATTGCCACAGTCTGCTGTTCGTAATTATTTATGTTTAAAAAAATATATGAAGTTCCATTGAGCGTGTGTGTTGTGTTTGGACTCGCGGGACCATCGCGATCGTCTCCCAGACTAGATCATAAGTATTTTTTAATGAGGGGGTGCCGCGCACAATGCAGGCGTACGTGTGACCGCTAAATTTTGTATCTGCTTCTATAAACATCCGATAAAAGTGAAAATTAGAATGTTTTATAGTAAGTCGACCTATAGACCTATAAGTTATACACGCACCTCGGGCACCAATTTTTCGAATAGATTTTGTTTAGACCATGTCGTGAGACAATATTAACACTAATAATACTGTGCTTATACGTCAATAAGTTTGACAAAGTTAGGACTTGCTTCGGAAATTTTGAAAACATGACTTTTGGAAACGTTGAATGTTGAGGCTGAATCGAGTCGGTGGATAAAAAATATATAGGCTAAGACGTATTCTCGGCTTTCCCCTCCCTCAGGATGAAAACATTAAATCCTATTGCGTGATTTAACTGATCCGTCTGCGGCACGCGGATAACTCAAAGCTACGTCGAAATTTGTTTTCATTTTGGGCTCTGCTCTGCGATCGACCTTTGAAAGAATGTTCTAAATTGCAAATTAAATCGTCCTTTTTTGACTGTTACGAAACAGTAAAAGAAAAGCGCGTGACTGAATTCTTTCTTCCATTCTCTCCTTTTCAGACAGTTCTATTGCGTCACGGAAACGAATTTTGTATAAAAATTCTCTCGTTATTAAAAAGATACGTTTTGAGATGAGTATAGCTGTATATATTAGGGGCGATAACATGGATTTTCCCGGTTTTAGAAAGAATTTTTCGACCACAGAGCTTGCAAGTTTTATGCGCAATGAGTTTAACCTTGATGATATAACAGTTGGAAGACTTATTGGTGAGTTTTTATGTGCTTTTTCTCTGTGTTTAATCATGGCACGAAAAGTGTTAAAGCACGTCTCTTTGTCTGTTGTACATGTGGAATAATGGCGTCGTCATTTTAAGCCACCGCGCATGTTAAATAAATCACCGTTGAACGTTTGAGGCTTGCAAATGGAAAAACAGCGCCGGCAGGGCGCAGAACCATGTTGGGGTTAGGATAACCACAAGAAAGAGTGAATTAGACTATGATAACGCTTTAAATACCCAAATCGAAATAAAAAAAAATTTTGTTGTACTGCGCGCAAATTCATTTTGAACAACTCGAAAAGAATCAATCCGTGCAATCGGCGCGCGCATTTGCAATTTTTGGAATTGATTCGCAAAAGCTTTGTTTACTTTCCAAGCCTGGACGGGCACCATTCTCTTCCGTTCGTCCCTGATGGCTGAGCAATGTTTGGCGCTCCTGACCCTTTTTTATTTCCATCAAACATGCGCCATTTATGAACACAAAATCTCTCACCGTTTCGACTATGGCTCATTCCTAGACAAAACACCGCATGTGTTGTAAAATCGACGCTCAATTTCGCGTATCTCTATCAGCGAAGAAGAAAATATTTTTTAAGGGCTCATTTATTTTTTTCTTAACATTTAGCTTAACATTCTTATCGTACATTCTTATCCTTAACAATCCGCGTACCAAAGGGTCGTGAATTTTTCTTCTGAAAATAGAGCAAAAATTGTATTTTGTATCTAACCTAAATAATCATACGAAATTGGCATTCTTTTCTTACATTTCGTTTTTTTACACAATCCTTCGGCGGCAGCGGAGTAAAAAGTAAATTTTTTGGATTTAAAAAAGCGCTCGATGGATGCTTGTAACATTTTATCCCCTCGTCGACCGAAAGGAAATCGTAGAACGGTTTTTTAAAGGCCTCAATAAAACGAGGAAATCTTAAAATTTTCGACGCGCTTCCGCTTTTTATCAGTGTATTTTGAGCTTGGAAATCACATTTTTCAAAAAATATCGCGTCTCCGGCTAGATTTTACCAAACATATTTTTTGATCGACAATCGAACTCATTGTGAATTAGCAACAGCGTCATGAATATGAAACATATCTTGGGAGTAAACCCACGAAACTCAGCTTTGGTTTGTTCGTCGAACGTGTCTCGTTCACATTATTAAAATGAAATATTTCACCATGTGACAGGTTAGGCGTGTAGTGCGGAGCTCAAAATAAATACCGAATTCTTGAATAACAATTCATAAACATAAATCAAGGTATTCGATCGAAATTCACAAATCATGTTCAAACATCATTCGTTCAAGTATGAGTCACAGATGGATCGCGCCGACGAGGCGCGGTGCATCTGTGACTCGTGCTAAAAAAAATAAAATTTCTGACCGTCGAATGGGCCGCCAGTAGGGCTGGGCAAAACCGAATCATTTGGAATCGAATCTGATTCGGATAATTTGTTCGAATCGGATCGAATCGCCGATTCCATAAAGTAACAAATATCCATCTCTGCTATTACTATTATCGTCTTCATTATGATAATTAAGAAATTTAAAGTTACGAATTACAAATATTGCCTTAAACAGACAGACAGGCACTCCAGTTCGAGAGCGGAAATTTTCATTTTAACGAAAATATACAATCGATTTTAATCATATTTGCCATTCTATGGAATTTGACTTTCTAAGCAAGGCCACAATCAGCGCTTTAAAGGAACCATCCATTGGCCACATATACGACAAAGAACTGCAACAAAATGTGTTACTAGAAAATGCAATCTGAACGGAAAACATGCCAAACAAAACTGAACCACTGTAAGAAAGTGCAGTAAGTGATATCTGCCCCGTGTAAAATGTCTAATACTTCTCATTCTGTTTCAGCTTTAGCATTCTTCACTTTTCTTTTATTTTAGATGAAGAAATTGATGGCCTGGCATTGCTTGAACTTACAGAGTCAGACTTGAGAGAATTGGGGATTCGCAAAATGGGAACATTGAAGAAAATACGTCTGCTGATTCGTCAGAATTCCACATACGGACAATCTGACCACAAACCGGCCACGCCTTCGATTTCTCAACCAATCACAAACCGTGTTTCTCATGACGCACAAATATCAAGCGCAGTTTTAGAAGTCATGAAACGGATCGGAAACATTCAAAATCAGCCGTCAACATCATTCCGAGATTATAGCTCAGCCCCGCCCATTTCACCTGTCGCTCAAATATCTAGTACCACGCCTTTTGTTCCAAGCCCCGTCGACTTGAAACCTGTAATAGACTTAACATCGAAACGCTTCCCCATTGAACATCTCGTCAGCGCAACACTTGCCTCCTTCTTCCGACGCAGCACAAGTTTCTGAAGCAACCTCGGAGCTGTATGCCAATCAGTCAAACACGCCGACAGTCACACATACAAATCAAGTCAAAACAAGTAAGCCACCAATACTCATACGACGACCATACACACATCAAGACTTAGTTCCTGAAATTCTCAAATCATCCACAAACGACTCCGGCTCAAGACCTCAGAGAAAAGCCAAACACCCATTACGATATGTACAAGACAGTGAGGCGACTTGGGTAACACCTTCAATGGTCGCTATGGTTCAAACTGAACCTGGTTCAAGCAAAGATGTACCACGGATAGTAAACGTGACGTCATTAGAACGCAGGAAGACGAAATCTATGCGATGGGCGGGATCCGGATACAAGCTACCCGATGGAGTTACTTTTGATGTAAGTTTTATCTCCGTATGTACGGGTTTTAGAATTGTCGTAACGTTCCATGCAAGAATTTATTTTCCACGAACTTCTGTGATTTGGAATTCATTGTCTTCACACTGCTTTCCCGGTCGTGTGGATTTGCAAGCTTTCAAATCTCGTGTCAATAAGTGTCTTTTGGGAATGAAGGTTCTTCAGCCTGTACTTCTGCACTCATGTAGCTCTTTGCATAACAGTGGTGTTGGATTACGCTTATTATTGAAATTCTCTTAAAACCTTGCTCTAAGCGAATTCAGATAAAAATTTCAGCGTTTCTTAAGAGGCGATTGGAAGTAAGCGATAAATTAATATACTGTAACAAAATTAAGGTAGTTTTACTTGAATTCGAAGTAAAAGTATAAAATTTACTTTTTTTTGACATGTGTAGAAGCGGCTGCTGATGGAACTCGCCGTCCAAAACCTCGTGAATAAGCGGTTTCGGTTTCTTGAAATACCTAATTACTGCTCATGAACAGTAAATTTACTGGACTTTTGTTACAGTGTATATGGTTTTTCTTTCGTCGATGTCGCTATTTTGTCCTAACAGGTTTGCGAATTTCTGCTTCCATATTAAAAATTTTATTTTGCCAAGCATGAACCACAGATGGGTTGTGCCTCGTTCATAATTTGGTATTGTCGTAAAGACCATTATATGACCATTACACGAATAAATGAAAAATGTGTGCGTTCAACCGTATCGTTGAAGCAGTTGGAACGAATATAACTTTTTGTGTGATTGTCTCTTAATATGGATTTTGAAACCAATTGTATTTTTTGTGAGTTCATTAATAACTAACGTATGTTTGACAAAACATGATTGCAAAAATTTTCGCCGCTGATTGGGTCACTGATGGAACGTTTCACTAAGTTTGACTTTTAAGCCCGTACGTTTACGTAGGTTGCGTTTTTTTATAGGTTTATTTTATGTAACCCTCGTGTTTTACGCAAGCGCATTGCTCTGCATGCATTTACTTACCTTTTCTAGTGAAACAGAACGGTTTGCTATGCAAGCCAGCGAAGAGTGCTCGTTTCGTTGCGTGCGTTTGTGAGTATGGGAGCACGATTAACGGAAAGCAATACAGGTGTCTATTGCCGTTTTGATTGTGTTACCCGGAACATAATGCAACGCATCGGTAAGACAACTTCGCGTATGTTTTGGCCTGTATAAAACGTGTAAGATAAAACGTGGAAAATATTTTTTGAATATATATTTACTTCAATATTTACTTCTATTTTCCAGGACATAGATCTGCATGAAGAAATAGAGAAGATGCCTGGGTGTCAAGCATTAGTGAAAGAATTAGTAAACGATGGTCAGAAGAACGGACAAGTTCACAGAAAATTTGTTCAAGCAGCTGTAGCGATCTTCGACATGATGTCAGAGAGGATTGGTTACAAAAAGTAGTAAGTTCCTAGATTAGGAAATTTTGAGTAAACTTCTCTTTCTAAATTTGATTTAGATTAAATCCACCCGTACATTTTCAAAAAATCAAATAAGACTCCAAAAATAACATTTTTTCATTGAAATTCACTCTGAGCAATGCCGGAACCAGTGCCTAAACGCAACCACTTAATCGCCACTTCTTTGAATCGTAAAGGATTTTACCAGCAACTTTTTTCTTAGCCTACCCAAGTTATACATTTGGCGTTTCTAAGCGGAAAACATTTCAAATGGCTATGGTAAAGTGCAGCGGGCGGTATCTGCCCCAGGTGATGGTATAACCATCTACCACTTCTTTGCTTACTTTTTAGTTTAGTTGTATTTTGGTTTATTGTAAGTGCTGTTTCCTACCTTGTATATAAAAAAATTTTTTTTGTGTTTCTTCAGTTATCCGGCAAGTCATTTGAAGACACAGATGGCAAAAGCAATTATCCGAAATTTTCCGAATCTTGCCGAAACCGACTCATATCGATTACCTCACGTAAGTTCCTTTTGCATTACGTTAAATTGTTTTACTTTCATCGCAGTTCGGAATCTTATCGTGCCAAGTGAGAACCACAGATAGACCGCGCCTCGGCGGCGCGATCTATCAGTGATACACGCTTAATAAAACAAGTTTTGTCGATATTTTTTCTGTTAGGTTCTTTGCTAAAGTCGTGGATTGCCACATTAGTTTTGTTGGCAACAGAGATCGCTCCAACGTATTTCCTTCCCATCGTAAGAGGCGACTGAAAGGGGACTTAGATATGGCAGATGACTCTTCCATTGCTCGGGATAGATACATCTCACTGCACTCATTAAAGCAGTTCCGTTCTGTTTGGAATATTTTTCACTTAGATTGCAGTTGCTGGCACCACATGAAATGGTAGATGGTGAAAGTGCAGTCGCTGATTCTGCATTTTGTAGTGGTTCTTTGCCATTAAGTGGTCGTTAGTTTTTTCTTTTTAGAAGCTGATCTGTGTGAATGAAATGAAAAAGTGGCGACAAAATGAAAGCGTAGGAAATGGTAGAAACCACTCGTTGCATTCTATAATATCAGTTCATTTCGGTATCACATGTTTTCAAATTTGAGTGCAGTAGCTGGTACCGATTTTTTTTCCACTTCGTGTCGCGCATTCTCACCGTTAGTAAGTTCTTACTGGTGCTGCTTCCAACGTGTTTTTGAATAAAAAAAATCTATCCGATGGAATAGAAATGCAGCTATAGCAGTTTTTGGATAGTTCAAAAAACTTTGATTCATCGAAAGCAAATGACACGAAATACATTTTCTGAAAACAAGATTTTGTGGCAGAGAGAATTGGGTTAGTTTTCGCTTTCGAAAATCACCTAAATTTCGTTATCGTAGATTATAATTTAGATTCCTCTTTACATCTTCGTCGTGATATTGACCGATTAGCTGTTTGGATGACTTGTCGTTTTCGAATTTAAAATTTCCGCTTTCTCACTGTCTGATTCTGCCATCTTCAACAGACTAGTTTTGTGAATGAACCCACACGAAAAAAATATTGATACAATATACATCATTAATGGCGCAATATGTACACAATAACGCCACGTCACAAACGCCACAAAACGCCCACGAAGGTCAAACAAAGGCTTTGTAAAAAGTCTTTAAAATATCGTATAAATTAGAAGATTCTAGTTTCAGTGTTATCTGATATGTTCCCAGCATGTGCCAGAGGTAAAATTACCGATTTATCGAAAAACGCTTAACTGTTGAAGGTATTTCGGTCAAACTTGGACTGAGTGTCAAGTATATGTATAGTCAGCTGTTTGGATGACTTGATGTTTTCAAATGGTGTAACCTCTAGGATAATCAACGTGCTTGGGTGATTTATCAGCTCCACAAGGTATTTTTATTTGCGCTTCTCGGAGCGGGTCGCCCCGAACGAAGTCCTAAAACTAGCGACAACAAACCGGATTAAAAAAGCCATGAGCTTTTCGTTCTAGACAAACCTCAGCAAATATTACACACTGGTTTGAGTGGATGGCAATGGTTTATGAGCCAAACTCGTCCTCCTGTAGTTTCTGCCGAATACTATAGTTAACGTTCTGCCCATTACCCAAATTTCATCGCTGATTATTATATATTTTTTCATTTTTACAGGCGGCCTACTACGACGCTAATGAACGAACTATATAGAGAATCGTTTCAAGACCTTACGACGTGGTTTAGACTCGGAAGACAGAGCATATAGGCGTAAAGCAGGAGTGCGTCGAAAAAGGGACTTGGACGTCGGCGAATTGATCGATTTTTACTCAGATGACTAAATATACGAACTATAAAAAAATGCTTGGCTCGGTGCCGTAATGCGGCCTCCAGTCGTAAATATTTTGTACACACTGCTGGATCGCGCCGCAGAGGCGTGTTTCATGTACCTTGATTGACAGAACGAAATTAGTGGTTGTTGGTCACTTGAACACGCCTTGAGTACAGTGTTACTACAATAGCGAGTGGTCGCCACCAGGTAGACTCGGAGTAATATGGATATGCTCAACCAGTGAAATACAAATGTAATTCGACGTGTTTCCATGTTACTATAATGTTAGTGCCTAGTGCATGTTTGGAATGAGCACCTCTTCCCACCTACACAATGATAAATTCAGGGACATGCCGTACCAATTATTTCTACCCACGCATCGGTGGTGTATACATGGCATGATTAGGTCTCTCTCATTGGGATATACCGTCGTTTAAACTGGTCGATTCGAGCATCATGGTAAATTTATATGATTATCGCCCGAAAAAATGAAAAAATATGTCCCTTCAGTTGAATTTGTTGAGCGTCAGGAATATGTAATCAAAAATTTGTCATGTTTTTTCTGTGATTGACTTTTAATGTAGTTTTTAAAAACGTTTGTATATTTTTTTAATTGATAGAAATTGTTTTTTCTCCTGATCCGAAGTGCTGTCAAGTAATAAATTACATTTAAACCTAACATATATTATTGCCCAGTAATCGGGCAAGTCCTCTATACTTTTATAGCCACTCATTTGCGTGGATCACCTTTAGAGACAAACAGAGTCAGTATTTTTAGAAAAATGTGATCTTTCCGGTTCGGGCGATCCTGCCTAAGCTGTTACACCCTAGGTTGAATGGTTGACATGGATTAGCGATCTGGACTCGCTTTGGCTCGAACCTGAAATCTTCAACCTGCGATACCAACATGAATATATCCATATTTTGATGAAGCAAGTTGTCTTCACCCTAATCGAAAATTTTATTTTGCTAAACATGCGTCACAGACGGATCGCGCTTCAATGGCGCGATCCATCTGTGACCCATACTTAACAAAATATGCTGTATCCAAGACTGATCACAGTTACCTTGTAATTTTTTTTATTTGTTTATATGTGTCGAGCTGGGGCACTATAACCTTCAATATTTTTTATGTGTGTATATTTGTCGACTGGCCACAGTTACCTTGTAAATTTCCAATGTGTGTATGTGTCGACTGAGGCACAGTTACCTTGTATCTTTTATGTGTGTATATGTGTCGAGATTTTTTTGGCATGTGTGTTGACAGGGGCACGGTTACCTTGTATCTTTTATATGTTTATGAGTCGACTGGGCACAGTTTCTTCGTAATTTTTTAATGTGTGTATGTGTCGACTGGGGCACAGTTACCATGTAATTTTTATGTGTGTTGAATGGGGCACGGTTGTTTGGTATTTTTTATGTGTGTATATGTGTCGACTGGGCACAGATACCTTGTAATTTTTTCATCCTTGTATGTGTGTTGACAGAGGCACGGCTACCTTGTATCTTTTATATGTATATGAGTCGACTGGGCACAGTTTCCTCGTAATTTTTTAAGGTGTGTATGTGTCGACTTGAGTACAGTTACCTTGTAATTTTTATGTGTGTTGAATGGGGCACGGTTGTCTGGTATTTTTTATGTGTGTATATGTGTCAACTGGGCACAGTTACCTTGTAATTTTTTCATGCTTATATGTGTGTTGATAGGGGCACGGTTACCTTGTATCTTTTAGTTTCGACTGGGCACAGTTTCCTGAACCCACACGAAAAAAATATTGATATAATATGTTGAATGGGGCATCATTAATGGCGCAATATTTTTTCACAACTATGTGTGTTTGACAGGGGGCACGGCACTTCACAAAATATGTATATGAGTCGATCAGGAACATACTGTTAAAATATCTTTTGTTAAGTATTAGTCACTGACGGATCGCGTCGATGAAATCTGTGGCTCTTGCCTGACAAAATAATATTTCTGATTGGAGAGGTAGGCGATCGCCATTGTGTCTATTTTATATCCATGTCCATTGGTTTGTACTATTTTTCGTATAATTGAGGTGTCTCTTTAGTATTCTTCATTTTTTACGTTCTGACTTATTTCTATATTCATTACTATTAAAAACCTAAAAAGTATGGAGACATGTTTGTATGCTGGTTGAAGAAGATCTTACGATCCTTGAAGCTTCGACTTTAGAATTGGCTTAACGTATTTCCTAACGACGTAAGAGAATACTAGAGAGAATCACAAGGGCAGATACTACTCACTGCGCTTTACCTTATCTGCTCAGGTATGTTGGGATATTATCAGGTATTTTTGTCAGGCCGGTGCTATGATTTGTACTACCTCATATATTGTCCAATAATTGGTTACTTCGCCAGATTTCCTCTCAAAAGACAGATCTAACAAGAAAGCTAACACACGTGGACATGGACAAACGCAAACTGTATTTCTGAACATGCGCAGTAGCTACGCAGACACAAGTTAGAAAAAAGGCACACGTAACAATGGCAAAGTTGGAGAAAAGGCATACGTAACAATGGCAAAGTTAGAGAAAAGGCACACGTAACAATGGGCATGTACACCTGTCGTAATCAACACTAAACCAGCCATATTACCAGTGAACACAACACGTACTAACTGGCGCTTGGTTTATCTCCTCCCAGTCGTAAAAAGCTGTTAAAATGAAGTACCGCGGTTTGCGCTACTCGCTGCACTTTTCTATGATGGTCCAGCTATGTCTGGGTTTTTCGGATTTTCCGTTTCGGATGCAGTTGCCGATATATTTTTTTTTATTAAAATTCGCTCTAAGCAAGGCCGGAACCAGCTCCCAAAGGGAACTTTTCAAAGGCCACTCAATAGTAAAGAGGTAGTAAAATATATAGTACATACATCTGCACTCTAAACGGAAAACATCCCAAACAGAACTGAACCGTTATGGTGAAGTATAGTGATTGGTTTCTGCCCTGGGCGATGGTGAAACCATCTAGCACTTCTTTATACGTTTCACAGTGTCTTTTTGACATCTATTTTTCCGTTAACTGGTTCCCTCTATGGGCTAATTTCCTTGCTTATGTGTATCCTACTACAATGAGGTGCCGAGATTTTGGCAACCTCTCTAAAACTGGTTTTTAAACATCCTTTTATTTAATCAATATTTTATTTGAATGAATTCTTGCTAGAACTATATCGATGTTAAATTTGATTCTCATCTATATATTAGAAACCGAATTACCGTTTTTTGTATTTTTCTTGATTAAACTTATTAAAGTGAAATCATATACGGAGTTTCAATCAAAATGTTATGATTTCAATTATTATTTTTATTGAAACTCATCCTATCCAAGGCCAGAAGCAGCAAAATGAACCGACGAATGACCACTCATATGGCAGAAAGGTAGTACGAAAGGTATTACTAACAGTAATTGCACTCTAAGCGGAAGCATACCAATAAGAACTAAACCACAATAACAGATTGTGGTGAGCGATATCTGCCCCAGGCGCTGTTAAATCTATCTACCACTTTTTTGTTTCTTTTTAGCCGCCTATTTCTAGGCGTTGGAATACCTTGGGTGAATTCTGAAGCCGGCACGTACCGGGTATTAGTTGTATTCGAGAGAGGTTAAAACACACAGTGGACTGGGGAATTATTTTTTCAATAGCTCATATTTGAGCGGAACCCACTAAACAAGACCTGTACCAGAAAACACTTATAGGCGAACGGGTTGGTGTCGTTTGAAAGATATGATCTTTCCAGTTCGGCAGACCTACTCAAAGTGTTACACCATACGTTGAGTGGTGAGCATGGGCTAGCGGATTTGTCGGGACTCGAACCCGATATCCTCATCCTACCATGCCAACATGATAATTTCTAGACCGTAGTGGTCGACGAATGAACATATTTATCAATTTTTGAATTTGCTACTTAACAAGCATCATTCACATTCGTGTAATGACTCCCACCATATCACTGGCTTCAGCTATGAACAGTCTGTCAGTTTTTAGATTAATCGACGAATAAACTTCGAACATGAGACTAAAATACTGAACCAAACCCTCCTCACTCACGTCTTCGCCGTCGGAAAACATTTGCAGAATAGTCTATTATATTTGTTTCAACGTGGGAAATTTCATTCCCTAAAATATCATTTTTAAAATTAAAAATGCTATCGCGCCCCTGCACCCTTTTATTATCATTATATAAATTAAAAGTATTTTCAGAAAAATTGCTGCGTGTGACACCCCTTATGACGTCATAATGTAAATCCCTACCTTACTTTTCAGAATTCCAAATACAAAACTATGAGCAGATATAATCATTCTTTGCAATAAAGTTGATATATATATTATATATATATATTGTCATTGATAGAATATATATTAGAAAAATTACAAATTTGATAGCGAAAGTGCACACAGTGCCCGATTCGGTGTCTTGTGGTGTCTGCACGAGAGGTCGTGGTTCGCTACGCGGTTAAGCCATATTCTCGGCTTTCCTCTCTCGCAAAATAAAAAAGGAAAACCTATTCTAAGTATAACCATGAGCCCGTACTTGACAAAGTAAAATTTTTGACTGAAGAATGCAGGTTGTCCTATTGAAAATAAAATACAAACAGTTGAATAGTTATAAACATGCATTGAACGTCCGCAATGCTGACGCGGGAACCAGACAGATAGGTGCTGATATATTTGTCCAATTCAAATTCGCAGTTGTCACCGTGCTGTTGTTTAATCTAGGTTTTTCACCCGCCTTCGTTTTTTCATGTTATTTATTTTCACTGACATGGCGAGGTTGTCGTTTTTAATTCTTTTATTTACATCGATTCCCAGCCTTTCCAAATTCTCTCGATAATGTTCAAGGCGTGTGGTACGATCACTGACAGCTTCCTCGAGCCCTTCTATCTGACGCCTGCAAGGTATCCAATTCTTATCTTTCTGTAGCTTATAATTGATACTTGAAGCAGGACAACCTTTTTTACTGCATCCGCATTCGCACCCTGTGTTATCATATCTGCTGACTTTCGGTTCATTTTCACCATCTTCATTATTTTCGTCATAATCCGTTTCAACTCCATTCTCCCGCAGATATTCTATGAAGTCTGAATTGTCCCTTTTCTTCAACGTCACGTTGAGGTACCCTTTTCTTATTTTATCCCTCAGCCAATCTAATAATTCCGCTTTCTCTCTGTCAGATTCTGCCATCTTCGACAGGGTAGTTTGGTGAATGACATCTACACGAAACGATATTAATATATATGTAATGTGTCAATACGCAATACGTAATATGTATACAATAACGCAAAAACAAACAAAGGTCAAACAAAAGCTCTGTAAATGCTCATTGATATATAACTGTATAAAGTAGAAGATTCTAGTTTTAGTGTTGTGTTATATGTTCCCAGCATTGCC
Source organism: Styela plicata (assembly GCA_963675895.2). Lineage (NCBI taxonomy): Eukaryota > Metazoa > Chordata > Ascidiacea > Stolidobranchia > Styelidae > Styela > Styela plicata. The sequence continues at coordinate 20,650,920 of OZ023144.1, read as the reverse complement.
CATAGCTAAATTACCGATTTATGGGGAAACGTTTTCCAGTCAATTTGGGCCGAGTGCCAAGTATAGGTATAGTGAGCTGTTTGAATGACTTGATGTTTTCAAATGGTGTAACCCTGTGTGGGTAGATGCCATAAAATCCCAATTCATCACACAATGGTACTGAAGAATCAAGATATATGAAAGATTAGTCGAATAGTTCTTTTCGAATACGATTCTTTCGGAAAATAAAGGGGAATTTTTTTGATTAAGCAAGGTTTTCAGTATATTAATCAAACTTTTTCAAAGATTCGAAAAATCAAAATATATTCAATGAAATTTCACTCAAATTTACGTCGAATTCAGTGTTCGAATCAATCAGATCGAGCATGTACTCGAATGCGAAACACGCATTCTTGGAATAGTACATTCATTGAAAAGGATTGACACTTTCAGTTCCGTTTGGGAAGGAGTTCCTTGCTTAAAGTGAATTTAAACAAAAAATCGTATTCGGAGTGAATTTCGTTTTGAAGAAAAAATATCGGAATTCTACATTCTCCCTCAAATATTCTATGAAGTCTGAATTGACCTTTTTCTTCAACGTCACGTTGAGATCCCCTTTTCTCATGTGATCCTTCAGCCAATCTAATAATTTCGCTTTCTCTCTGTCAGATTCTTCCATCTTCAACAGGCTAGTTTATATATTTTTATTATTTATATATCATATATCATTAACGAATCTGGATGTACACAATAACGCCACGCCTACGAAAGTCACACAAAAGCTGTGTAAATTGTCAATAAAATATCACCGTATTTCAATTTATTTAAAAAATATATATATAAGCAAATGAGTAATTTGGCGTATATCAGACTTCGAATGCGCGAGAAACGTACAAGCGAATATTGTTCTAGGAATCCACAATGTTTGTCATTCCATTTCTTATAATATTCCGGGCAAACAGAGGAGTTAATAATTAATAATATTTACTATAATATTTCGCATTTATGGCTGGGCAAAACCGAATTATTCAGAATAGCAATAATTTTTTCTAATAGGATCGGATCGCTATTTTTATGTAAGCAGCAAATGGGACGAACCCCACTCCACAATGTAATTAACAATGCTTACAATTATATCTGGTAACAAGATTTTTCTTGCGTTTTGCCATTCCATTTTCAGTGGAACATATGAGGAACCGATTTATCGAGCAGGCTATGGGTTACAGATCCTCGCCAAGGGGCACCTCGCGTGTATTGTTCATTGAAACCTTTTTCGTTCGTCGATATTGACCCTGCTTCGTTGGGGTTCGAACCCGCGTCATTCGTTAGGTGTTGAATTCGACAGGTATTGTCGGTTTCACCATGCCACCCTGGCCCATTCGATAAAGAGACCTGTCACTGAGAATAGACAGTCATTGATATATGCATAATAGGTGAGCCAATGTACTTCGCCTCTCACACCAAACCGCGGAAATAAATTCGACCGTATACAAGTACATTTTTGTTTTATTTTGACATCAAAATACATCAAATTCGTCTTCAATTTACAAGTTTTTTGTTCCTACGACAGATGCACAACTTATTCGAATCAATTATGCTTCGAAGCGATTCGAATCATCGAACTGAATCGACCAATATCATCACGTTTATACAGCAATCCATTCGAGTGGATCGCCTTGAACAAGGCTCTGCACGGGAGGCATCTCATAGTAAAACTGGTTTTGCGTTGTTGAAAAGATATGGTCTTTCCGGTTCCGTCGAGCAATCAAAGTTACACCCTGGGTTGAGTGGTGGGTATAAATTACCTAGTCGGGATGCTGGAAATACGTTAATGGCCTTTTAAGGGCCTTTAGTTGCAATTATCAAACTTTTCCGCGTGACTTTGGCGCACGGCAGTAATTACACTTAATTAGTCGTTCAGATCATAAAATCACATTTTTTCAAAATCTTTGCGAATCCCGGGCGCAGTTTTTCGTTTTTTTGTGGTGAGAAACACACAAAACCCTGTTTTTCGGATTTTTTTTGCTTACTGCGCCGATTATTGACGTTATAATTTCATTTTATTGGCAAAATCACCTTAAAAAAGAACGAAGCTTCCAGTACATCAGTTATGCAAGTTTTATGAGAATCTTTCGCATCTATGTGTAAGAAAGAAAAAAAAACTTTCGCTATTATTTTCTCGAAAATTATATCAGCAGTAATTTGAATGAAAAAATGTTGAAAAAGTTTCACAAAAATTGGAAAACTTTATTTTGTAAAGCTTAGCGGCATGATACAACAGTGATTGACAACAGTTAACAAAGTATATTCTGCGCACTTTACATTGTAATAGAAAAAGTGATAGGTGGTTCTACCACACACTGCACTTTGGTAAACACTAATGAAAGCACTTGAAACGCGCATATTAAATAAGAATTCAATAGGAGGCTCTACCATTGCTCAGGGCAGATACCCCTTAGTGGATGCACTGTATGTACTGTTTCAGTTCGGTCCTGATTGTTTTGAATATAAATGGCATCGCGCCCGGTACCTTTTTATTATCATTATATACATTAAAAGCTTTTTCAAGAAAATTGCTGCGTGTGACACCCATTTTGACGTCATAATGTAACGACCTACCTTACTTTTCAGGATTCCAAATACAAAACTATGAGCAGATATAACCATTCTTTCCAATAAAGTTGAGATATTATATTATTATTGATATTATATACACATTGTCATTGATAGAATATATATTAGAAAAATTGCAACTTTGATAGCGAAAGTTCACACAGTGCCCGATTCGAAACTGGTGTCTGCACGAGAGGTCGTGGTTCGCTACGTGGTTAAGCCGTATTCTCGGCTTTCCTCTTCCGCAAGATAAAAAGTATGTCCGTGTGGCCAATGCTTGACAAAATAAAAATTTTGACTGTGGAGTGCAAGTTGTCCTATTAAAAATAAAATACAAACAGTTAAAGCTTAAAAATATTTATAAACAGCAACATGCGTTATCCGCAATGCTGACGCGAGAAGTCACAATCAATTTTACAACTTCCCTCACCCCGCATCACGATAAGTAAGTAAATAAGTTCCTCTTTAACCAGACAGATAGATTCTTATATATTTGTCCAATTCAAATTCGAAGTTGTCTCCGTACTGTTGTTTAATCTAGGTTGTTATCCTGCCTTCGTTTTTTCATTTTATTTATTTTCACTGACATGGCGAGGTTGTCGTTTTCAATTCTTTTATTTACATCGATTCCCCAGCCTTTCCAACTTCCTTTTATAAGATCTGAGGCGCCTGGTACGATGACTGACAGCTCCCTCGAGCCCTTCTATCTGACGCCTGCCAGGTATCCAACTCTCATCTTTCTTTAGCTTATAATTGATACTTGAAGCAGGACAACCTTTTTTACTGCATCCGCATTCGCACCCTGTGTTATCATATCTGCTGACTTTCGGTTCATTTTCACCTTCTTCATTATTTTCGTCATAATCCGTTTCAACTCCATTCTCCCTCAGATATTCTATGAAGTCTGAACTGTCCATTTTCTTCAACGTCACGTTGAGATCCCCTTTTCTTATATGATTCTTCAGCCAATCTAATAATTCCCTCTGTCAGATTCTTCCATCTTCAACAGGCTAGTTTATATATTTTTATTATTGATATATCATTAACGACGCTAGATGTACACAATGACGCCAAAGCGCCTACGAAAGTCACACAAAAGCTGTATAAATTGTCAATAAAATATCACCGTATTTCAATTTATTTAAAAAAAATATATATAAGCAAATGTGTAATTTGGTCTATATCAGACTTCGAATGCCACATATATATGACATCGTTTCTCTTTAAATCTGAGCGCACAAGCACAGACGATTGCGTGCGGTAATGGTCTTAGTAAACGCTGTTCGAGTTTAACTGATTCGAACTCATACGCGGAAGTGGATTCAAACCAAACGTTTAGATTGAATGAATAATGAGGTGTTTAATACTTTCGTCTTGTGCGTAGGTGGTACAGGGCAAGAAATATTTGAACGAACATTCGACCTGGTAAGATGTTGACGTCACAAGTTGAAGATATCGGGTTCGTGTCTCAGCGAGTCCGGGTCGCTTATCCACGCCCGCCACTTAACCCGGGGTGTAATAACTTGGGTAGAATCGGAAAGATCTTATCGTTCCAACAGCTCTAACCATACCCGCCTATAAGTGGCCGCTAACCAGACCTTCAAATTTGATTCGATAAATATATTCAAGTCGTCGATTACTTAAGGATATCGAATGTACCATTTTAACATTTACACTTTGACCACATTATCAATATATTTATATCTATAGTTATTGTAAATAATTGCATAGACAAATAAATACGATTCGTTCGCTTCAGCGATTTGAATTGCTGTAAAGGACCATCTCCATATTTTGAGAAAAATCCTTTTAATTTCTGGAGTAGTTAACAATCTACTGAAAACATTTATTATTGTTTTTTTTTCACGACAATTGATTTAAATGCATTCGGTAGACTCTGAAATAAGAAACATTCGATTTTAGCTTCGACCTCAACTTTCTCATCGTTTTTTTTTTATCATAAAAAATAATGCACAATTTTCATAATAATTGAAAGTAACAGTGCAAAACTATTAAAATTTTGAAAAATAAAAACGCTTTTACCGAAATTTGAAAATTTGCCAAAATTCTTCGTGACAACGACAATCTGTGTCTAATCGGAAATGTTATTATGTACATCCTGAATCACGGATGGATGGCGCCGCTTTTGTGTTAAATAACGGAGCAACTAATGCCAAATATTAGGGGGGAGGGGGGTCGAACCCAACCGTAATAAGCAAAAAGTATGATAAAATCGCGAAAACAGTTATGTTTCGCGCTCTTTCGGCCGCTTTTTCTTTTCGGGCCTTTTACGAGAAAATTAGATGATTAAAATGCGTTTTTTTGCAAAATTTCATGCACGCCTTCGTAACGCCTCTCTGATAGTAGAGCTGTAATAATTTACCTTTACCTAATCGGTCAAAAACAGACGATTGCGTGCGGTAATGGTCTTAGTAAACGCTGTTCGAGTTTAATTGATTCGAACTCATACGCGGAAGTAGATTCAAATCATACGTTTAGATTGAAGGAATAATGAGGTGTTTAGTACTTTCGTCTTGTGCGTAGATGGTACAGGGCAAGAAATATTTGAATGAACATTCGACCTGGTAAGATGTTGACGTCACAAGTTGAAGATCTCGGGTTCGTGTCTCAGCGAGTCCGGGTCGCTTATCCATGCCCGCCACTTAACCCGGGGTGTAATAACTTGGGTAGAACCGGAAAGATCTTATCGTTCCAACAGCTCTAACCATACCCGCCTATAAGTGGCTGCTGACCAGACCTTCAAATTTGATTCGATAAATATATTCAAGTCGTCGATTACTTAAGAATATCGAATGTACCATTTTAACATTTACACTTTGACCACATTATCAAAATATCAACAGTTATTGCAAATAACTGTAAAGACAAACCGCAAAAGTTAATATGATTTTATCATCTGTGAATCAGAAATAAATTCGACCAAAATCAAGAAAAATTTATGAGTGTTTTGTAGTAGTAAACAGGGAAATTCCAATGTTTTTACAAGTATTTGTCATTATGATCAATTTGGAATAATTTGGGCTTCGAATCGATTCAAATCACCGAATTAACTTACCCAGCCTCCGCTATTTAGCATATTTGTATGAGATTATCGATTGAAATAATGCAGAATGACATCATAAATGCTTTAAAACGTAGGAAATCTCAAAATTTATCGCACGCCTCCGCCTTCGATCATGAAAAATAATGAACAACTCCAAGAATAATTGAAAGTTACGGTGCCTAACTACTACAATTTTGAAAAATAAAATCCCTCTTAATGACCATAATTTGTATGCATATTAATAACTATTTTTCTTTCCAAACGCTGCATCCATTTTGCTCGGTCGGATATATATCAGTGAAGTTGGGAATCCAACCTGTTTCCATCGCTCAAAGAATTCTTCGTGACACACAATCTGTGTCTTACCGGAAATATTATTATGTCAAGTCTGAATCACGGTTGGTTCTCGCCGCTTCTGTGTTGAATAACGAACCCCCTAATGTCAAATATTAGGGCGTCGAATCCAGGCTTAATCAGCAATAATTATGATAAAATCGCAAAATCGCTAGCTTCCGGCGCCGCGATTTTTTCTTTTCATGCTTTCACGACCGAATGGGATGATTAGAATGCGTTATTTTGCGAAATTTCTTGCACGCCTTCGTAACGTCTCTCCGATAGTAGAGCTGTATTAATTTACCTTTACCTCGTCAGCGAGTCGGAGCCCTCTCTCCCTTTCAATCTTTCTCCGCCGCTGACAATAACAAACTGTGTGTGCACAAAACGGCTTTGACTTCCGAAAGGGTCAAAACGGTTTCAGTTCGATATATTTTGCATTTTGTACTCTGCATTTTTTATGCGTCGTGTTGTTTTGCTATATGTATCACGTGACACTGTGACGTTTGTCACCGAGTCGAAAACTTCCTTATTTCTGCCAGGGAGTGCTATGGCTTATCTAGAGATTAGGTTGATTGAGACTTGGTTTCTGTGGGGAGTATACATTGCAAATTTACGTGAAAGACTAATCGCGCCGCCGTACCACGTTATTGTCTTGGTTTTTTCGTAACCAATCATTTAAGTTGACCGACCTTAAAAAGGCCCTGCATCGGCGGTCACTTATGAACAAAGTTACTGTTATTGGTAGGATATGATCTTCCGAGCTCTGCTAAGCATACTCAACTTATTATATGCTGAGTTGAGTGGTGGGTATGGATGGGCGAGCCGGACTCGAACCCGATATGTTAACTTTAACGATTACTTAACTTATCGATTTGACGTCGTGTTTTGCTAGTATGTGGTAATCTCTGGCACGCAACTTCAAAATATTTTTAAGCGGGTAAGTTTCTCCTAGGACAAGAAACCCGTTGACATTTCGCAATGATGGGTAAAAATTTCAGCTATTTGGTAACGTATATTCGGTTCACTCACTCCCAGGGCAGATACCATTCACTACAGTGTTACAAAACTGTGACTTTTCGGGTCACTTATGGGTTGTCGATCAAACGTCCATCGAGGTGCGCTCAATCAACAGTATAAAACTTGGCATATATGACATCAGCAAGGAGGTTATCAATTAGGCAAATATACATAACTGCAGTTGGAATGTAAATATAATATAATTTTTACCAGTTGTGAAACGATCTTGAGGCGCGCAAATATTTTTGTAGCTTCATTGTATGGAATTCATCTAAATATTCTTTTAACTCCCCAAAATGGGGGATTTCCGTATATAAATTTCGTTAAAAATTATGCGCTTTGAGCAAACAATACAGCGCTTTACCGTGATTTGATATCATCTGTCGACACCTCTGGCATATGTGGCTTAGGTACAAAATTCGCGTCTGTACTCACTTTATGACGTCATATATGTTCGATGAGTGACGAAGAATAAAAATTTATGCCCCCTTCAAATAAAATACCAGTTGTATCATTGCTTTGGAAAGCGCTTTGGCGACGTGATCTTACGCATGCCTTACAAAACATTAGGGCTGGGCAAAACCGAATCATTTGGAATTCGAATCTGATTCGAATAAGTTTTTAGAATCGAATCGGATTACTGGTTCTTTGTAAATAACAAATATCCCATTTTTACATTGTTAACTTGTCGCCATCGTAGTATGTAGGGCATTGAATAGTATGTAGTATATTTTCAATTCATACTAAGAGCAACAATTGTATTTTAACGACGAAATATAATAGATTTTGGTCAAATTTGACAAAATCGATTGCATTTCGTCGTTAAAAATGAAATTCCTACTTCAAGTTTGCGTTCCTACCAACAACTTACGATCGATTCGAATTAATCGTGTTTCGAATCGATTCGAATCACCAGCCACCACCAATCGAATTGCCCAGCCCTATAAAGCATGCTTGTGGAATATTTTTTTTGCTTCAGATTAAATTTAAGAAAATAGGATATGAGCGCTGATGTGGAAGATCTCTTACAATGTTCGGTGTGCATGGAGTCATACCAAGAATCCGGACCCAAAACACCTAAGATGTTGCCATGCCAACACTCATTTTGCGTCCAATGCTTGAATGGTATATTCCAGTTGAACAGGTATTTTTAAGTTTATTTTATTCATCATTGGGTGACTATTCGATCTATTCCATGCCTATGTTTTGCTATCTTATAATATCATCAATAGGTGGATTAAACATGTTGGCATCGCAGTTCCTATCCCTGCATTTCATGTAGCCCTTCGTACTTTAGTGGATTCAAGAAACTTTTCAAGTATGGTATGTCTCTTATAGCCTTTCTCTGAGAGAATAAATAATTAAAATAAAAGAATTTCCGATTTCAACCAATTTTTTCCGCCCCCTGAGCAGGGCTGGGCAATTCGATTCGATTATTCGAACCGATTCGAAGCACAATTTATTCGAATCAATCATTAATCGTTCATAGGATCAAAAAACTTAATAATAAACTAGAATTTTCATTTTTAACGGCAGAATACAATCGATTATGCTCAAATAAAATTGATACTCTTGGACTTGTAGTATGAATTGAAAATATACTTTAAACTATAATTTTTTTGATTTTCACAATGAAGATAAGTTGTAATAGTAATAATGGGATATTTGTTATTTACATGGGATTAGTAATTCAATCCAATTCAAAAAAATTATTCGAATCAGATTCGAATTCCAAATGGTTTGGATTTGCCCAACCCTACCCCAGAGAACAACTGTAAATTGAAAATAAACTAATTTTGAATTCTTAGATAAAAAATTTTTTATTTTGATAATTGAGGCAAATTGTTACGGTGAAAGTAGACCATTTACTGTTATGCAGAAGAAACGACTCGAAAAAATTATTACCCAAATCAGATTCGAATACGAAATGATACGGTTCTGCCGATTCCTACATGCAATACCCAATGGGTAATTGACACTCGTAAAACATTTGGAGACCAGTTCAGATCACCGCATTTCACTTCGCATTTTACAGAATCCAGTGTCCAATTTGCCGCAGCCAATTCTCGACAACAGTAGAAAAACTTCCCAAAAGTCTTCTTATTATACAACTCTTAGACAGTAGAAGAACTCCACGGGGAGATCACGAAGTCGTATGTACAAAATTATTGTATGACACTGCGCCAAAATTTCAATATTAATACTAAATTTTCCATGAGTTTCATTAAAGACGACTAAGCGAAAAGTGAGAAGAAATATATCATCTTACATCCGCCCAGGGCAAATGTCGAATACTACTCATTTCATTCACTGTAATAAAAAAGGAAAAATTGACGCTCATTACTCATTTTCTTGTGAATGGACCTGGTTAGTGGAGGAACCCGTTAGCAATGCTTACCTGCGTCTGCGAGGCGTCCATAAGACCTCTCGCAAATATTCATATCTTACAGAATTCGAACCTTCATCGAGGGGATCAGATATGTGTGATTGAAAACTTATTCCTAACGCCTTTACCGAGTAACTTAGCCGGGCACCCGGCTAACCAGCCAAACCAGACGTGGTTATTTTTATTTTGTTCTCAGCTTCCCAATTTAGGGGTTTCTAAACAATTAAAAGAAAAGTACAGAGATCCGGATAAAGCAACTGAATGTCTAGAGAAGCTGAAGAGAAAAATTGAAAATGAGAGACAATTCGATCTAGAGGATATTGAGGTTTGTTATATTGTAATCCGTTCATCAACCCAATCAAGCGCTTCTATCTTTATGCTCACCACTCAACCTAGGGCGTGATAATTTGGGTCGTCTCGACCGAACCGAAAAGATTATATATTTTCAACAACATTAACCATGTTTGCTCCTAAGTGAACATTAGGGCTGGGCAATTCGATTCATTTCGAACCACAAATTATTCGAATCTGTCAAGAATCTAAAATAATAACAAAAAGTTAAGAAATTAGGTGAATTAATCACATTTTACGATTGCCCGAATCCGGTGGCTCATTCAGCCAAGACCGATCGTATTGTCAGAAAGACTGATTGTTCGATTTTTGACCGTTTCACCACCGAGCGTTCCCTCCAGCAACACACTTAACGGGCAGCTGTAACATAGAAATATAGTGTGTGCGATGGCCTGGTGGTCATCACGCTGGCATCACAGGTTGAAGATCCGGGTATAATAACTTGAGTAGGCTATGTCCAATCGGAAAGATTATCTTCCAAACAACCCTGTCCGTCCATTAGTGGCCGCCGGTATAAGGCTTTGGCCATGATGATCCAATTCAAGGTGTAGCTATAAAAAATAAATATGCGCGTGCCTAACGGTTGTTGGATATAAGCCTCTCTACGGATTTATGGACAGGCCATAGCAAATAATTCAGGAAAAAAAAACAGAAGCAAAATTAATGGATGAAAAAAATACGACTATTCAGTATTTGTATTCCCAGTTCCGCTCTTTCGCTTTTGGCAACATTTCGTATATACAGACCAGAGACCAGAGATTTAATATTATTTTTCTGGTTTGTTGCTGTCGTTCATCGATCTCGTAACGAATTTACAGGCAGTGCTTAAATGCATCCAACATTACCGGATACCGAACAATACAAGCAGATTAATTCAAGTTGCTGCAACGGAATGCATCTTTGGTCATATTTCAAGAGATTATGGATCAAAGGCCTCCGTGCATTTGCTGTCCGAGGTAAATATCCAATACCTTACTTATTCCGATATGGGAATATTAATATTTTTATAACCAAACTCGCTCTAAGCAAGGCCCGAAGCAGTGCCAAGAGGGAACCGGCTAAAGACCACTAATATAACTAAAGGCAAAATGCTCTATAAGAGGAATACATACATTATATTGAAGCATTATAAAGTACATTGAGTTGTATCTGCCCTGATAAACGGTAAAATCATTTACCACTTCGACCATACAATCGCCCTGTGCAATTAAGAGTAAAAGTGCAAAATGTCTAGATTTATAAGCAGAAATGTACACGAAAAAATCTGTTCTCGCTCACACTTTTGTTGACTGCATTAGGCGTAGGGCTGGGCAATTCGACTCGGTGATTTGAAGCACAATTCATTCGAATCAATCGTATATCGTTTCTATGAACAAAAACTTGCTAAACAAACTAGAATTTCCCTTTATAACGAAAAAATGTAATCGATTTTTGTCAAGTTTGAACAAAATCGATTATATTTTGTCGTTAAAATTTGAAAATTATTGCTCTTAGACGTGGAGTGGGAATTGAAAATACACTATGACCTATAGATTATCTGATTTCCACCATGGAGACTAATTGTAATGGTAAAAATGGCATATTTGTTATTTACATGGAATTTATGATTCGAAAAATTATTCGAATCAGATTCGAATTCTAAATGATTCGGTTTTGCCCAGCACTAATTCGGCGCCAAACAGTTGAGCATCGCACACACGGACATGTCATTTATGAGGTTTTTAAAGTTTGCCTGATATCGTAAAAAGGGTGACTTGACGTCATTTTATTTATTTTACAGATAGCGTCCGAAGTCATAAAGACTATAGAAGTTTTCAAAGACGACAGACAAGCTACAAATTTGTTTGCTAATTGCCTGAGCATTTTATCCCACAACAAACTTCTAAATCAAGCGGTATGTTAAATAATAAAGCATAGCAGCAGTGTGGCCGACTTCAAAACCTGGCAAAAAGGCGCAAAAACGTTACCACATATTATAAGCTGAAGCAAAGAAGACTGAGTCGACAAGGCCGCTAGTGCCCCTCCCAACTATTAAATGTGCGCTCGAAATACTCCTATTGAAGCTTTCGAGATTTAAAATATTCAATAAATTTTAGCGCAATTCCGGTGCGCTTAACTCTTTATCGTCCCTGTGTTCCATAAAATTTTAGGTAGAGGTAACGAGTTTACCTAGTTAACCGAGTTGATTTTCAAATTACTTTTACCCGAGTTTCACGGATATCTGATTTATCTAGTTCATCAGTTTTCAGATTGAAGATTCTCCTAGTTAATTTTTTAGGTAAAATAGGTGAATTTACCTTGATTTTTTTTAAAAAAAAAGTTATTTGGGTTAAAAGAGTAGAGTGCCTGGCTTAAAAAGCTATAGGTAAATCATATATTCATTGTCAAAAAATTTTTGAACAGACAATTTGGTGATCTCAATCTTCAAATCAAATGAAAATGTCTTAAATGCAGCAAAACTAGGATTACCTAGTTTACCTGATTTTTAATCTAAGAACTATCTTACCTAGTTTTCAAAGTATAACTAGGTTGCCTACTAATAATTTAGCTAGGTTGAATAAAAACTAGATTGTCGTCCCTTCTTCTTTAATCAGTGAAACCCTCAAAAGTAATTTAATGGTATATATATACACTACATTAACAGAAATTCGATCAACTTAAACTAGCATTACTGCTGATGGACATTCTCCCAAACAACGCGAGAATCGAAGAGAATATTATTGAATTAGTGAACACACTATCTCGAGAATTGTCAAGATCGGACAATGCCGTTGTAGGAGCCACACGGAACGTGAAGGTTTTTCGAATTATTATTTGATTATTCGAATCGATTCGAAGCTCATATTTCCCATCTAGAATTTTTATTTTCTTAAGCATAAGCCGAAGATGGACCGCGACTTGACGGCGCGAACCATCTCGTGCCTAACGAAATATATTTTTGTCAAATTTCAGGACAGGTGGAAAAATAAATACGAACTTTCACCGGAAAACAGCAAGTTGTAATTCAATATTTTGATTAGAGTGGCAAATATTGATGGTAAAAACAGAATATTAGTGATTTTGACGTAATTACCGATTCGATTGAATTATCCGAATTAGGTTCGAATTCCAAACGATTCGGTTTTGACCAGCCCTATTTAACACCAACAAGAGTTGCCTTTTATGTTTCTAATAAAGTAGGCAGCTGTTTGTGAAGAATTGGTTAGCAATTGCTATTATATGGAGATATATGAAAAAATAATCAAATACAACAAATGTGTACCCGAGGCGCGCTGAAAATTTTGACCCAATCCCAAACAGAACCGAACTGCTATAATATACTGCAGTAAATGATATCTTTTATCTACCCTGAGATATTGTATAAGACTTTGACGATTTTTAACATACTCGCCTCTTACGACACTTAGGAAATACGTTAAAGGCCACAATACACGTGAAGTTGTCTTAGCGATGCGTTGCATTACGTTTCGGGTAATAAAATAAAAACGGCAATACACGCCTGCATTGCTTTGCGTTGATCGTTTTCACATGCCTACAAAGCACAAATGCATGCAATGAAACGAGCATACTTCTTTAGCTTGCATAGCAAACTGTTCTGTTTCATTGTAAAACGTAAGGACACGTATGCAGAGCACTGAGCCTGCGTGGAACGTAAGGGCAAGATAAAACAAGCCTAGAAATAACGCAACCTACTCAAACGTGTAGCGCGGGCTTAAGGCTTTGTATTGAGCAATATTGAAACCGCACCCAAAGGGCCTGAAAAACAATTCTTAAAGCATTACCATCTCTAGATTCTTTTCAACATTTTGAGAAAGAAAATGAAATCATCTTCATCGGATGCAACGTTTTCTAAGACGCTTGGTTTAGTCATGAGCCTTACAGATGAAACTCATGCAACGTGTAGAAATATTGTTTCTGCAAAAGGAGTTTCGTTATTAACGGAATTGCTGGAGGTAATTCTATTAACATAATACTTTCATATTATTTTTCTGAATCTTTGGTGTAAATCTGAATTCTTGGAATCTGATAATTCCCATCAACTGAAAGTAAAAATATAAAACAGATTTTTTCTTACAAACACGTTTTGGCCACAAATTTTTATTAGTATACGACTTCGTAACACAGTTCCACGGATTTTCATTGTTTTAGTTTTTTGCGCATTCTCCAAACAAAAATGCTAACAAAATTTCGTTTGAGGTTTTTGATTACAATTTTTATGCTAGTCTTCCCCAATGTTTGATAACTTCCACTGCCACTGCCGGTGTATGTTATCTCTTCCAAGTTTAGATTTGGTGACTATGTCTGGGATCTATAAGTCGGGCAAACACGCCAATTCATTCAATGGCTTGCAGCCTGTAAACTAATACCAACTAATGCATATCGAGATGTCTATAAACGATGGCCAACCGCATTCTGATCGATTTCGTAGACGAAATGTGCTCTGTAAGACCAGATAATTGGAGAACCGCATAGACAGCCTCATCTGGGTCCCATTATTATGCAAAGCTTTATTTAAACGTGGCCTGGAAAGCCAGAAATCATCTATACGTACACTGTAACAAAAATTACAACAAATTACCGGTCTTTGACAGTAATTTAACTTGGCGGCATTGAAAAAAAATTAAAATCGACTTTTTAGCCAACTATGGGGTGTTGTAGGAACGCACCGCGAAGGTGCGGTCCATCAATAGCCAATAATTGGCATAAATCTTATGAACATGGCGTTTTTTTAAAGTCGGAAATATGCAATTACTGCAAATGACCAGTAAATTTACTGTACTTTTGTTACAGTGTATCGAAAAGAGTTGTAGTTCCCAATTTTGAGATGTAAAAATTTGTAAACTTCAATGTACCTAAATTATGTGAAGCGTTCGAAATATTTTTTTTATGGTTATTCACTCTGAGCAAGGCTGGAAGCAGAGCCTAAAAGGTTTTATCAGGTCGTAAGCTTTGACATTAAACATAAATGATTTCCGACACATTGCACTTATTTTAACGTATTGTTTTTAAAATTCAAGTTGAAATTGTAAGCAATGCTTAAGAGAACTGGTAGCACTTGTTTCCCAACGAGTCTAAGCTGTCAACTTTAAATTGAGTGAAAATTATTTCCTACGAAAATTAACAACTAAAGTAGAGCGAATTGAGCAGTACCTGTCCCGGGCAATGATGATTAGTTAAATCTACGCATAATTGAAGGCCCAAAAATGTAGAGCTGTCATGATGAGTTGTACAGATAGATACTCATTCAGGAGATTCAGTTTTTAATGAAACCGGTGTAATTAATCGATGAGACACGGCCCATCTGTGGCCAATGCAAATTTTTGATTCCATAATGCAATAGTGATGAAATACAAAACAATATTTTGTTCTCGTTTTATTACTTTCTAGAACTTAATTTTGATTCTCAATTCTTTATCTTTTTACTTCAGAACGGAGATTCATACCGTGCTTATTATGACGAAATTCTCATTATTTTGGTGAGCTTTATTCAACATATTAACGTGTCATGAATTTTATATAAAAGGCATGCTTAAGTTGTTTTCATATTTCTGATGACTATGATATGTTTAGCTTTTTATGCCCCACATAAAAAGAAAAAAAAACCTAAAATAACCGAAAATTAAAACTTTTTTACTGCAATAAAATATTTTTTATTTCGAAATCCTGCCGCCCGCCTTATGACGTCATACCAAGAACTACAATTTTCATATTTTAACGACGAAATATGATCGATTTTGGTCAAATTTGACCAAAAGCGATTGCATTACGTCGTTAAAAATGAAAATCCTAGTTCATTTAACAAGTTTTGTTTCCTATGCACGACTCACGATTGATTCGAATAAATCTTGCTTCGAATCGATCGAACCCGAATCGAATTGCCCAGCCCTAGTTGCAAATATTCGAACCAGATTTGAATTCTCAATGATTCGGTTTTGCCCAGCCCTAAAGGACACAATACACGTGAAGTCGTCTTACCGATGCGTTGCATTACGTTTCGGGTAACAAAATAAAAATAACTCAATTAGTAAAGACGTTGAAAACATGTTCTAAGCTCTGTTTTCTAATCTTCTTGAGTTCGAATTACATGCGAGATGCTTCACGTAGCCTGTGCGGCTTCCTACACCAACCGCTACCATGCTCGATCACACGTGAGAAGAATGAAATCTTTTCATATCCCTAGTAACTTCGTTAATTAAAATGAATAATAATTGAAAAAAAAATTGAGAACTTTATCGTTCTAATTCAGAGCAATTTAACTGAGGTTCCTGAACTCCGACATAGCATTCTGGACGGCAATGCTGGTCTTGTCCAGCGCATCGGACAACTGATGAATTCCGGTTCTCGCGTAAGTAGTCCCTGTTCACATATATTTATTTGCGTGAATATACTGGGAATAAGTTAGGCGTCTGAATGTTGGTATTGAATGTTACTATTATGCTGAAAATGGCGGTAGTTCGTTTATTAAACATAAGAGAAATGAACTTTATTTCAAAGTATGAAATTAATAATGTTGAGTTATATGGTTACGAGATTTATCTTAAGTCTTGCCATTCCATCCAGTGTAGAATATATGAGGAACCAGCGAGGTTATCGAGCATCGTCCCAATGCTCTCGGTTACGTTGTTTCGCTTAGGGGTGCCCCGTGTGTATTTACATTACATTATATACGTTAAATTTGGCAGCCTTTGACGTTTTCGTAAGGCCCCCACCGCCCACGCTCGAATCATCGCGGCCCACACAATTTGGGTTAGAGTTATTTCCCATTAAAAATTATATTTTTCCGAGCATGTGACATATATGGGGCGCCTCATAACGTAATGCATCATTGTACTTCAGTGCACATCAGTCTCCTCGTATTTTTTTTTAATTTTTTTTATTAAAATGCACTCTGAGCATGGCCGGAAGCAGTGCCTAAAAGGAACAAAAAACACCCACTGCCAAATGAACTGCCATGGCAAAGTGCAGTGAGTGGTATCTGCCTTTGGGTGATGGTAAAACCATCTACCACTTCTTTTCTTCCTTTTAATCGACTCTTACCATACTCTGGAAATACGCTAGGACTATTCTAAACCGCCTACTTAGCATGCGCACGCAATGCTTTTTAGAGCAGAGTGAATGCATCAGAAGCAAGCGAAAACACTGCTAACGTATTAGTAATATATTACAGATGAGGTTTGCAGCTGTTTCCGTTATATCGCGATTGGTGACAATCGGATACAAGGATTGGGAGAAGCTGACAAAAACACAGGGTCTCAGAAGAAGGATTTTGACTGATATAGTACGTTACATTTATGACAATATGACCAGTTTTTTTTTTCAAAAGGTATCTTATTATTATCCCTCTTAACTAGGGCTGAGCAATACAATTCGTGGATTCGAATCGGGTCGGAGCATCGATTATTTGCATCAGTCCAGAATGCGCCACAAAAAAACAAATAAATAAAAATTAAAGGCGGATTGTAATATTTTGGCGAGAAAATTCGTCCAAATTAATTTATGTCCAGAGCTGGGCAAAACCGAATAATTTGGGATTCGAATCTGATTCGGATATTTTTTCGAATCGGATCGAATCGCTGATTCCATAAAAATAACAAATATCCCATTTTTACTATTACAATTAATATCTCCATTATGACAATTGAGAAATCTATAACTACGAATTACAAATATTAGCTTAACACTCTCAAAAGCGATGTATTTTTAATTACACACCAGTCCAAGAGCGAAAACTTTTATTTTAAAAAAAAAATACAATCGATTGTGGTCAAATTTGACCAAAATCGATTGCATTTTGTAATAAAAAATAAAAAATTCCACTTCATTTGGGAAATTTTTGTTTTCATGACCGATTTACAATTAATTCGAATGAACTGTACTTCGAATCGAGTCGAATCACCGAATCGAATTGCCCAGCCCTATTTGTGTCTGAAAAAATGATGTGCAACTTGATGTAGCATTGTCTCGAATAGTTTATATATATATTTGTTAACGAATCTTTTGCTATATAAAGATCTATTGATTCCGACAATGAGTATAAATTGTACTGGGGAAAGCGGAACAAAAAAATCTGAAGACTAAAAGCAAAAATATTTCTTCAGAACATTCCCGCAACTTCAATTTGGTTTTTGTTGTTACAGTACGCCAATGTTTTGAAGTGGGAATCTGCTGCAACTCTCAATATCAAGTTCAGATCATTTTCTTTCTTTTATCCTCTGCTTCAACGATATGACGAGCCCCCTCTACAACTTTATGCCATTTGGACGATAAAGAACTTCTGTCATTGGCAACGTGAGTTTTTCTAGTCGATGATTAATCGACATAATATATGCTTTGTTGAGTTTAAATCAGTGATGGATGGCGCCGAAGTAACGCGGTTTACATCGATTTTATCAATTCTTCGAAACAAATTTTTACGAACATCCACAGAAACTGGGTTTTGCAGAAATAATGCAAATTTGTGTCGCTATCAATTGTGCTTATATTTACGACGCTTCTCTTCCAAAATGAGATTTCAGGATTTGAATCTGCTTACATATTAGGGACAGTAGTTTTTGGAATTTTTTACGCTTCTATAACTATTCTGCTGTTTTTCCGCTTGGCAAGGGAGTTGGTACTGGTATAATGTTTCTACCATTCTGATAAATACCGGTAAGTTTACGAAAATGCTCAGAATATACCCAAAACAGACGTGGGAAGAGGCGAAGGATTTCGTAAACGTTTTATTTATGTGCCTAAAACATAGAATTCGATCACAGTCATTCACCAAGAGAACTATCGAAGTTCTGCCGCATGAAATTAAAGGTTAATAATAAGTGATAATCTGCGTTTTCAGCTGAAGTTTATCAAGAAATTCTTATAAAAGAGGAAGGAATCGATTACCTACTGGAACTTGATGAGAATCCGTACGTCGATAAGAAAGTTAAAGAACTGGTGAAGCAAACTCTGAAATCTATTCACTGAAATATACATAGAAGATTGACTTGCCATCGATTTCTTGTCACGATATTTTTAAAATATGAAGAGATTTATTTTTAATTTACGTTTATAACTCGACAGCTTCAGCCTCCGATGCCAACGGATTTTGAGGACAACTACCACTAACCAGGTCATCGCATCCGAGGATTTCAACACTTTGGCACATCAGATTTCTTAATGTACATTGCAAACTTGTGTGCAAAAGTGTACTAATGTTGAATACGGGAAACTTCTAATAACCTCCAGTTGCTTTTTTCTCTGAGTGTCTTCTTTTTTACATTTTTATCGGAATCCAATTCAAGCATAGCCAGAAGCAGTGCCTAAAAGGAATCAACCCACGGCCACTTAATAGCAAGGAGCTACACTGTAACAAAAATTGCAAAATCGCTGGTCTTTGTCAGTAATTTTTTTCGTGGTATCGAAAAAAAATCAAAATTGACTTTTTTGGCCAAATATGGAGTGTTGATGGAACGCACCTGGAAGGTGTGGTCAATCAAATCCCCATAATTTGCATCGATCACATCAACATGGCGTTTTTCAACTTTGGAAATATGCAATTACTGCAAATAATTAGTAAATTTACTGTACTTTTGTTTCAGTGCAGTGCGAGGAGCGACTGTCTTCCAGGAACGTTTTTACTTTTATTATTTATTCATTTGCTCCCTTTACTCATCCATTCATTTATACATTCTTTACTCATTCATCCATTTACTCAATATCTATAATTTATGTGCACGTCCAATCAGATTTTTTTTTGCGAATGAGTCACGGATAGACCACGCCTTGAGTTTTTAAGTAATTGCATATTACTCAATATATTCTCAGAACTCGTTCATGATGGAGAAGAAATAATCTGATTTCCAAGATATTCTGATTAACTATCTATTAGTCCGAAAATTTCAGTGTTTTTGCGTTTTCTTTCCTTTATCTTGTGTTGTGTGAAAGTAGGGCTGGGCGATTCAATTTAATGATTCATTTTAAAGGACAGTTGCTGCTTTGAAGTCAGTTTGTGTATAAAATTATTAGAGAACTCGTATTTATGGATTTTTTGTTTGGGTAACTGAGTCGAATCGTTACGACAAAATCGGAATATTCGCCGTTAATATAGAGTTAGAAATTCGATCCGATTGGACAAAACTATTCCATTCAGATTAGAATTTCAAATGATCCGGTTTCGACCATACCTTTGTGAAACATTTTATTTCAAATTTCAAGCGTTATTTGGCTTGTTATGTGGTTTTCCAGCCTATGCGTTTTTTACCATTTCAATTAAAATTTATTTCAAGCAATGCTCTATGTGCTTTTATTGTGGGCGCGATGGCCTAGTGGTCAAACATGTTGGCATCGCAGGTTGATGATCTCGGGTTCGAGCCCCGGCGAGTCCGGCTCGCTTATTCATGCCCACCACTCAACCCAAGGTGTAATAACTTGGATAGGCTAAGCCGAACAGGAAAAGATCATATCAGGGTGACCCACTCAAAGAAGTGGCTATAAAAAAAAAGGCAAAATCACCACTTATACACAAAAATATACAACTATACTACGTTCTGGTAATTCGATTTAAATTGTTACTGTCTGAAAAATTTTAGATTTTTTTTTATATTATTTATATTTACATTTATATATTTGTTTCATATTTTTAATTGTAAAAGAATTCACTTATTTAATTAATAATTTGAAAGAAGCCTTTTGGAAGCAACAACTGAGGCAAGCAGCCGGCCATCCTATATGCGAATTTATTATATAACCATATACATATATGTTCTTATGAAAATTTAAACTGAAGTATTACTTGTATAGCTTTTTTATGTGAAAAAATTTGCATATTTTCTTTCTTATTTAGACCTGTATGGTGAACCATCATTGTCACGTGATCAAAATTGAAAAAAAATACGTTTTTGTAATTTTCTGTTTTAATTCTAATTCATTTTGCGGAAAAAATAAAAACGAGTAAAAAATTAAAAAAAAAAACAGTACTAGTACTAATAAAAACATCTTATATCGAAAAAAAATTAAAAAAGGGCATTGAAGGAAAAAAATCAAAATCAAAACGCTTGGCAACGGTGGATCGATTGACGGGGCAATCACGGGATAATTGCAAAATAAACATCCTCCCCCAGTAAGTTGATTTGGCTTCGCCATTAGGTTGATTTGGCTTATTCCCTAATATGGGCATATGTTGCAATTATCTCCAGTTCATCTATTTTTAGACGAAACTAAAAAATGAAACTAATATTGTACAAGTACCATCGCGTAATCCGGGAAACTTGGACATAAAATAATCGTCTTCGCGCACGTTTCACTAAGAGATCGCGCGTGCGAGACATAGTCAGTAGAACATTGGTGGAAAATTAAAAGTTGTTATAAGTTTTCGTCTATTTGTAAGATGTAGAACTGAATCGCCCAATATCATCACGTTCATACAGCAATCCGTTCGAGTGGATCAACTTTAAAAGAACGAAGCTTACGGTACATTAGTATATGCAAGTCTTATATAACGAGAACTTTCGCGTCCGAGTGTAATAAAATAAATGAAAACTTTCGCTATTTCGAAAATATTGTGTTATTTTCTTGAAAACCATTAATATATCGGCAGACATTTGAAAAAAAAAATGTTAAAAAAAATGTCATATGAAACCTCCATAAAAAGAAGTTGCCTGAACAAAACTTTGCTTAGTAAACCTTAGCGGCTTGATACACCAGTGATTGATAACACTTAACAAAGCCTATTATGCGACCTTTGAATTATATTTGAATAAGTGGTAGGTGATTCTATAACGCCCAGGGTAGATATCACACACTGCACTCTGGTAAACAATAGTGAAAGAATGCAACTAAAACGCGCATATTAACTTAGAATTGAATAGGAGGCTCTACCATTGCTCAGGGCAGATACCCCTCAGTGGATGCACTGTATATACTGTTTCAGTTCGGTCCTGATTGTTTTGTATTATCTCATACGCGTATCTGTTTACACCATTTTTTATTGAAATTCAGAGAGCGAGGCCGGAAGCGATGATTGAAAAGAAATAACTAACGTTCGCTCAATAGCAAAGAGATACTACATAATTGTAGTACCAGAAACTGCACCCCAAACTGAACCGCTACGGTAAAGTGCTGAGAGGTTATCTGCCCTGGGCGATGGTAAAACCATCAACCACTTTTTTGTTCCCCTTTAGCCGCCTCATACATCATACAGAAAATAGATCTTATCCGCTATGGTAAAGTGCAGTAAATGGTATCTGCCCCTTGCTCCATTCCTTCCCATTATAAAATTTTTATTGTCATGCATGACCCAAAAATGAACCGCGCCTCGGAGGCGCGATCCATCAGTGACTCACACTTAACAAAACAGGTTCGGTCAATATTTTTGACTGGTTATATGTGGATTTCTAAAATGAAAATATCAGTAGATTGAATTCAAAGTTTGCTTCGCCAGTTCTTTAACATTCTTATTAACGTATGGATTTTCATCTAGTTCATGTAGATAATCGATTCCTTCTTCCTTGATCAACATTTGTTTATATCTGAAAGCTGTATATAGAAAATAAATACGCTTGTCACATATGACCACGTGATTACCACATATGCACCACATGTTGGGGATATCGTGTCCTTTTAAGTCAGGCGCGCTTAGTCTCGGGGTTTAATAACTTACAAGCAGGCTCGGGCGACCCCCAAAATCTTTCGTCCTAACACTAGTGATGGCGACCTAGTTATTTCTTAAAATTGGTAAAGTAAGAAGAATTTGCCACAAAACTAGGTAAAATATTACTAGGCAGCCTAGTTTTACTCTCAAAACTGATCAAATCAAACCCAGATCAAAGGCCAGGTAAACTAGATAATTGTCGTTTGATGGCAAAAGCGCAGCCGATGGTTCTGTGATTGACTGTTTCACCACAACCACGCCCTTCAGCAGAGCACTTCGCGGTTAGGAGTAACATAGAACAAACACACATTCACTACAGAGGTCCGTGCCTAACGGTTGTTGGATATAAGCCCCCCCAGTAGTTTCACGAACAGACAGTTGGCCGTGATTCAGTACCTTTTGGGTACTGCTACCGGTATCGCTTTGAGCGAACTTTTGAACAAAATGTATACTTACGCTCCACATTGCAGAAGTTTCTTATCGTCCAAATAGCAAACAACTGTAGAGGAGGTTCATCATAACGTTGCAATAGATCATAGAAGTGGGTGAGGGTTTTGAAACGCAAATAAGGACTCGTGAATTCCCATTTCAATACGAAGTTGTACTGAAAAAGAATGTGGATGTAATGGAAAAGGGTTGTTGGCTAAAAAAACTTGTTTTGTTATTTGAGTTTCAGTATATGCTAAGGTCGGAGGCGGCATCTAAAAAGAAACAACGAAGGATATTTATATGAGTTGCGCTGGGCAATTCGATTCGATGGTTCGAATCGGTCCGGAAGAAAAATTATTCGAACTATTTGTGAATGTGAATTTAATGTGGATGTAACGGAAAAGGGTTGTTGGCTGAAAAACTTTTTTTTGTTATTTGAGTTTCAATATATGCTAAGTAAGGTCGGAGGCGGCATCTAAAAAGAAACAACGAAGGAGATGTATATGAGTTGCGCTGGGCAATTCGATTCGATGATTCGAATCGGTTCGAAAGAAAAATTATTCGAACTATTTGTGAATCCTTCATAGGAACAAAAAGTTGCTAAATAAATGGAATTTTTTTATTTTTGTTGATAAAACTCAAAATCACAATAGATTGTATTTTGTCGTTGAAAATGAAAATTTTTGCTTTTAGGTATAGAATGTAAATAGCAATTTGCTTGCCATTGTGGAAGAAGAAGAGTATGAGGAGATTGAAGCGCGAACGCCGAAGGATGCGAGCAAGATCCAAGTAGAGGGATCATCAGAATCTGTTAATGCCAATATTTGTAACTCGCAACTATAAATTTCTTGATTTTTATAATGGAGACAAGTTGCAATAGTAAATATGGGAAATTAGTTATTGGTTATAGAATTAGTGATTCAATCCAATTCGAAAAAATTATCCGAATTAAATTCGAATTCGAAAAGATTCGGTTCTGCCCAACTCTATATATGGGAAAGAGCTATCCCACAAACAACCGCCTTCTATGTGGTAAACACTAAAAAATAGGGTAAACCGCTATACTAGAGTCGAGCGATTAGTATCTGCTCTGGGCGGTTCCTTCTAGGCGTTGCTTCTGGCGTCGCTCAGAGTGAATTTCAATAATAAAAAAATGCCCTTTTTCACTCACGTAGACTAAATCATTCTGTTGTTGCACTTGAGACAACTAAAACCCCACTGTAACAATAGGAAAGTAAATTTATTTATAACCGTCACAAGATAAAGAAAATGTTTGGCAGGAATGAACTAACACTGACAGTAACAACTAACACTATCTGCTGTGGGTGTCAGCGAAATTTTAATCACTCAAAGGGTGCAGAATAGTCCCAGTGATTCAGTGAAGGGGTCGGCCTCTTCTACCCCCGGAAAATACATATAAAGCGTCGAAATGAGGGACATCTGAACAAATGCTTATTAAAACGTAAGAATCGCACGGTTTAACCTTTTCTACGAGTGTAATTATGGCGTGGGGCATGTTGCCATCTTAGGATGTCCCTTTAAGTGCATTTAACGTAGAAAATCTCAAAATTTTTTGCGCGGCTTCGACTTCGGCGCGCAGAAATAATTTCAGATAATTAGCCAATTTTAGGCCCTGAAATACCCATTTTCGAAATTTTGGGACTGTTTTATGATGATATACAATGAAAATATCTTTTTTGTGAAATATTTTTCACGTGCGGCACCGGTTATGACAGCATAGTTACACTTTGAACATTTTTCAAAATTCGGCCGCCTCCTTTAAGGTTCTAAATTCACCACTGCCCGTTTCTCCGCAAATTGCAAGGTCAGGATTGTACCTGTAATCAGGGCTGGGCAATTCGGTTCGGTGATTCGGATCGATTCGAAGCACAACTAATTCGTATCAATCGGGAATCGTTCATAGGAACAAAAACTTGTTAAGTGAACTAGGATATTCATTTTTAACGACGAAATGCAATCGATTTTGGTCAAATTTGACCAAAATCGATTATATCTTGTTGTTGAAATACGAAAATTGTTCCTCTTAGTGTAAATAGAAAATACACTACAAACTATAAATATCTTGATTTTTACAATGAAGAAAAGTTGTAATAGTAAAATGGGATGTTTGTTATTTAGAAAGAATTAGTGATTCGATTCGAAAAAATTATTCGAATCAGATTCGAATTCCAAGGGATTCGGTTTTGCCCAGCCCTACTTGTAATAAATACAAATACGATATGATACACTGAATAAGAACACTATAACGTACCAAATCTGTCAGAATTTCTCTTCTAAGACCCGGTGAGTTAGTCAACTTCTCCGATTTTCTGAATCCCACCGTCAACAGTGGCGTTAAAACCAAAGCAGCACCGTAGCGGACCTGAGTTTGGGAAATGCTCGTTAATACATTAGTGTTCGGGATTGTCATTTCCGTGTCCGTTTGATTGAGACACAGACGTCACAGAGTTTTCGCCAAATGTTCAAGCATGTTTAGTTAAGTATGAGTCAATGATGGATCGCGTCGATGAGACGCGGTCCATCTGTGGCTCATGCTTGACAAAATAAAATTTTTGATCGGAAATGTTCGAAAATTCCCAATTGGAATTCTGTGAACTTTTCGCTTCGGCCGAGCCTACTCGAGTTATTACATCCTGGGCTGAGTGGCACCCTGGGCACAGAAGTAAGTAAAATGTTGTCGAAGCTTGTTTAGTTAAATATGGGTCACTGATGGATCGCGTCGCCTTGTAGGTACGGACGTATGCGTATCGTGATAGGCGACTAAAATCAGTTAATAAATGGTTTTACCATCGCCTAGGGCAGATACCCTTGCATGTTACCACTCATTGCATATTATCATTACCGCGGTTCATATTTGTTTGGGATGTTTTCTGTTTAGGATGCAGTTGCTGGTACTACATCTTTTAACAGCTTCTTGCTTTTAAGTGGCCGTTAGTTGGTTTCTAGCAGGCACTGCTCGGGCCTTGCTAGGAATAACTTTAATCTCAATAAAATAACGCATAATAACAATTTCTGATTCGTTTCGCCTTCACTCAGGTGCTGCGATCTATAGGTTCTGTGTGTTATATTATGTTGTTTTTCGTTCAAATTGGCTCTGAACAAGACCGCAAGCAGGCGCAACAGCCACTTGAATAGCAAAAAAGTTACTTTGAAATATGAAATTAAAAATCAACGAATTGGCTTCTTTCTGGTCCTGTAAATTAAGTTTAAAGTAAAATATATAGATTAGAAATTTGAAATAAAACAAGACTTTGAATCTTTTTTTTTGTCAAATTCGCCTAGAAACCATGCAAACATCGAATGCAAATATTTTCGATCGTTTTGGTTTCAAATTTCTGGCAAAAATCGAATTGAAAAAATTATGATTCGCGGATCATAGATCGAATCGATATCTTAGACAGCCCTGATATTTACTTACGCGAGGCACCGAATTCATCATTTCTCTAAGAAGTTGTATAAGGTCAGCATTGTCGTCCAGGATATCGTGTTGCAATCCAGGCACCAAAGCCAAGTTGCCCTGAATAACAGAAATATTATATCATAAATTGGCCAATCATATCAAATTGATTAATGCAAAAGGATACGGATAGATGTCAACAAAATTTCACCTTGTTTAACAAACAATATAAGAATTTGAAACGGTAAAAGATTCTAGCTTTGCCCAGGGCAAATGCCATTCGCTTGTTGTGCTAATGAGGTCGTTATTATTCAATGTTTTCTGGGCAGCAGGGCAGATACTAATCATTGTACTTTATTACGGCGATTCGGTTCTGTATGAAAAGTTTCACAGTAACAAATGGCAATAACAATAACTTCTCTTTGACAGTAATTCTACTCAGGGATGTCGAAATAAAGCTACAAATCGACTTTCTTTGGCAAGTATGGACTGTTGATGGAATGCACAGATACTACTCACTGTACTTCTCTATGGCGGATCAATTCCGTATAGGAACTTTTCAGGTTTCGCAGTAACAAAAGGCAATAAAAATAACTTCTGTTTGACAGTAATTTTATTCAGGGATGTCAAAATAAAGCTACAAATCGACTTTCTTTGCCAAGTATGTGCTGTTGATGGAATGCACTTCAAGATGCGTCCATCAGAAGTCCACATTTGGCATTCATTTCATCAACAATACGGCTTAAAATGTTCAATTACTAGAAATGAACAGTAAATTAAGGCACGTTTGTTTACAGTGTAGAGTGCAGTTGCAGGTACTAAATTTTTTAGTAGCTCTTCGCCATGTAAGTGGCCGTTAGTTGGCTTCTTCGGTACTGTTTCCGACCTCACTCGGAGCGAATTTCAATAACACCCCTCACCGATCAGACTTTAAGTTTCTTTGGAATAGAGTGTATAACAGCAGTTCATATGCAAATCATACTTTATAGAAGTAGTTTGTACGATCATTTTTTATGGCCACTCTATGGAGTTGATCACCCTGGCCAAGGCCTTGCACCAGCTGCCGATTATAAACCGACAGGGTTAGGATTGTTGGAAAGATATGATCCTTCCGGTTTAGCTTGGTCTACCCAAGTTATTACGCCCTGGGTTGAGTGGTAAATTTGAACTAACGATCCGCACTCGCCAGGAACAGAAGCCCGAGTCTTTAACCTGCGATGTCACTATTATATTTGCTAGGCTATCGCGCCCACGCCAATTTCCGTGCTTGGGGTTAAATCATGCTTACCAGAAATACCAGACATCTCGAACGGAAACTGTTGTTCGGATCTTCACACTGTAGTAAAAAAGAGAAGTAAAATTGAAATGATGCACTCGCATATTTAACAGTATTGGAGTCAAATTAATGTCGTCGTAAGCATCATTTATACCCGGAACTGTTCAGAAAAATAGCGATGACTTTTAGAAACGTGAGGGAAAGGAGCCGATAAATTCACTCCAATTCGGCCGAACCTTGCCACGATCGAGTGATTAATTCTAGAGCAAATACGAATTTAAAAATGTCTGAAAACTATGCCGTTGTATTGCGTACAAAAGGTTGGAAATGTCTTCCGGCGCTTTGTCGTAAATTATTGTAAAATGGACGCAAATGAGATGCGGATAAATCTTGAAAAAACAAGGCCTACAATTAGGTGAAACACAAATGATCAGCAGCGCAATTATGTTAATATTAAGCTGTGGAATTGGTCATTTGAACTAATTGAAGTCGCTATTTTAAAGTTATATTCTGTTTTCGTCTGAAGACGTTAGGCTACGACCTAACGAAAGATTAAAAATTTACTTGTAATTTCGTAGAAAGAGTTAATGTTGTTTTTGTAATTAATATACGGTCATAATTGTCAGTTAATCCGATCCTTTCGTTTCGTTTATGATATCACAAAACCTAATCAACATTGAAACGAAAAAGGCTATTTTGAGAATGGGGATGGGACGCTGCGTCGAGGCGCGGTCAGTCTATAGCTAATGCTCGATAAAATAAAAATAAAATTGAGAATTTGGGAGCTGATCCAAGATTTTTTTTAAATTTTTTTTATAGCCACGTCTTAGAGTGGATCACACTATCCAAGGCCCTGTAACATCGGCCACTTATAGACGAACAGGGTTACAATTACTGGAAAGATATGATATTTTCCTGTTCGACTTGGACTACCCAAGGTATTTCAACCTGGGTTGAGTGGTGGGCATGGATAAGCGAGCCGGACTCGCCGGGTTCGAACCCGACATCTTCAACCTGCGAAGCCAACATGTTTACCCACTAGGCCATCGCGCCCACATTACCTTCAGTAATTCTGCGCACAATGAAACTCCGTTCTCTGCAACAACATTCTTGCATATTGATGGACTCTCATCTGTCAAGTTGACTAATAAAGCAAGTGTATTTATAAACGCTTGATCAAACCTCGAAGAGTTCAGCTTTTTTCTTATTATGTTGTATAGGACCTGAAAAAACAATTAGTAATAAAATTGCTGAAAAAGTATTAGAACTGTGCTGAATATCGCCCAGGGCGTATACCATTAGTAAACTCCTAACCCTCTCCTTCGACAAAATTTGGCGTTAAATCGTCCAGTCAAAACAACCCGTAGAAATTAATATTTCCCCGACGTACATGAAAGGCCCGAGAAATTTCCAAATTCCCTACTCCAGTACCTCGTATATAGTAGAGCACCCGTAAATTTCTGTGGGGAGGGAGAGAGGGGGTGGGGCGGGGGGGGGGGGGGGGGGGGGGGGGGGGGGGTAGGTATTCGAGTCGTCTCGAAGTTATGATGTCATGGGGTGTGCTGCAGGCTTGAATTTTTAAAACAAAACACGCCCTATCATTGCCGGATTGAGATAAGATTATGAACATCAAGACGAGAAATTTTCTGGTAAATCAATATTTTCTGCTCTTTATGTACGGGCTTAACCACTCAACCCAGGGTGTAATAACTTGGGTGGGCTAAGACGAACAGGAAAGATGTCCAGTAATTGTAACCCTGTCCGTCTATGAGTGGCCGCTGTTACAGGGCCTTGGACAGGGTGATCCACTCTAAGAAGTGGCTAAAAAAGAAAAAAAAAGAATAGTTCTAACGTATTTCCCGCGCGACTAACAGATAACGAAGAAGGGATAGGTGATTTTACCAACTCCAAGGGCGGATACCACTCACTGCACTTTACCATGATCGTTTAGTTCTGTATGGGTTGTTTTCCGCTCAGAGTTAAAGTACTGGCACTTCATTTATTTTATCTATAATATATTTAATTATTATTCAGAGGTTGGGGGGGGTGTAGGGGTGTATACCTCTATACCCCCTCTGCATCCGCAACTGCTCAAGTAAATTGTTTATATGAAAATTCGCTCATGAAAAGGCCGGAAGCAGAGCCTAAAAAGAACCAACTATCGGCCACTCAATAGCAAAGAGCTACTAGAAGATGTACCAGCATCTGCAATCTAAGCGGAAAATCTTCTAAATGGAACTGAACTGTTATGGTAAAGCGCCGAGAGTGGTATCTGCCCTGGGCCGTGGTAAAACCATCCACCACTTATTCATTTCCTTTTAGTCGCCTCTTACGACAGGCAGGAAGTACCTTAGGACAATTATGAAGCCATCACCCGTTGTTGAAGTCGATATTTCCTGCCTTACCTTTAAGTTTTCTCTCGTCCACAAAACTGTGTGATCATCCAGTTTCCCTTTTGTCAAACTTAATAAGTTCGTGACGTTTTCTACGATAACTTTATCGTCGTCGTTCTTTGACAAAATGTCCATCAAGAGCAGAGATAGATGCAAGCAGTCGAATTTCTACAAATTAGATTTTTTTATTTAGATTAACTTATATTCGGGCCTTTCCAATTAGAAAGGCTGTAGATCGACTTGTTTTGTTGGGTATGGTTCATAACCAGAGCTGGGCAAAACGGAATCATTTGAAATTCGAATCTGATTCGAATAATGTTTCGAATCGAATCCCTAATTCCATGTAAATAAGAAATATCGCATTTTCAGTATTACAACTTGTCTCCAATGTAAAAATCAACAAATTTATAGCTTGTAGTGTATATTTCATTTCACACTCCATGTCTAAGAGCAACAATTTTTGTACAAAATATTTGTTTTCAAATTTGACCAAAATCAATTGCATTTTATTGTTAAAAATGGAAATTTCACCTATTTTTTAGGGTTTTTCTTCCTAAGAGTAACTGTGATTGATTCGAATCATTTGAGCTTGAAATCGATTCGAATCACCGAATCGAATATCCCAGCCCTAGTCATGGCTCTATGTTTGACAAAAAAAATTATTTATGAATTGAGTGTCTCTAAATAGTAACAAATACCGGCCAATTGTATGGCCAAGAGCTACTACAAGATATGGCACCAGCAACTGTATTCTAAGTGGAATCATTCCGAACAGAACCTGAACTGAGTGTTGTCTGCCCTTGACGATGGCCAAGTGAAGAATGAAACTTGATTTCAAATGTCTAATGGTAAATGTGGGTGTCGTCGGTGATTCAAGATATCTACTTCGAATCCCTGTGATTTGGCCACCCGGTCACTCGGTACTTACTAGTCTCGGTGGGGCAGACTGGACCGAAAAGGATATTTACTGCAAACAACACTCCATAACGCTGGTACTGAAGTGGTGGATGGTTTTACCATTGCCGGGGTAGATACCACTCACTGCACTTCAATATAGCGGTTCAATTCTATTTAGGAATTCCGCTTGAAGTTCAGTTGCTGGTACTTTATCTCATAGCGACTTTTTGCTATTAAGTGGCCGTTGGTTGTTTTCTTTTAGGCACTGTTTCCGGCCTTGCTCAGAGTGAATATCAATAAAAAAAATATTCCTTGGAATCTCAATAACAATATATGGATGATTAAATTAGAAACCAAATTGTCTCTCTTGTCGCGCCAAATAGAATAGTTACAAATCTAATCTAACAATTTGCCGGAAACACACACTCTAAAATTTCAGAAACAACTCAACTCTTAGAATTCAACTCTTACTAAAGATTCAAGGTTCATTCAGTGTGGCGAACGAGTCACTTCACTTCGAGTTCAAAGACGAGTCGAGTCGAAGAATATACCAGCAGTGAGTCCAAAAACCTTACCAGAATTCAAATTTACAGTCTCGAGGCAAATCAAGTTATTGTGCTTTCAAAACGAGTTATTTGGGTGAGATGATTCGAGTCGAGTCGAGAGCCATTGATAAAGGTGCCTCTAGTGCGATTCGAGTCGAGTCATTAGCTCGAATCTATCTAATTCTGGTATCCTTCACAATAAATGCCAAAAATGTTCTCAAAGTGGCTGCCGTGCATTTTTTTTTTTGAAGAAAGATTTTTAGAAAAAAAGAAAACTTACCGCGCATGATGCAATTTTATAATTCGATAAGATAGACAAACAATTGCATAATAATCCATTTCCTCTCTTGTCGTCCTTGAAGACCGCGATTGTTTTTATAACTTCAACAGCGATCTGAAGAAAAACGAACATGGACATAAGAATATTACATAGTTTATCGATTTTAAATTTGACATACACAACAAATTGTCATACTAAAGTGCAGGCCACTAGATGATTACTCCTTGCCACATTTTGACAAATTTAATATTTTTGTTACTATTCCTCACGCTACCGCCAATCATCGTTTAGTAGCGGTGGTATTCCCAAAAGGTTTGAAGGAGGCTGGGGAATGAGTCTGGGCAAAACGCAATCACTTGGAATTCAACTTGGAATTCATTCCAACTCATTTGGAATTCGGATGGTTTCTGCGAATCGGATCGGATCGCTAATTCTATGTAAACAGCAAATATTACGTTTTATAATAAAAAAAACTGGCGGATTCAGTTGGTGAATAATCAGGAATGCGCTATTAATGATACGAAAACACAAAACCGCAATATATCTTATTCACAACTCAATTTCAACCGCAGAAACCGATTCCACAAAAAACGAGAACAGGTTGGTTGCATTTTGTTGTTCAAACATGAAAATTCATCCCTGTTTTGCGGCCGATGCACGACGGCCTATTAGAATCAATTTGGCTTCGAATCATTTCGAATTACTAAATTGATTTTCTCAGACTTCAGAGAGAATCTTCACCATAAATGCGCTACTGCTAGAGTGCATTTGCATACTCAGCAATATTGTAATTTTTGGGCAATCCCCCCACCAGAACTGTATGCTGCTAATATACTCACTTCTGATAGTAACCTGACCGTTGCCAGCAATTCTTGATCATTTGAAATTAGATGAATCATACAAGATGTTGACGTCACTTGTATCGCATAACAAGTCTTGTTTGGTAGCCGATGGTGCTGGATGCATTTGAGCACTGCCTAGAAAAATATAACACAATAACACGGCGAAGAATGGAGAAGTGAATTGGGCGTTGGGCATTCGAATATATTCGCATCTTGAATCTACAGTCTTTATTTTTGCAAGGTTTAGAATTATGTCCTGTAGCTGCCGGTTTATGTGTTGCCTTATCACTTAACCGAACAAACAGTGATCGATGGTTTTGTCATTCATGAAGCAGGGTTCTTCCTCAAACTTATACTTAATCATATATTTACTTTTGTCAAGCATGTGCCACTGATGGACCGCGTCTCATCGACGCGATCCATCAGTGACCCATACTTAACAAATACGCTTTGACAAAAGTTTCTCGAAAAGGATAGGCTGGAAATTCTTTCATTCGTGGCTTGTTCAGCATTTGATCATTCGTGGATTACCATTAGGGCTGGGCAAAACCAAATCCAAATTTGGATTTTGGAATTTGATTCGAATAATGTTTGCGAATCGGATCGAACCACGAATTTTGAGAAATAACAACTATCCCATTTTAACTATTACAATTTGTCTCTATTCTGAAAGCCAAGAAATTTATGGTTTATAGTGTTTTAAAATATGAGCAATTTTCATTTTTAAAGACAAAATATTATCGATTTTGGTCAAATCAGATCAAAATTGATTGTATTTCGTCTTTAAAAATGGAAATTCTTGACTGATTAGTGAGTAATTGTTCCTATGACTGATTCACGAGTGATTCGAATATTTTGTACTTCGAATCGATTCGAATCACCGAATCGAATTGCCCAGCCCTAATTACCATATTCGCCTTATCAATATTAAAATTCACTGAAAGCAAGAATAAAGGGACTCTCATGGGACTCTCCTTACTAAAACCACAAATGTGAGAAGAGTTACATAGAAGTAGAAATGAGAAATAAACAATCCAATCCTCGCCGATAGGAGATAGTATACCACTCGAGTTTTTATTCCCCCATCCATCAATCACTTTAGGAAGTGGTAAATGGTTTTACCATTGCCCAGGGCAGATACCACTCACCGCACTTTACCATGACTGTTTATTTTCATTTGGGATGTTTTCAGTTTAGAGTGCAGTTGCTGGTACTAGATCTTTAAGTAGCTCTTTGCTATTAAGTGGACGTTTGTTGGTCCTATTTGGGAGCTGCTTCCGGCCTTGCTTGGAGTGAATTTAAATAAAAAAAAACATTTTTATATTGATTTTTTAAACCTTCATATCTTCGACATCAGATTGATTCTCATTCTTTATTTTGTCAAACAATTTCGTCAGGTACTTGCTAGCTTTAGAAGAATCTCTGTATTTCTCTCTCAGTTTTGCAGTTATCGAACAAGAGTCCTGAAAGTAAGGAAAGGAACTAAACGATAAAACTTGAAACCTAACAGGAATTCTATTTCATTTTGTTAGGCATACGCCGCAAATGGACCTTGGACCCATATTCACTGTTTACTAATTGGGATTCATCAGTGAATCATACTTAGCAATGTCGGGTTTCAGAAACGTAGCTGTAATCGATTCGAATCGAAGAGACGATTCGTATCTCACAATATGACTATAAGATATTCTAGTGGTCTGGGGGACGTGGACTGACTACTTATCCTGGCTCTACCATCACCCAGGTCACTTTACCATAGTGGTTCGGTTCTGTTTGGAATATTTTCCACTTAAAGTGCAGTTGCTGGTACTACATCTTTTTAGTAGCTCTTTGCTATTAAGTGACCGCTAGTTAGTTCCTGTTAGGCTCTGCGTCTAGCTTTGCTCAGAGTGAATTTCAAAAAAAAAATGTTTGATCAACAATTTTCTGAACTATTATAACTCGTTCCTCGCTATGCTGTGCTTAAAGCATTGATAGATTTAATCACGATATCAATATTTATAATCTGACGTCTTAATACAGCTGGCAGGGGTTAGCAGTAAGGATCATTAAATTCAACAAAATCTCTCTGTACGTGCGGGCTTTACGATTCTCCAAGCTAATTTCTGTGCGGATGAAGAGGTGAGCAGGAGAAAGCATCGTTGAATGATTTTGTCAATGTAATGCAAATATAATATACCCAACAACCTTTGAGCACGAACCTTTGAGTGAATGTGTGATTGCTCTACGTTAAAGCAACCTACGAAGTGCCTTGCTGGAGGGCGCGCTAGGTGGTGATAGGAATGCAAGTTTGCAATATTTACAAACTGGTGATGATGGGGACGCAATGTTTGCGATTCGAAATTCTAAAACCTATAATACGGTGAGACGCTCGAGAAACGAACCACCGGTCTTCCGATCAAAACAATCGCGCTAAACAGAATTATGACTACCAAATCAGAAAACCTATCTACGGCTGTGGAACGCCACGATGGACGATGACCGATGTATACTAGTCACGGCGTCAAAATCACGAAGATAATAAAAAAAAAACAATAAAGAAAAACCTTTGTAGCAGCTTCAACACGTCTTTGAGGAGTTGGAGTTTTTCTTCCGTCAAGTAGTTGAATGAGAAGGAGACTCTTTGGTAGCTTGTCTACTGTTGTAGAAAATTCTTTACGACAAATTGGACATTGCAAGCTGATAAAAACGCATAAAACTTGTTAAATCAACCCAGGGTATAATAACCTGAGTAAACTCGACCCCTCTAACACTGACTCTGTGCGCTAATAAATACCAGCTGGCACAGGGTCTTGGTCAGGGTCATTCACTGAAATGTGCGAAAAAAATGTTAAAAATCGATTCCCTGCAATGATCAACGTGTTATTGTGGTATGCCCTCGAACATTCGCCATCTTTGCAAATTTGAAAACATCTAAAATGTTATTCGAATATAGTAACGTAATTAAGTATTTCCTACTTCGACTTTCGCCTTATTAGCTCGTCGATTCCAATGTGCGTCTTTACTTACCTATTTTTATTCAGTGGGCCTGTGATAGGCTGGGGCGCAAAGATTTGAAAACAGCAATAATTTCGAATTAGAAAAGAAACAATGCGACCCATTGAAAGCGAGCGTTATCAGCAACCATCATTATTTCATTTAAATCTAAATTTTTGTTCCAGCAAAAAGCATGAATCACAGATATATAGCGCCCACGAAAGTTAACTAATCAGAAATCAAGCACGAGCCACTGACGGAACGCGCCGATGATTGTGAAGATTAGATAGCTCCGTGCCCCCTCGTTCTATCAGATACAGTTTTTCGTCAAAATTTACTTCAGAAAAAGATTCCAAAAGGAATTAAACTCGTCTGATCGAGAAAAATTTTATCAATAAATGTTTTGTGAAGTTCCTGTCACTGAGGATTACGTCGATGAGACGAGGTTCACCTGTGACGTATTCTTAAGGAAATAAAATTTCTGACTGGGCTTAGGGCAGGGAAAAACTAATCATTTGGAATTCGAATGCGGTTTATCTTATTTTTTGTTAAAGTTCGCTCAAAGCAGGACCGGAAACAGTAACTAGCTAAAAGAGTCGATTAAATCAAAACCTCTCAAACATAGCTGAACTTGTATATTAAAGTACAGTTATTAATCTCAATAGAAAACTTCAAATTCACCTCTCTCCTCTATATATGTTATTCAAGCATTCGACGCAAAACGAGTGTTGACATGGCAACATCTTCGGTGCTCGAAGTCCGGATTCCTCGTACGACTCCATGCACACCGAACATTGCAGGATATCTTCCACC
This sequence comes from Styela plicata, assembly GCA_963675895.2. NCBI lineage: Eukaryota > Metazoa > Chordata > Ascidiacea > Stolidobranchia > Styelidae > Styela > Styela plicata. The sequence goes on along the minus strand of OZ023144.1, from coordinate 20,614,680 downwards.
ACCTCGTTAGTATGTGATGAACTCATTCTTGAGGGTTTAATATTATTTATATATTTGTTCACTTATGCTGATGTTGAATGCAAATATTCTGTTAGTCAATACGCAATCATATTTGTGATACATAGGTCACATGTAGGTCTGGGCAAAACCGAATCATTTAGAATTCGAATATTTTTTTCGAATCGGATCGAATCGTTGATTTCATAGGAATAACAAATATTCCATTTTTACTATTTTAGTCTACTTTATGATGATTAGAGAATATACAGTTACAAATTACAAATATTAGCATGACTGACTCAAATGCGATGTATTTTTATTTTAACGAGAAAATACAACCGATTTTGCTCAAATTTTGCCAAAATCGATTGCATTATGTCGTTAAAAATGGAATGGAAAAAATGCACTTCATTTAGCCCGCTTTTATTCCTATGACCGATTCTTAACTAATTCCAATAATCTAAACTTCGAATAGATTCGAATTGCCCAGCCTTAGTCACATGCGAATCACAACTCCAGCCAGAATAAATTGTTGTCTTTGTTCCAAAAATGCTAGCCGAATCAGTAATATTGAGCAATAAATGATGCCGGGTTCACCGGGGCCATTACACTTCCGTAACTAATATCGTGTAGACTATCTCGCGTCATCTTGTTTTTAATATGCGAGTTTTGGCTTCACTTTCATAAAATTTTCGCGCTTCTGGTGCCTAATTACCTTTTACTGATTAATTTTGCCTATTTCGTCCTAAGAGGGACAGTTAATACATCGCCTGGATGAAATTTTTAGCGCGCATCCGGCGCGCAAATTTATTTTGCTGATTTAATTAGTTTATTTCGCTCTTAAAAAGAATATTTTGATTCCGTTTTTAAAATATTTTAGCGCCCCCGGCGCGCTCATTTTTGAATTTTATATGCATTATTTTTGAATATTGAAAAAAAAAAATTGCGCCCCCATCCAAATTTTTTTCTGGATACGCCCGTGATATTGTGTTCAAACATACTGATGGATTGTGCCCCGCCAAAGGGCTATCCATAAGTGACCTATGTTCGACGAAAATGATATTTCCGATCGGCGAAATATGCGTATATAATCTCTCAAGAATTATACACAAATGACCACAATCTATCCTACCTCAAACAAGTTCCGAGCAAATTATATTAATTTATAGTCCATTCCCCCAATTCCAATGTTGAAAGCCGCCTCCAAAACGAGGCAACTAAAGACCGCTATGATAGGAAGCTATACAACATACCGCGCAGCAACTAGATACAAACATTCCACACTAAACTGTACCAATATGGAAAAGTGCAATGTGTAATATCCGCCCTGTGCGACGGTAAAACTGCGTACAACTTCCCAGCGTCTTTATTTTCAATTCTAAAGGCTTGCAAGAAATAGATATGAGGAACTCCACAGCCCGAACCTGAAGTACAATATTTCTGTGCCTCAGGCCTACATGATTATACGGCGCTGATATGCAGCGACGATGTAAGGGCCCAAAATCAAATAATTTTTCAACGTTTACATATTCGATTCAAAAGTGCTGAATTATATTCTGATATGAATGATGAAACGTTGCTAAATTATTGGTTATTTCCATGATTTTATCCGTTATTCATATCATATCAGATCTAAGTACCTGTTTCGTAGCAAACCATCACAAAATTACATGCGTCCCAAGGTATGCTAAGTCTGGTAATGACCCAAAACCCGTACTAACAGTAACAGCATTAACATACACAGAGTTGTATTGAGCGTCACGCAACGACGATATCACGTGAATATGAGTTCCTCAAAAGCGTGATATCAATTATGTTTACGTAAACATTTTGTTGAATATGAGTCAGTCATTTAAACGGTCACAGAAAAAGTTCGTCCGAATATATTTTGTTGAATATGGAAAACTTTTATGTATGTAAATAATTTTCTAACCTTTTTCCAATTCTGTTCAAAAATGCTGAATTACATCCTGATTAGAATGACAAAATTATTCAGTACTGCCAGATTTTATCTGTCCATATCACCTCAGAACTAAGTACCTGTTCAGTAGCAAAACCATCACAAAATTCCATATGTTACACTGAAGCCTGGTAATAACCCAAAACCTGTACACACAGTAACAGCAAAATGTACCTAATGTCAAGCTGAACCGCAGTATTCCCTGTTTATCGTAACTATAAACTTTACTTTGTTGAGCATGAGCCCCAGATGGACCGTGCCTTAGATGCACGATACATCAGCGACTCATACTTAACAAAACGAATTTTGTCAAACAATTTTTAAATGGACCTGCAGATTTATACGCTCCAGTAATCACAAGTTGTATTGAGCGTCACGCTACGTGATTCATGTGTTCAGATCACGTGAATATGAGAGCATTCGACACGCGGTATCGATTATGCGGGTTCTCTTTAAGGTAAAACTTTGTTCAGTGGATGAATGAATGTCGCTATTCTAGTCTACAAGGTTCCTATAAAATGATAGTACGATACAGAATATCAACAATAAGTAACAAGTTAAAAATAAATAGGTCTATTTTATTTAAACTTAACTATGCAATTGCAATCCATCAAATAGCAAATGCGACATAAATAAAAAAGACTAACGGATATTGGATGGGGATGCGCAACGATTTAACTATGGCCGAAAAAAGACGCGGTCCATCTGTAGCTTATGCTGGGCAAAGAATTTTTTTTTTGGGCATTTGTTGGCATCGCAGGTTGAAGATCTCGGGTTCGAGCCCCGGCGATTTCGGCACCCTTATCCATGTCCACCACTTTGTAATAACTTGGGTAGGCTAAGCCGAACAGGAAAAGATCATATCTTTCCGGCAATTGTAACCTTGTCCGTCTATAAGTGGCCGCTGTTACAGGGCCTTGGACAGGGTGATCAACTCTAAGAAGTGGCTATAAAAATAAAAAAATAAAATAAAAAAGGGTATGGTACGAATACCATCGTCAGAAATATTTTTTCAAAGCATCTTTTGTCGAGTATGTTTCACTGATGGATCGCGTCGATGAGACGAGGTCCATCTGTGTCGCGTGCTTGACGAAACAACATTTCTGGTAGAGTACGAGCAACGAATTCAACTATTATCGAAAAAAAAAATGAAAACTGAAAGATCGTTCGAATGAGGCGCGATGCAAATTTGGCTTATGCTTGACAAAATAAAAAATTCTGATTCGGTATGTTACGTAAGCTCGTCGGAAATTGATTTGATTTGAGTAACATATTTTATAATATGTTCAAGTATGTGTCACTGATGGATCAGGGTATGATGAGTCACGGTGCTTCTGTGGCTGATGCTTGGCAAGATAAAATGTTTGATTAGCTATGATACGTATGGCAAGTTCACATAAAATATCTTTATATTTTTGCTGATATTTACAGGAAGGTCCATCTGTGTCTTATACTAGACAAAATAGAAAAAATTCCTGATGAGTCACCACTAATGGATCGCACCGACGAGGCGCAAGACATCTCTAACTCACGCTTGGCAAAATGATTAATTTTTAATCGAATTTGATTTCTAATATAATTAATTAGTAATACCTGATGTGGTGGGATACGTAGGCCAACATCCATTGCTAATTTTTCTGAAAGGTTCGAGTCGCTACTGTAAGGTGCCGTTAAAGGCGTCGTCCATATTTGGCTTAAGCTTGTAAAAACTAAAGATACTGATAGGGATGGCGAACAATCTTATACTGTCGGTGGACACGTCGGTGTGTATGATAGAATAAGTGAAAGAGAAGCTTCGTCAAGAAATATTTTGACTAAGTATGAGTTATAGATGGATAGCCTTTGATGAATGGAGATATTGATGGATGGCCTTTGATCTTTGGCTTGTGCTTGACAGAATAAAATTTCTGAATGAGATGAGGAAGACAATAACACCCCCGTCAAAAATATTATCACCGAACATGTGATTCGTGTTGTTCAAACGCTTTCATCTGTGGCATATTCTTGACGGAAGAAACCTTGTCATCGGAAAGGGAAGTGTTGCCGATTTTTAAATTCGAATCGATTCTGGTGATTCGAATACTAAGCTCTTTATCTTCATCAAAGGTTTCCAGAAAAATTTCGTTGTTTAAATTGTAAATATGCTTGTATTTTTTTTTTAAATTTTGCTCATATAAAGAAATAATTGGTCCTTTATGTGGTTAATTTTTTAAAATGTTATGAATGGTGAAGATTCGGGTTGAAATTCCCGCGAGTCTGGGTCCTTAATTCATTCAAGCCAACCACAACCCATGGAGTAATAACATGCGCAGGCTGAGCCGAACAGGAAGGCGCATATTTTTTTAACAACACTAACTCTGTCCGTCTATAAGTTACCGCTAGTACTGAGCCTTGGTCATGGGGATCCGCTTTAAAAAGAGTGGCTATATAGAAATGGATTTGGAAATTTGGCATTGAAATAATATATTCCGATGCGAAATTTCCAAATTCAATTCTCTCACATATTATTCGATTTTCGATTCGAAAATAAATTTATCTTGAAATGGAGTCAGATATAGCAGTAGGAATTATATTATTTTTTGAAAAAACGGCCTTTACTGTAGATTGAGAAAAAATATGAAATATATAAATATTGAACATGAATATAAAAATGGGCTAAAAGAGGGAAATTTGAAAGTTCTATACCTTTGTTTTTATGCGAGGGTTGGGAATGCTTTTTACCACTTGTATATGCTTGGAGCGAATTTCAATGAAAAAAATGGGGATTTGTTTTAAATTGTAATTGTTGAATTATTTTTTATTGATTGCTTGAGGAAGAATTGTTATGCGCGCGCAGGCTTTATTTAGTTACAAGTTCACCTAGACGACAACGTCATTGCCCAATCAGAAAAAAAAACAATTTTTTTTTTGGTATGGGCCACAGATGAATCGCGCCGTCAAAGCGCGGCCCATCTGCGGTTTATGATTGACAAAGAATATAATTTCTGATCGAGATAATATCCCTGAAAATGACCGAATGTTTCCTTAGTCTCACCCCTTCCTTGCCATAATGCCATTTGGGACTTCTCTGGTGAAGAAATAAATAATGCTTTGCTTACGGCGCTGCTTACGGTTTCTTTCACCAACCATGTCCATGCACGGGAAAAATGATTAAAATGTTAACCCGAAACTTTCACCCCCGGTTTGGAACTGATGTCTGCACCGAAGGCCGTGGTTCGCCATATGGTTACATCTCATTTCATGTATTCTCGGCTTTCCTCTCCCGCAAGATAAAACGAAACCATAATTTAATAGAAAAACATGACAATTTATTATAATGTCTGAGTGATTTTTAACCCCCAGGTGTCTTATTAGGAGTTCATTGCAATTTGATTTGACGAGGCTTTGTAAAATTACTTTTACCCTATTCAGATATACTTTTCAATATTGTAGCCACCTCGAAAATGTCGAAACAAATCTATCTATCTAAATATTGGATGGTATAATAAACATAACTCTAAATTCATATTTGATTTACTACATTTTTATTACTAGTATATTCCCATGTACATATACAACCAAAATTTCCAAATACAGAATCATTTAAAAATCGACATTAAATTGCTAAGCCTCATGCATACTAATAGGTTATAGGAAGGCTGGATAAAATAGTACAGACGGCTTAGAAATCACACAAATTAATTGTCTAAAGGAATGGTGAAGGGGGTTTGGATAGGTTATTTAAAATTTCATCAAGCGAGGCAAAATTATTGCACGCTTTCAGTGCAATATCGCTTTTTGTAAAAGTTTTTTTCGTTACTAAATGATTAATTTTACGCAAAAAAAGTTCAACTTTTTTCTCTCAATCAAATTGCGCGTTTATTTTCTAGAAGAAACTTTTTAATATTGTTTCCATCACCAAAATGTCGAAATAAATCTAAGTTATAATAAACGTATCTTCAAAACTCATATTTGATTTACTACATTTTTATTACTAGTATATTCCCTGTACATATACAACCAAAATTTCCAAATACAGGAACAGTTAAAAATCGACATAAAATTGCTAAGCATCATGCATACTAATAGGTTATAGGTAGGCTGGATAAAATAGTACAGACGGCTTAGAAATCACACAAACCTATAGATAAAGAGCGAAATTCCTCAGAACTATACACTGAGAGCACGGCTCATAGGATATTGCGTAGCTGTTGGATTGAAAAAGTCGCTAAATAAGTTCTTCCAAATACATTTTTTCTTTTTTCTCGTGACGTCACGATATAATGAATTAATTTTTTGAAAAAGTTATTTCTCGAAGACCCTTAGCTCTATACCAATGTTTGCAGCAAATATGTCACAATTGAAATAGATAAATCTTATCAGATAAAGTAAAATTGCAAAAACGAAATCACAAAATATTTTTTGATCATGAAAATTAGCAAGTAGCGCTTCTATTGGCTCTAATATCATAGTATAACGGTCGTTCAGAGCAGATACTGCTCATTTAAAGTTGTTATATCATTCAGTTATACCTGTGATGTTCTCCACTTAGAACACAGTGAAAGCACTACATCTTGTAGTAGCTTTTTGCCACTCATGTGACCGTCATGCTTAGTTCCATTCAGGCGCTACTGTCGGCCTGTTATGAGAGTAAGTTTCAATATAAAAATCCTACTACATTCCGCTTGAAACTCAATCGATTTGCCATTCCACAAACTACTGGCAGCAGAACTCCGGATGGATGAAGATGGTTTGGATATGTTTTCCAAATTTCATTAAAAGGGGCAAAATTATTACACGCTCTCAGTGCAATATCGTTTTTTGTAAATATTTTTTGTCCGCAATTGATTACTTTTTCGCAAAGAAAAAGTTATTTTCAAAAAGAAATTGAAACTGTCGTCATTTTTTTACAGACTATCCTTGATAAAAAGGATAAAGACAACGGTTTGCATCTTGAAAAGCTATAAATGTATTTACAAAATAAATGACAAATCCTTACACATTCAAGCCTCATACTGATAGATGATAGGTGAGGGTGTGTATATAGTTGTTGTGCAGCATGGTGAAGTTTTGAAATTGGGAATTTATTTCCGATGTGGGCTGTGAAGTGACAGATTTTTTTTGTCGTTCTTCACCATGTATAATATACGGGAAGTACACATCACGCCCGAGTGCACGATCGCGTATATGCATGTAACGGAATTCATCGATATCTTTAACAACAGGAGCTCTTTCTTGTCTGTGGTGTTTTGGTGAAGTGACAACAGAAGCTTCCGTAGTATTTGCATAACTCGGCATTGTAGATTCTGCTTCCAGGAAATATGTCGATTCCTCTTTACTGATAATTAATCCAACAAGAATATGATTTTCTTCATCCCCCATATCACACACGGAGAACATACCAGGGCAAAAATCGTCTACTTTCCAACCTTTGTTTTCGATCAACCATTGCCCAACACGTGCCTGTGTTACATTTGATGACGTCACCTTGAACACGATTTTAGGTGGATTGCCATTTGTCATAGAAACGATATCAACTCTCTCGTCGATATTACTATCCGTGATTTCTTTAACAGCACGGCATAATGCTTCTTGAATTGATCCGATTCGGGTGTGGTCCAGACCATTGCCCTTCAACACATCATCGACGATCAACTTTGTAGGAATCGCCAAATACTTTTTGTTTATTGCATACTTCAGCCCGTCACTAGTCTCGATTACTGCTGTTTTTTCGTTGACGAAGCCAAGAAGCTTTGAAGTTGTCGTCAAAGCTTTGACAACATGAGCACTGGCATTGATGGAAGTTAAGATAGCACGGACGAAATTTGGAGGCCCAACATCGAGACACACAAGATCATCGACTTTTAAAGATTGAGCCATTTTTTGGTTGTTTTCAAAATCATCAGATTCTGCTTGAGAGCATTTTCGCAGCATGGAAGACCTAATAGTAACTTGTTGTTAATGGACGTTTTCCAAAACAAATTCCAAGTCGTCATCTACGCTTTCAACTCTCGATGCCAGTTTGAGGTGTTCTATGAAAGACAGTGGAATGTCGTTTCCAATTAACATATTTCCAATTTTTTTCGGAAGTTCAAATTTAACGACATCCCCTGGAAGAAACTGCAGGTCATTTTCCAAATCCTCTGTCTCTTCTGGCATAACCGTAGGCTCGGTCGAAGCGGAAAGTTCATATCTTTCTAACAACACAAACCCCGTACCCACATAAGTAGCTACTGGTACAAGGCCTTGCTCAGGATGATCCACGTGAAGGAGTTATTATAAAACAATCTGCATATTCTGAAAGCCGCAGAGCCTGGCCCGTCAGTCATGCTCGAAAAGACCAAGTTTGTGGGGCATCGACAGCTAAATTCCCTATACTACGGTCCATTGGCGGCATATCATATTTTTTTTTAAAAAAATGTTTAATTTTTATCAGCTGTGCCAGCGTTGTTCAATATTCGCAACTCCAGGCTGCCCCCAGTGGTGTGTTTGCTAACCGCGTGGAAGAGTCTCTATAGTTACAGGTTTCAGAATTGCCCTATTTCTTCGTTTTGTAATAGGTGTTTAAAATAAAACATATAAATGGTAGAAGGTTTTACTATTGACAAGAGAGATACTGCTCGCTGCACTTTATAGTGGTCGAAATTTTTTGTGTTTACGTCCAGTTCTTACAATGAATATTTCCCTTTGTAGTGCATTTAGTTACTGGTACTTTGTTTTAATATTAGCTCTTTGTCACTTAAGTTGCTAGTTGGTTCTTTGAAGTGATGCTTCCGGACTTCCCGAGAATTGGCACATTTTTTAAGGCGCCTCCTTTGTGTGTCTAGTTGACCTGAAGAACATACTACCCCTTGAATTTATCCTGTATTTTAATTCTTAAGTCAGGATTTGAGATTCTCAAATCAAATTGTTAGTAGAATTTCAAGCCGAATCGAGCGTAATGACCTAATCCGATCGAATATTTGATGAATAGGGGCTGGCAAACTGAATCATTTAGAATCCAAATCTGATTCGGTCAATTTTTTCAGATCGAATCACTGATTCATATAAATTACTGATATCCCGCTTTTACGTTTACAATTCGCCTCTTATGAAAATCAAGAAATTCAAAGTTACGCATTCGTGATATTATCCTAGACAAAATCAAATGATTAAATCACAATCGAGACCTGTCCAATGGCAAGAACGAATTGCAAACACGTTGCTTGGATTTAAATTTGATGAATGAGCTGGCAAACTGAATCATTTAGAATCCAAATCTGATTAAGATAATTTTTTTTCGAATCACGGTCTAATCAAAAATTTTACTATTGCCCTTCCCCTCTTATGAAAATCAAGTTTCCATCTTACGAATTCGTGAGGGGTGTGATTGAACTTTTGTGGGTGGCAATGACATTTTCACCGCATGCTCCATGTCTCCGAGACTAGTTTCTAAATTACCGTACACTCGTTTAAATACCTGATCGTAATGCAGAAATAATAAAACGTGAAATCCAATTTTAGATTAGTTTGCTTCCATGTGTATAAGCTTATGATTGACGCCTATAATATTGAGATAGCGCCTAGTTCAACATAAGACAGTCGAATAATATCAACGTCTAAATAGTACTCTCCTCTTCAAAATGGTTTCCAGGTTTTTCTTACATACTAAGGGCTGAACTTCATAGAGCGTGTCCATCACCACGTTCCTTTTATCTCCAACTGGGAGGAAGAATGATAGTGAAATCCGTGGTTTAATATGGTGGTTCAGTAAAACATTGAAATAAGTCTCACTTGAGGCAATATTTAGCCCACTTCGGTTGAATTAAGGATATTACGATATACATTCCCTACAAGCCCGGCTCGTATGGCTAAATAGTCGGGTACTTCAATAGCAGGATCGTTATCGTACTCGAAGGCCGATGGTTCGATGCCCATCATCAAGGTCTTTTATCTCCAAGCTGTAACATAAAATTGAAATAAATGGTCACTGACGGTGGTTCGTGAAAATCGTTTGTTGGGTATCAAGCCCCGCGAAAGGTTCACGGTTAGGCCATAGCAAATAATTCTAAAAAACCTAAAAAAAGGGACATTTACTTCTAATTGAGCCGAGGAGCTTATTGGATGGCTGACAGTACATTCCTTCCATTTCCCATTTTACATTCGATCGCCACCTAGCACTAGAATATTTGATCAAAATCTCAAAAACAAACATACCGGTATGTGAGAAATGAAATTAAATGACGCGTTATCTTCGAATGAAAAATTGAGCCACTAAGTTGAACAAATTTTACTATCAATTGCTCCCACAAATTTAAAACAGATTTATATCTCAATCTTCTTAAGAAACTATACGAGACGATTGTGGACCTGGCGATCCCACCTTGTCTCGTGCAAGACAAAAATAAAATTTCTGATTGGGACACCGGTAACCGTGAATGACCATTAGCGTATTTAGCCCCTAAAACCCCATTTTTCTATTTCTCGGCGCAAAAGGTGGGTTCTTTTACTTTGATATACAATGAAAAAATGATATTTTACGACAAAAGTATTTTCCTTTGGCGTACAATATGACATTATAATTTGATAACAAAAAATATCAAATTTTGCTGCCCCCCCCCCCCCCCCCATCATTTTAAAGGTTTTTAATACACCACTGCGTGTGATATGATTGCTACCGAGCCGTCACGGAACCAAATTGGTACGTTTCAATGAGTGAGACAACCTAACAAAATATATTTTTCCAGCTCATGGCAATATCGGTTTGCGTTGCTCAGATTACGTTTTTTCTAGCTTTTTTAGCTTTTTTTTGTGTTTTAACAGCTTGTGTTTTACGACAACGCAATGCTGTGTGATGTGTGTTGTTTCGTTGCGTACGCTAGTGCTTTGTTAGGGCCGCAACACGCTTTGCGTAGGTTGCAAGATTTGTTTCGGGAAACCTTGTTTTGTGCTAACCTTGCGTTTCGATGTATTGCAACGCTGCGCATGTGTTTGTCACCTTTTCCAAGCAGCCGCAATACAAGATTTGCGCTGCGCACGCTTGTGCTTTGTTGTATGCATTTTCGATTGCGTTTGAGATTTTTTTCATGTTAACCTTGCGTTTTGTGCTATTTCAACGGTGCGCATGTGTTTGCTCACCTTTTCCAACGCAACCGAACGCTTTGCTTACGCAAGGAAAAGGAGTGTGTTCTTGTTTCGTTGCCCTACCCCTTTTGATTTGTTAGGGAAGCAACACACATTTGCGTTGGTTGCATTTTTCGATTTGTTTCAGGTTAACCTTGCGTTTTGTGCTATTGCAACGCTGCGCAGACGTTTTGCACACCTTTTCCAACGCAACCGAACGCTTCGCTACGCAAGGAAAAGGAGTGTGCTTGTTTCGCTGCGTACGCTAGTGCTTTGTTAAAGGCCGCAATACATATTTGCGTAGGTTGCGTTTCTTCTAGATTTCTTGAATGTTAACCTTGCGTTTTATGTTATTTCAACGCTGCACATGCGTTTGCTCACCTTTTGCGACGCAACCGAGCGGTTTGCTACGCAAGTTAACGGAGTGTACTCGTTTCGTTGCGTACGCTTGTGTTCTGTAGGCATTTAAATACAACTAGAACTGTATACACAGTACTACGTAGACTTTCGCGGGAACATGCAAAGCCCTGTCATCACTAGATCTCCCATGAGTACTCATACATGCTCTAAACGATGTCTCACGGCACACGGACTTCTGGACCGAAATTCCAACAGACTAACAAAGTGACAGAGCTTGCCAAAGAAATCAGTTATGCAACATAGACTAAGTGGTGCAAAAGTGCCTTTCCATATATCATACAGACACAATGTGAATTCTTGAAAATTATAAACTGATCCTGCATGTTGAGGTATGTAATCACATTAGCAAACCCATAATCCCCATATGGTAGCATTGCTATGGAGTTTGTATGATCAAACGGTCACAGACACTAGCTCCACTGATTCTGTGTGTACGATAGACTGGAAACGTCATAAAATAGCTCTTAAACTAGCCAGTTTTGAAGCCGATGTATCCTAGGAGAAGAGATGTAAATCACGAATCTGTGAAACAAAATTTTTTTATTGAATATTGAGGTTTGACTATGATCAAAGATATAAATCCCATTCCCAAAGGTTGTTCAGCAAAACCCTTATCCAATTCATTTTTTTACAGGATTTTGATGTAAAATCTAAGAACCTGGATCAAAGAGACTTGAAAGCTTAGATTAAAAAATGCGAAACAAGGCTTTTATTTGCACAATGATTTTAGATCCACTTTGACTATAGCCATTTTAGATCCACCCTGTCCATGTATCAGTGAGATCAATTACTGGAAGAATATCATCTTAGTCTGTTCGGCTTAGCCTACCCAATGTATTACACCCTATTAGGGTGGGCACGGATAACCGATTGATATACTTGCGCGAGATTTCACGCGATACGGATCCACTAGACACGATATAACGAGTATTCCCTATCAAAAGCATTATTGATTTTGGGTCGATTCGATGCATCTACGGTACATGTATGTATTGAAAAATTGTTTATGGGGGTTCGAAAAAATTGTTGAAGTCACCAACATTCATAAAAACCTTCAAATCGTCATATACTGCAATATTTTCAATAAAAAGCTCGAATCCGAATGTCAGAACTGAGTCTCTTAGCACTCCCACAGACCACGTGGCTATGACGTCGAAGAACGTGATCCCGACAGTCCATGGTTGGTTATATCTGGTGAACAAAGATTTTAGTACGAAAAGTGCACGCGGCATGAGATTTTCATTGACTATTTGACTCTGATCTCAGACATGAATCACAGTCCGAAAGCTTGTCCTACAAAAGCCTTATGACAATCCATTGCCATCTCCTTTTTAACTGAATTTTTACGGAAAATCGTAGAACCTGGAACAAAAAAGGCTTGAAAGCTTAGATTCAAAATATGCAACAAATAGATTTCATTTACACAGACCTTTTGACTAAGATTTTAGATCATCGGATCTTGCATCTTTGATGCTAGAGCCAAATTGCTCAATAATAATACGAAAAACAGCGTAGAATTTCAATAAGACTTTCGTCGTAGAGGCGGAAGCTTTGATAAAAAAAACGGAATTTCAATAAGTCATTCGCTTTAGAGCGAAAGCTTGGATTAACGCAAAGCAATGCAGACGTGTATTGCCGTTTTTGTTTTGTTACTTAAAGCGCAATGTAATTGATCGTTAAGACAACTCTTCAGCTATGTTGTGGCTATTAATCTGACTAAGTCGATCGTGTTATCTTCGTTTACTCAATTTATCAAAGATTTGACAATATTTACTGTGCATTAGGTATTCTGTGTGTTTTGTACTACCGGGTGACGGGTTATCGGTCGTTGGGATGAGCGCTGTTAGATAGCAGGTAACATTAACTGTCCTTGATGTGCAAGCCAGTTTCCTGTACTTTTACAATAAACCATGGGTGAAGCGTTCCAGTGACAGAACATGTCAAATCTTTGAAGAAAAGGCTCAAAAAAAGAACTAGATATTTTCGTACCAAACCTTCTTATTCCATTTTATTGAGTAACTACATAATTGGGGAGAGACTGTGCAATACGGGCGCAGAAATTTGCATTGAAATTTCCCTATTTTGTAATTTTGTTAAAAAACGGCAAATCCAAATTCTTGGATAAGAACATGTCTTCCACTCCCTGTTTCCGCCCCCATTAAACCGTACATAGCCGTACGTCGTGTTTCATCCGAGGACCACGTATGGAAAAAGTTGTGTTCAATAGACTCTTGATTACTGTCATAGGCAACGATAACTATGAATTTTTACTAATTTTAACTAGTTTTTTTTAAAGTGTATTTGTCAATCATATTGGCGCGAAAAAATGACACAAAATGTACAAATGATCACACTTCTATAATTTATCAATATTGTTTACCTGATATACGATGAAAGGAACCAACACGCATTGAACGATAATCAAGCTATTGGTTTACTGATAACTGACTGTTCGAAAAAATTTACCAACTTGTTAACTTGGATAAATATTGACAAGCTGGAATGGAGTGCAAAATATTAAGAATCGTTATCTCTATTTTGATCCTTTGCTTGATGTATGTTCCCAGGATGAAATATTTTCTAAAACATAATTTGTTGAGCAGGAGTCTCTGATGGATCGCGCCGCCGAGGCGCGGCCCTGTCCTTGGCTCATGCTTGACAAACAAACAAAATGGGGTGCAATATATTAGGAATCCTTATCGGTCTACCTATTTTGAAGTTTTGTTTGATGGCCTGTTCTCAGTATGAAATACTTTTTAAAACATAATTTTTTAAGTATGAATCACTGATGGATCGCGCCGCCAAGGCGCGGTCCGTCTTTGGCTCATGCTGGACAAACGAACAAAAGGGGTTGAAAATATTTAGCATCCTTATCGGTCTACCTATTTGGAACCTAAGAATAATTTGTTAAGCATGAGCCACTGAGGCACGGCTCGTCTTTGGCTCATGCTTGATAAAAAAAGAATTCCTCACTAGGATGTCGAAGATTTTGAATATTGCATGCAATGCTGTTGTGTTTGGACATTCATCCCCTGTAGGTACGGACTCCAGAATAGTCGTAACGTATTTCCTGCGTGTCTTAAAAGGCGACTATAAGGAAGCAAAGAATTGATAGATCCGGTTTTACCATTGCCCAGGGCAGATATCACTTATTGCACTTTACCATGGCGGTTCCGCTCTATTTGGGTTGTTTTCCGTCGAGAGTGCAGTTGCTGGTACCGCATGTTTTACTAGCTTCCCGCTTTTAAGTGCCCGTTGGGTAGTCCCTCTCAGGCATTGCTTCCGACCTTGCTCAGAGTGAATTTTAATGACAAATAATAACCGAATATTGAGAATGTCATCCAAGTAACGATCAAAAAGCGTTTACAATATTTTGCTGATTAAGGATATGTCGAACAATGTTTTCCTCGCGGTTGTTTATTAATGATTAAAGACTCTTTCAAGTTTTAAGATCACAGATGCAAATTATAATTTTTTCTTATCTACTGTTAACCTGATAGCGAACAGCGATAACACGTTTATTCTTGATTTTTCAACTAAGTGGTTTTCAATGGAATGCAATCAGAATTAGATTAAGTGGATTTGAAAAATGCGAGTTCAATCTTGTGTACACCATTTGATATGTTTAAATCTGGCAACATTATTCTACAGTATTAATCAGACATTTGAAAGAAATTTTGGGACAGGGAATCGCTGAATATCGGTGGTTATAGGAGACTCTTTTGAATTTCTTGCAACCTTTCTCTGAAATCTGAGTGAATTCCAAAACAAAAATTATATGTGAAAAACAGAGCCTTAAAGGCGAAAAGTACGCGGCATAAGTTCTTCATTGACTCTTTGACTATGATTTCACACATGATTCACATTTCGAAAGCTTGCCCTGCAAAATCCTTATGCATTTCATTATCATCACTTTCAGCACTGCATTTTGATGGAAAATCAAAGATCCCGAAACAAAGAGACTTGAAAGTCTAGATTAAAAATATGAAACAAGGAGTTTCCATCCACACAGACCTTTTAACTGTGATTTTAGATCTCTAGATCTTGTAGCTTTGATGCTAGAGCCATCTATCATAATAATGAATAATAATAAGAAGAAAAAAAAACGTAGAATTTCAATAAGACTTGCGCTGTAGCGAAAGATTTAGTTACCTATTTCTGTGCTCAGTTGTTTACGCTAGAGGGCGTAAAAGTTCAAGGTCATTAAAGGAAACTACGACAGAAATTGAAGTGCGTGTGGTGGCCAGTCGGTCAAGCGTGATCATATCGTTAGGGATACCGATGTTTCGATGTCAGCGGACACCACATTTCACGGGTAGTCGGAACAATTGATATCCAGTCACAACATATATCCGTACTTGTGCTGCGTACCCTACAACCCGAGTAATTTTAATAACAATCGGAAAAATGTCTATCTATTTGTGCTTGCGGCTCGATGCTCGAAAGATTCACCACAGTACGTACTCTTCAACAGGACACTTCACTAATGGGCAGCACGCATTATAGATGAACAGGTACTATACACTTTCGATCTTGTCGTTGTGAGTTGTAAGTAGGGCTGGACAAATCCGAATCATTTGGAATTCGAATCTGATTCGAATAATTTTTTCGAATAGGATCGAATCACTAATTCCATGTGAATAACAAATATCCCATTATTACTATTACAACTTACCTCCATTGTGAAAATCAAGAAATTTATAATTTAAAGTATATTTTCAATTCACACTACAAGTCCGAGAGCAACAATTTTCATATTTTAACGATTTAATCGATTTTGGTCAAATTTGACCAAAATCGATTGTATTTTGGCGTTAAACATGAAAATTCTAGTTTAATAAGCAAGTTTTTTTCCTATGAACGATTCACGATTGATTCGAATAAATTGTGTTTCGAATCGATTCGAATCACCGAATCGAATTGCTCAGCCTTAATTGTAAGCCTTAAACAAAATAATTTGCAAGCTAGAATTCAAACCACAAGGGTTTTAATCTGTGATAGCTACTATACCATCGTATCAGACGCCAAAAAAACGCAGCTGAATATAATAATTTAATACAATATGACTTTTGCTCCATATATATTAGATGGTCAGCTGACACTAATGGGCCTTATTTACCTGACGGTTTTCCAAATTATTGGAATTATTTACCAATTTATTTTATTTTTTTCCAGGAGAACCATTTCTTAATGAACTTTTATATCTTTTATGATCGAACGTAAGTTTTAATTACCCACGTTCGGGCGAGAAAGTACAATCGCTATTGTTTCTTCACAAATATTTACTTCTATTCAGTTATTGCATCATAAACGGTTAAATGGTTTTACACAAAGCTGTTGTGAACACACATTGTGACATAATATTGACTTTTCCCAATTAATATGTTGAGAATGACGATTTTTGCGCTCTCTATAGATAATATTTTGCACCAAAAGAGTTCAGTATCGTCAACGGAGATTAAAGAGAAAATTCGCCCATATTTATACAATATTGAGATAAAAAGTAACAATCATTGAAATTTGCTCTGAGAAGAGCTAGAAAAAATACCCAAATGGAAACAATAAACTTTTTTTTTTTATAGCCACTTCTTTGAGTGGGTCACCCTATCCAAGGCCCTTTAACAGCGGCCACTTATAGGCGGACAGGGTTACAATTACTGGAAAGATATTATCTTCTCCTGTTCGGCTTAGCCAAGTTATTACACCCTGGGTTGAGTGGTGGGCGTGGATAAGCGAGCTGGACTCGCCGGGGCTCGAACCCGAGGTCTTCAACCTGCGATGCCAACATGTTTAACCACTAGGCCATCGCGCCCACTAAAACTATATAATATAATAGAGTGCAGTGGGTAGTATTTGTCCCCGGGGTAAGTCATTTACCACTACTTTTTTACTTTCAGTCGTACGATACGCATATGATATAGAACAATCTTGAAATCTGAATTTCGCGCCTACGGGACACTGACAAAGTGAACCAACCAACCAGGTGGTCTTCGAGCACAAGGTATAATGAAGTTCTACTGTAGCAAAAATAGACTAAATGTACTTGTCATTTGCAGTAATTGCATATTTCCGAAGTTAAAAAAGCTCCATGGTGATGAGATTCATGCCAATTATGGGCTGTTGATGGAACGCACAGCGAAGGTCTGGTCAAAAATGTCAATTTTGAATTTTTTTTTCAATACCGCCAAGTAAAATTACTGTCAAAGACCAGTGATTTTGTCGCATTTTTGTTACAGTGTATATTACCTGAAATGCCTCACAGAATCTGATATCAAACACAAATAGATTATTCCTGTCAACATTGACTTCGTGTTTCTCGGAACTCAGGCCAATAAATACAACAAATAAAACTTTATGTGACAACTTCACAGAATATTCGTCTTAATCAACTTCACATCATTCGTAAAAATTAAAAGAGAAACCCGATCGGAATGAAATTATAATTGTTTAAAAGTACTCAGTCTATTATACGCCACTTTTGTATGCCGTGTGTGTAGGACAAAATTACCCCCTCCCATTGAAAAAAAATCCCCTCGTGGATAGACAGTTCCATACTGAAGAGTGGACAAAGTTATTCCGACGCTGATATGCGCATTGATATGATACTGGTATGTTCTGCATGTACATGCTATAGTTGTGAAAAAAGTGAGTATAGACTGTACAGTAAAAGTAGAAAATCTCTGGCGATAGAAAAGCTTATAAAAACATATGGAACAAGTGATTGGTGGCTGATGCACAGACGACAAATTCAAAATAGAGCTCGTTTACTCGTTGGTCTATAGGAATACAAAGAATATTTTAAAGAGGCGACAACTCGTCTTAAAATGAGAATATCCATATTTTAAAGTAAAAATATTAATATATAGTAATTAACTAAATGGCCACAATCTTTGGCGTATTTAGAACAATGAAACGGTAATGGAAATGGGGCCAAAGCTTGTAAAAAATATGAGATGAATAATAACGTCAGTTAGAATTTTTTTTTTTTTTAAATACGATGAATCAAACCCAAATATTAAAGAAAAGCGCAATTTTGTTTTTCAAAATGATACTTTGCGACGTAAAATTTGATGTGAAAAGTATAATATTTACTGTGCGCCAAAGGTGCGCGAAAAATATTAAGATTTCCTACCTAAAAAGGCCATTCTGTAATTTGTTTGGTCGACGAGGGGAACATGACACCAGAGGTTGTACTGATATTTTTTGTTGAAATATGTTGAGTATTACGATGTTCTCATAAGACTATACAACGTCTCATAAAGTAACCTACGGAGATGATTTTTTTTGTTGTTGAAATATACTCTCAATACAGCCCGGAGCAGAGCCTAAAAGGAACCAATTAAAGGACCTAATAGCAATGAGCTGCTAAAAGGTGTAATACCAGCAACCGCACTATAAACGGAAAACATTCTAAACGGAACTGAACCGCCACGGTAAAGTGCATGGGTAAATGACTGATAGATTGCAAAAATTATGACAAAGTCTGTGCATTTTTCTCACCAAACGAACACAAAATGCTCCAAACTAGAGCTTTCAGTATTTGTGTGTTTTGGGGTACAAAATTACCCAAACCGAATGTTCGTGCGCTTTCAATCTTTTCCTGATATTTACATATGTTCGAGCTATTCTGATCTAAAAGCGACCGATTTTGAACTAAGGTTACATGTTTGCTAGACTACAATGCGGTTACATAAATTCATATTTTATTGTTGTTAGGTCAGAGCTAGGTTAACGATCGTGTAGACACACCTGGTTAAATATTGGAGAGAGAAATTAAGCTTTTACTACTTGTGGACATTATGTTGATTGTAGGTAACTTACGAAAAATGCAATGTGGTGAAAGTACGGCTGGGCAATTCGATTCGGTGATTCGAATCGATTCGAAGCACAATTTATTCGAATCAATAGTGAATCGCTCATGCGAAGAAAACATGCTAAATGAACTAGAATTTTGATTTTTAAGGTGTAAACACAATAGATATTTAGTCAAATTTAACCAAACTCGATTATATTTTGGGATTAAAATATAAAAATTGTTACCCTCAGACACTGGATATGAATTGAAAATGTAAAATAAACTATAATTTTTTTTTATTATTACAATCGGGACAATTTGTAATACTAAAAAATGGGATATTTGTTATTTACATGGAATTAGTGATTCGATCCGATTCGTAAAAATTATTCGAATTACAAATGCTTCGGTTTTGCCCAGTCCTGGGTAAAACGTAGGAGGGATATTCGGTGAGGGATGATGATTATATCGAGAGATCTGCTGGACGACTCGCCGGTGTACGGTGGTTCACGTAAGCGCCGCTTATGGCTTCCTCCACCAACCAGGTCCATGCATAGAAAAAATGAGAAATAAGATAATCAAAAACTTCCACCCCGATTCGGAACTGTATCTGCACGTGAGGTCGTGTTTCACCATATGATAAAGCTGTATTCTCGGCTTTTCTCCTGGATGTATCAATTTTTTTATGTCAACATCTTGGAGTAGATCAACCTGACCGGGGCCCTGTAATAGCGGTAGATGGACATCGTTGGAGTTGTTGGAAATATGTGGTCTTTACTGTTCGGCACAGCCTACCCAAGTTATTACTCTCTGGATTCTTTATTTTTTTTTATTATAGCCACTTCTTAGAGTGGAGCATCCTGTCCAAGGCCCTATAACAGCGGCCACTTATAGACGGACATGGTTACAATTACTGGAAAGATATGATCTTTTCCTGTTCGTCTCAGCCTACTCTGGTTATTACTCCCTGGATTGTGTGGTGAGCTTGGATAGACGAGCCGGATTCGTCGCGACTGGAACTCTAGATCTTCATCATGATGACCCCTGGACCATCGCGCCCACGATTTTAACCCTATAACACGGTACTTCTTCCTTTGAATTGAAAGTACAAGGTCAGCACAGCTTTATAAACCAAAGTGCAGAAAAGGAAAATAAATTCTACCAGGTGTTGACAATAATCGTCTTAAGTTATTAACAAAATTTATTCATTAATTAGGATTATTATATATATGCAATTTCCATTGGTAAACTGATTAATCGGTATTTAAAATGGTAATCGGATAAGTCGTTGAAAAACCATTCAAGTAGAAAATAATCGAAGTAAGTTTGTCACGAATAAGTAATCGATGGCCTGCACCTTCTACCAGGTCTATCCGGGACATATGCTTGGAAGGACTTGAATTTCTGACCAACTTCTGCTCATATGTTTTATGACCGCTCTTTTGAGTGGGTCATCCTGAACACGGCCTATGAAAGCGGCGTCAGACAAATACTGGTAACCAAGGCTGGTCAATCCGATTCGGGGATTCTAATCGATTCGAAGTACAGATTATTTGAATCAATTGTGAATCGGTCATAGGAATAAAAACATGCTAAAGGAAGTTTTTAAGAAGAATTTTTAACGACAAAATGCAATCGATTTTGGTCACATTTGATTGTATTTCGGCGTTAAAATGAATACATCGCTTTTAAGTCAGTTTATGCTGATATTTTGCAATTTGTAACTGTATATTTTCTAATCATCATAATGCAGACTGTAATAGTAATGATAAAAATGAGATATCTAATCTTTGTATGAAATCAACGATTCGATCCGATTTGAAATAATCATTCGGATCAATGCGCTGCACCAGTGGCCAATTATAGACGGACATGGTTAGAGTAGTGGAAAGATATGGTCTTTCCTCTTCGGCTTGGACTACCCAAGTTATTAGACCTCGGTGGAGTGGTGGGCATGGGTTAACCAGCCGGACTCGCCGGGACCCGAATTCGGGATATTCATACTGTGATGCCAAGATATTAACCACTAAGCCAACGCGCCCACAATTCGAGAATCAAGGTTCGAATCGAACTGGTCCCCGAATCGAAAGATACCAATACTTGTTTTTGTGCTTCTATATAATTCGATTCGGAAATGTTCGATTTGAAAAAATCACTCTGAAAGTGTTTATCCTACTTGTAGAATAACTTTCTTGTTTTAACAGTTGAAAAAATATTCATGCAGCACGACAAAGCACGTATAATTCACAACGCACTTGAATTCAACGGCAGGCTACTGTGGATTTTCAAACCACAACTTGGCAAATATTGTATCTGAACATATTTGACTTTAGCTTCATTAACTGATAATATTTTGCAGATAAGATAATATTTTATCAAGCATGAGTCACAGATGGACCGCGCCTTGATGGCGCGATCCATCAATGGCTGATACTTAATAAACTATCATTGATAAAAAATTTAACCTACATCGTACGATTCTGTATTTGAAAATATTGCTATATTTACTAATTTTCACTCTTGTGGAATTTATAAAACCAATATCAACGAATTTGATGATACTACACCGAAAGTTAGCGATGTGATAGTTAGAAATGAAAGATTTAGATTCTCATTCAGATTCGAATCGATTGGTAAATACTCTCAATTCTAACCATGATTCGATATCTTCTACATGGGTTTAGAAAAAATATTTTTCACATTTTTCTGACTACATACGAAAGATTAATCGAGAATTTTTTGCGCTCGGTTTTTCAACAGAATTAACCTCGAAAAGTATTTGATTTGAAATAAGGTGAGCAGAGAGTCGATTCGAAATACAATTATGGTAATCTGTGTGCGAATGGCGTAAAATAAAGTGGTAACATTGTCAAAGATCGCAAAACATCGGAGTTTCATACTCTACGACCATCCTTATCACAGTAAGCCACTGTCACGGAAATTTATTGAAGTTCTAAATCGTTGAAATATACAGAGTTTATCCTGAAATTTATTAGCTAGCAAAGTATAATTACTGATTTAGTCACTTTTTCGACAACCAGAAAAACAGGGCATGGTTGCCATTATTTCATAGTTCTGATCCGATATGCACAACCGGCCTTCACCGGTTGTGCATATCAGATCAGAACCAGGAAAAACCTTAAAGTTCACTCCTACTGACTGAAATGCAAGTAATCTTACACTTTTTTATATAGTATTTACTCAAATCCCAAAATACTTTTGAGTACAAAAATACCAAGTTTAATTGTGTGGGTTGGTGGGACGAACAACTCCCAGTTTCGAGGCAAGTTTTGTGGTTTCAAGTCAATCTGAGGTTTTGTGTAATAAAAATTTGACCGAGTTTTTCTGTCTGTGTGACTTCTTTTACAGTAGCGGTGGATGATATCAAATCTTGGATAGGCTTTACAAAATCGTGCTAGCAACTCAGTATTTTTAAAAATAAAAACGGCAAGTTGTGGAATTCCAAATTTTTTGGCAGTATTTCGGAAAAATTACCCTTTTTGAGAAAAAATAGATAGTCTATATACACTGTAACAAAAAAGGCAACAAAATCACTGGTCTTTGACAGTATGTTTACTTGGCGGTATTGAAAAAAATTCAGAATTGTCTTTTTTGGCCGAATATGGGGTGCTGATGGAACGCACCGCGAAGGAGTGGTCAAACACAAACACCCCATAATTGGCATAAATCTTATCAAAATGGCGTTTTTTAACAACTTCGGAAATATGCAATTATTACAAAATGACCAGTAAATTTACTGTACTTTTGTAACAGTGTGAAGTGTGTTTGAGTGTTTGTATTTTTCTAGTCATCCAGGTCTACGAAAAATTGCCCACCTTTTTCTCTCCGAACGAGGTTTGTGAACAATGACGGTGGAAAGTTTTTTGCATTTTATTGGAAAAATAAGTTTTATAACAAAAAATTGTCTGTTTGCTCATTTATGAAGCATGTGTGACAAATAGATCTTGAAGTTGAGAGTGATGATTTTTAATTCTTTTTGCTCGAAGAAAACCAGCGCGCATGTTTTGTAACACTCCGGCCAAAAACCTTTTTCCTAAGCAACAAGCAACTTTTGTTAAGTGTGAGTCACTGATGGATCGCGCTGACAAAGCGCGATCCATCAGTGACTCATGCTTGACAAAATAAAATTTCTGACTAGTCTCACCCGCATTAGCAATATTAATTGTGATTACATTATTACGTCACGGACAACGATCTGTGATCGAACAATTGTTTTAACATAAACAATACGAAACAAAGTAATTTGATTTAATACACCTCTGGCGGAAACAAGCGTTTTTAGAGGCGGCAATTTTCAATATACCCGCCGGCAAAAAGAACAATCCAAAGTGTGATAACGTGGCCGAGTGTATTTCCCGGATAATTTTTATATTTCTTGGTAAAAGTTATAAAAAAGATACTGTTGAAAAATAAGTGGAATTTTTTGTTCAATATGCGCAGAATATGCTTATGTGTATTTAAACAAATTCTACTTTTTAACACCAAAAATAGGAAACTTTATGGCGATCATTCAGACCTCTCAAAATTCAATTTTCGGGTATAGCTACATTTCCGAACGTCAAAATACAATCTTCAGTTCTCGTTTGTTTGAAATTGTTTAGAAATATATATTTTTACGTATGAATCACTAACAGATCGCGCCGTCGAGGCGCGTTTTATGTACGCTTCATGCCGCCAAACACAATATAGAGTTACCCAAGCGTCCATCTCATTCGACTCAGTGTCCAACTCACGACCACATGCATTACCAGCGAATAACACGTAAAATTTCCTGCGCGTTGTTAACAGTATCATCAATCGAGAAAAGTCATCGAGAGTAACGCGAAGAAGGTGCGAGTTCTCGATTGCTTTCCTCTGCGACGCGTTCCGGCGCACTCGTGTGCGTTCATAGCGAATATGGTGACTTTTTGACGAGTTTTGGCGCCTTTTTCGTGAATTTTAAGTGAAGATGTTTCTTTTGATGGTGTTATTTTGTGATTTGAGGTATTTATAGGATTTTTGTGTAATTTTTTTCTCAAAAATTTCGGGTAGATAATTCCGTAAAAAAATAAAACGAGTGGGGAGAAGCCGTTAATTAGGGAAGTTGAGGTTGTCTATTATCAGTTGCTTCTAGTGATAGCGCAGATAGGGACTTACAGGATGGTAGATTTGTTTTGATTACTTATTCTAGACATTCGACTAGGCTTTGTTGGATATATATATAGCCCGGACAATTTAGGGTGCGATTGCCGGTCTTCGGGCGCTCGAATGTCGGCGGCGAAAATGATTTATTTCCGTGATATGTACGTTAATGAAATTATTGTTGACTTATATACGAAGTATCGCGAATGCGATTGCAGTATTGCACATTCAAGCTCATCATGACCCATTGTAACGAAATAAATTTTAATCTCTCAAAACGCTAGGGGTGCGCGAATCTTCGTTGTTCCACACTTTCGAATGTATATGTACATGTAGGCTACATCTCAGCTTTTAGACTGATTTGATAAAATATAAAAGAACAAAGCGGAAATACGGATTTATCCTGCTGTTTTGCCATTGGATTTTATTAGATTATACGGGGGGATTTTGTTGATATTAGAACGCCGAGGGAATGGAGACGCGGTGCACACGTCCGCTGCGGGGCGATAAACTGATTTTAACTCTATTCCGGTCCAATCAGCGGCGCGATCCATCAGTGACTCATACTCAACAAAACTAGCTTGAGGAAATTTTTATTTCCGCGATTAAGATTGTGAGTTGTTTATGCAATTCAATCAACAGTGGTCGGTTTACACTTTTTTATTCGCTTTGATTTCGTAGAATACTCAGTTTGCTCAGATGGTGATGGAAAATTGACTCAATAGGCACGACATGTGCACCAAGCGGGAGAGCGAGAAAGAATTTCTGTAAGATATTGAAAATGTGTTTGTTGGCTTGTGGCATAGAAATCGAAAAAGCATAGGACTGAGAACACTTCGCGAGTGGTGGTGAAATGACTTGAAAATGTGAATGTTTGTGAGCCTTGCAGGTGAAGGTGGGAGGCGATGTAAACTATGGGGACTTGTGATATACTGGTATTGTGTGGATGTTTTTTGTAAAACGGGGATATTTCATGCTAAATTAACATAGAGTTTGTATCACCAACACTGGAGACTATGTTCAATATTGAATACAAAAGCTCTTAAAATTTCTCCAAAGTTTTCAACGATATTTCAACACTCCATAATCTTACCTTGAATAAAAACGGATCTGCAATAATAATATTAATACATCATCCAGAGCAATCATCACCTCTCGAGTTCACAGTTAAATGTATTTCACACTGAGATGTTCGTTGATGAAATCGGATGGTAGTTTGGTTATGACGTAATAATCGAAGTTCAAGCTCACGTGACTTGTCATCTGCATGTGGCAGACTATTGATTTCACATTTGCTTGTCTGAAATGTCACTTTGCGAATTGAAAAAAATCACTTTGTCTAGCATAAGTCGCAGACGGAATGCGACCTAACGAAATACGATAAAACAAAATCTTTGTAAAATGTGTTTTTTGTGTCAGTGATTGGTCAGAATAATGTATTATCAGGAGCAGGCACAGAAAAACCACGGATGAAAATCTGTTGCAAAATAAATGTCAATTATATTTTTTGCAAACTTTGTTATAATATTATTATATAATGTGGAAATTGGCTTCGATAGGATAATGGACAATTTCAATTTTAATTATTCTAAACAAAGTATTATGTTTTCCAATTTTACAGATCTTTCAAATTATCAAGAAATGTTTAGAAAATATATTTTCACTCCACTAAATAATATATTAATAAGTCGAATAATATTCAGAGTTTTATATTCAGATTTCAGGCCAGGAATTTTATTTTTCAAACGTTACGACCAAGATAAAATAAACTTCGGTAGACAAATCATTTTTGAAACCATTTTATATACTTGTTATGGGAAAAAAGTCAACGACTGCTCCCCCTTTGCGCGAGGCCTACACGATAAAACCTTGTATTTAGTCAACTATATGTATGTAAAACAATAGTAATCACTTAATTCGAAGCCAATTTAAACTTCCTAATCCAAATCTTATTTAATTTTGAACGGTCGCGTTTCACGACGATTTTATCTGGTTTTATGGCTGGATTAGACATCCGCGCGCAAGACTATTAAATTAATTCGCGCAGTGAAAAAGTATTATCCTTGTTTTATATTATATTTATTGTGAATGTTTGTATCAAGCATGCACCACAGATGGTCCACGCCTTGGAGGCGTGGGCTTTCTGTGGTCCATGCTTGGCGCTAATTATTGTAACGAAAATAAACAGAATGGGAATCACCGTGAAAAATCGGGAATTGTAATCGTGTTTATTTTATAGTTTGAAAAGAACGCAAAGTCGTTTTATCTGGATTTACGTCTTACATATGCATTTTATAATTGGTGTTTGCATTGTTAATGCAATTTGCAATGGTTATTATATGTGGACAGATTTTGCTTGGGTAGACTTGTTGGTTGCAGTTTGTGCAGTTAGGGCAGGGATGGGATAAGGGCAGAATGGAATATTTATTCTGTGGGAAAGGAAAGCCGAGTGAACAATTTGACTGTGGGGGTGGCCAGAATCGAATATCTTCTGGTTTCAGATTCGAATCGAATAATTTTTTCTGAATCGAATCGAATATTCGAATCTGAAATCATATAATAAACAAACAAAAATATCTGTCCGATTATAATTTGAACGGAACTTTCCACTCATTTTTGAGAAAATTTCAAATTATCCGTTTGTGGATTTCGAATTGTTGCAGAAATCGAATCGAATAATTTATGATTCGAATATCGAATCGAATATTTGGGAACAGCCCTGAAGTTGAGCATAAGAAAAATCACGAACCCTTGTACAGAAACCGATTTCGAAACAGTGAATAGGGAGAGGCCTTTTATCTCATTAGCAATCATTTTCCTGTGTATTGGTAAACAATGCTCTTCATCGTTTTTCAGTTTTGTAAACTAGGATTTTGTGGATTTAAGATTTATTGATGGACCGAGAGAAATAATTTTTTGTCCATGTTTTCTTGAGCAATTTTTTAGCACGAGATGTACTCTTTACAAGGACAATCTGTGCCATACGTTGTTCGGTCTTCCTGTTAAATTTCATCTATTTGTTCTTGAGCCGCAAATAGACTTATGCGCGTGACTGATTGTGAGCCTTGCAGGTGAACATGAACGCAATGGCCTAAGTCTTCAAAAGTTTTTGGTCAACTTTGTTATTCAGCAAATACGAGGTCAGATAGATATGTATCGTGCGAATATGTTTTTGTTAAACTTGAGTCACTGATTGACCGCGCCGACGAGGCGCGGTCCGTCAGTGTCTCAAGTTTGACAAAATAAAATTTGTGATCTGGAAACAATCGGGAGCTTCATCAACGGGACAAACTTAGTAAAATATAGTTTCTCAATTTAACTTCGAGTACGTGATATTTCGTGTGGTTTTGAACCAACTTTCTGACGAACTCCTTTCCAATATCATGTTGGCGAGGTCGATGATAGATTTTAACTAGTTTCAAACTGCACGTAGGATGATTGTACGAAAAGAGGACGCGGTAAATTTGTGAAAATCAAAACTTTGAGTTCGATTTGAACATCATTTTATTTATGAACAATGCTACATTGCTTTCGTTTTCGAACATTCTGGATAAACATACCCTAGTCCAACCATTTTCAAACTGGTAGCCATATGACTTTTAACTTTGAAGTTCTCCGAACCGAAATATCTGCGAGTTAATATGGCACTGGTAATGTTGAGGTTGTGTATATATATGAGTTCCCCCTTAACGAAAGATAAAAAATTTTCAATCAATGACCGAGAGATACGACCATGATGTAATGCAACTTTTGTAAACTCAAATCATTGATCCAAATATATATATATATATATATATATATATATATATATATATATATATATATATATATATATATGAAGCAAGTTTTTGAAATTGAACTTCACTCTAAACAGAATTTGAAAGAAACTAACTACCAACAACGCTTACCACCACCCAATCAGAAATTTCATTTTGTCAAGCATGAGTCACTGATGGATCGCGCCTCGGCAGCGCAATCAATCAGTGACCCATACTTAACAAAACTGATTTCACTGCAGGAATTCTGACTCTGAAATACCCGCATAAAATTAGGAAGTATTCAGTGCCAGAATTTCAAGATGTGATAGATAGTGCTACCATTGCCCAGGGCAGACACCACTTACTGTTCTTTACTATACCGTAGTCTTCAGTTTTCAGTTTGGTTTGGGATGTTTTCCTCTTAGAGCGTAGTTTTTTGCTATATTACATCTGCTAGTTTTTATTTTGTAGTAGCTTATTGCTAGGTACTCAGGTGCTGCTTTCGGCCTTGCTTTAATCGAACTTCAAATAAAAATATAATTGGTGAATGTATTAATCGCAATCCATAAGTGATCCTAACTGGGTAATATATGCAAGGTTATTCCGTGACATAAAATACTTAAATATAAAAATATCCGACGCTAAAGGATCGTGTGGGTAGGCGCTGCCTACGTAGGGGGTCTTTATGGTAATTAGTATAATATCTATGATGTCATATTATAAATGTTTTGTTATTAGTGGATGACGTCATTGGTAAGGATTTTCAACAATGGACACCCACCCTATTCCCGTTTTGTATAATATGTGGTTTTCAAAAGTAACAAATATTGATTATTTTAATACCTAAGCGTTTGGTAATTTTCATAGAAATTTGTATTATTTGCATTTCATGATGTCATTTTCTTAAAAAGTATTGAACAAAAAATCTCAGAGTCTTTGTATTACCTCTTAAACTAATTGTGGTTGCCAATCAAAACAATTGATCCAATCCTCTTGCCTCAAGTTTTCGACATATAAGTATAATGTTGTGAACGAATTTCCCTTTCCCCCTAAGTCCCAATTGAACCATGCCTTGCTTGTATTATCATCTCAGTCAGAAAAATATTACCTGCGCGCATGTTTTTGTTAAGCTTGAGTCACTGATGGATCGCGCCGTCACGGCGCCATCCATCTGTGTCTCCTGCTTGACAAAATAGAATTTCTGATTGAGATATTTAAAACATACAAACATAAGCAAACCATCAACTTGGCAAGCGGAACTAGGAATTTGCGTACGTGCTTATATATATAGTATGAAATATGTTTAAATATTTCTACACCATTCATCAAACATTCTTTTTACATTATCCGCGAGCCACAGATAAACCACACTTTCTTGTCACGGTGTTTGCATGAAGCATGCCTGATCGAAGATTACCATTGACTGTTTGAAACCAACTTCTAAACTTAGTGAATATTTACGGCTACGAGTATAATTAGCCCGAACCATAACCTTGGTAAAAATAACAAACTGAAGGTTAATTACCCTCAAAAAATATAAATCTTCCTCCTATTCTGAGAATACATCGCCTATAAATATGAGTGGGATATCGTATTTGTATATCTGTATTTGTTAGCGATAGACAAACGAATGAAATTCCGTTGATCAGTACCCCTCGGATAATTTTGTAAAGTTCTCTGTCGCTATTTGTTGATTGTATATTTCCATGTGAAGAAAGTCCACTAATAGCAGATTTTTAGACTTCTAAAGTAAGTTATTGAAATTCACTCTGAGCAAGGCCGGAAGCAGAGCCCCAAATAAATATATAAAATCTCAGTCAAATTGGACCAAAATCGACGTTGTCCATCTGTGTTTCAAATTTGTCCAATATTTTTGATATATTTAGATAGGCTGACAACAATAAAAATGTTTAAATGTCATAAAGCTTGTCTTTTAACAGCTTTTGTTATGGATATTAGCAATTTTGGTGAAATTTGGTAATAGTAAATGTTGAATACGATATTGCCGTACATGTAACGGATATGCCGCACATCGATGGTCCATAAGCTAAAACCGAAGTTATTTTTTCACAGTTACGAAAAATCCATTTTGCCGAAACAAGCCCGAGACAGCGCACATTCTTAATAGTAGTAAGCGCTTGTGCGGAGAAAAAAATACGACGACGAACGGCGGCCGATATCGCGGGACGCTACATTCCTCGGATGAAGTTACTCAGTGGCAGATATACGATAATACAGCCGCACCCAGAGCTATTAAGAAGATACCAGGCAGTCGTAGAATGTTTTTCAGGAGATATTTTGTCAAGTATGTGTCACTAAATGGATCGCGCCGCTGAGGCGCGGTTCATTTGTGACGTCGTATGCTTGACAAAATAAAATGTCTTATTGGACAGTTTTTTCAAAATTCTGTACGCAATACGCGCGAAAGAAATGTATTCGTCCTTTTATATAACATTTTAATCAAAAACCAGTGATGGAATAAATTTATTGCGTCACATTTTTCACGATTGAAAATTGTTTATTACAAATTATGACGTCACTATGTGATTTCCGGTTACTATAGGTCATCAGCCTTTTTTGAACTTTTGTAAACTTGGCCATTTTCGTTCGATTTTGAACTAGTTTGTTATTATTAATTATACTTTATTTTCCATTTTATGTCCAGATTTTTGTGGGTGAGGTACGATTTTAGTTAGCCATTGAACGACTACTTTTACCCTCAAAAAGCGAGGAAAAATTAGACTCTGGACCTGCAATTTAAAGTTTGCGGAAAATATAAACGATACAAAAAGCCAGTTCCCACAATTTCATCGCGGAATCAAGACCAGCAAATTTTTGGAATTACGCCGCAATGAAAGCTCTTCTTATACCGCTAACACTGTTAAGTGTTATCGGCCTCGGAATAAGTTGTCCATCAAAATGTTCGTGCACGGAAGACACAATGCAGTGTATAGAACAAGGACTGACCGCCGTACCTACTGGAATACCAAGATCGATCGAAAAAATGTGAGTTTTTTGGGATTTTTTGCTAATACGGTTGCATGGTTTTAACACCACCCATGTAGGGCTGGACAATCCGATTCGGGGATTCGAAGTACAGATTATCGAATCAATTGTGAAATCGGTCATGGGAACAAAAATATGCTAAATGAAGTTAATTTTTTTCATTATTAACGATTTCACAAGACAATGAAGAAGTTAGACCATGCAACAAAAGCTGACAATAAACTTAAGTGAAGAAGTTATTTGCTTGACTATGTGTATCTAAATTCTCTCACACACGGATACAATAAAAACTAATTCGGTAGTTCATTG
Source organism: Styela plicata (assembly GCA_963675895.2). Classification (NCBI taxonomy): domain Eukaryota; kingdom Metazoa; phylum Chordata; class Ascidiacea; order Stolidobranchia; family Styelidae; genus Styela; species Styela plicata. The sequence continues at coordinate 20,583,209 of OZ023144.1, read as the reverse complement.
AAGATATCAACGGCATGTTGACCAATTTTGTTAAGCGACTTAAAATTATCATTTTCTTGGGATATAATTCGGAAATAGCCGGGATAAAAGCATTGTGCACTTACATGTCAAATCTAAAAGCATCGATGTCCGTTCTACCCCCATGTGTATTTGTGTCGCTATGGACATCCGTGTATCAAAAGGTCACCAAGTTGACTTCAATTTAACATGAGCGTTTCTTAAGGTGTGTTATAGTAGAGGGAATCGTTGTCCGAATTACCTAGCGGTCCAGAATTCGATTAAAAGTAACCACCTTTTTTACGATTAATTCATCAATTTCATAAATTAATTCATTTTGCAGCGAAATCATGATATATGCCAAATTTTACGCTGTAAAATTTGACATATATCATGACTTCGCTGTGAAATGAGCAAAAAAAGGTCTAATACCAGCGCCTTTGTTTTCAACTCACGGATAATTTGTGTATACGTATTTTTGATATGCTCGAGTCACTAATGGATCGCGCCGATGATTTATCGTTGGGGCTGAATCATTCGCAATTCGAATCTGATTTGAATACTTTTTTCGAATCGAATCGAATCACTAATCCCATGTAAATAACAAATATCTCATTTTTTAGTATTACAAATTGCCGCCATTGTAAGAATCAAAAAATTATAGTTTATTGTACATTTTTAATTCATACTCATGTCTAAGGGGAACAATATTCATATTTTAACGACAAAATATAATTGATTTTGGTCAAATTTGACCAAAACCGATTGCATTTTCTTGTTAAAAATGAAATTCTAGTTCATTTAGTAATTTTTATTTCTATGAACGATTCACTATTAATTCGAATAAATTGTGCTTCGAATCGATTTGAATCACCGAATCGAATCACCCAGCCCTATATGTCGTTTCATTACTTTATTGCAAAAATGTAAATATCATAACAGTCCCTAATAAAATCTTCATCACTGCATCGCTAACTAACTACAAAAATATTAGGACCGTTCAAATTAAAATCATTTTAATTCGAATTCCGCAGAGTCACAAAAAATCTTCTCCAAGAATATGTTTATTTTCCCATAAATTAAGAAAATCAAACAACGATGTTTGTAATGAAAGGACGAGATATTAAACCCTTTTATGAGGAAGCAAACATAGTAAAACATTTCTAGGTAAAATAAATGAAATTTTCGCGTAATTACTCTATATATTTAGGTTCTAAAAAATTCATTTTTTTCCATATTTTTTTGATACAGCTTAGGCTAGATCATATCCACCATGTTGTCATTAGCTAAAAAATACAGAAGGGCTTGGCAATAGATTACATAGCTGGGCCCGGCTCGGTGGCTCAGTCGGTTAAGCGCAACTGTATTGTCCATAAGGCCGATGGTTCGATGCTTGACCGTTTCACCACCGAGCATGCCCTTCAGCAAGGCACTTCGCGGGTAGCTATTACATAGAACAGATACACAGTCACTACAAAGGTCCGTACCTAACGGTTGTTGCGTATAAGCCCCCGGTACGTTCACGGACAGGCCATAGCTAATAATTCGAAAAACCTAAAAAAAAAGATTGCATAGCTGGAAAACCCCGATTATTCAGTACTTTGATCTGTGTTTCGGGCTTTTGAAAGTTGTTCAAATGAAGTGATTTTTGTGCTGAACTTTGCCAATAAAAAGACAACGTGCAACATTTGCTAGAGACAGTCGCGAAACCTTCCGCCGATACTATATATATCGGGTCGCCGAGGCTTTGCCAACCAGTGCTTTGTGCTCGGATAAATTAAATATCCTACTCGCGTGCATATTTCCACAAATGGCACCGACAGGTAAGAAAGATCTCGTCACTGAATAAACCAACAAATATTACAAATGGTCGGCACTTTAATTCCAAATTACAAAGTAAATATCGCATAATTCACTCCGGGTCCTTTATTTTCAAAGCAATCAATTTAAATACGGCATCTATAGATCGTTTTGACCAAATTTATGACAACTTTAAATATAATTAGATTTAGAAAGGTTTACCCGTCACATGAAGATGAATTTAACAATATATTGTGGACACGAATGTTCAAAAATTAAGTTTGAACAATATTCAAAGTTCAATATATACGAGGATGTTATAGAAATGATGATATACTGCTTATGGTTATATGTTGGCCAACTCAATCGAAAATTTATGTTATCAAGCGTGAGTCATGGATGGACCGCGTCTAAACACGCTTGATAAAACTATGTTTTGGTTATTTATTTTTTGTTTATTTGAAAGGATGCTGAGAAATCAAGTTCAAACGGTGATCGGAATTCGATTTACTTTGATAAATTATGTTCAAAATTCAGTAAAAGCGAAATAAATAATGTGTGTTTTGATTATATTTGGCCAATTTTGTCCAATCTAATCCATGTTAAGTTTTACAACGTTAAATTTTTTTGTTTAAAACGTTTTTTTCTTCGAATAATTATCAAATTAATCTAAGATGTCGTGCTATTCGAAAAAAAGGTCGCACTAATTGAACAACGCCTCTGTGTAGTGAAATCATGATTTATCTCAAAGTCTAGGATATAAAAACACGTTATTACTCAAATGATTCTACTTGGATTAAAAAAAATCCCTTGCTAGTTACGTAAAATTTAGGATCTATTTTGCGCGGTAAGTGATCCGTGTTGACAGTCTAAAGACAATTTGCTTATTTTCGATGACCTTGCAAAACCCAGAACGAGAAAATTCTTAAAATGACATCGCGTAATAAATTAATTGTGGGAAAACCTACAAAATTATTCAGGATTTTATTGTGCCGGTAAATTATCTTTGAGATTTTATGAGAAGTTTGACGAAGGTTCATGGCATAGACCACCAAGGTTTCACAGTTCGCATATGCTTAACTTGATTTAGTATCCCTGTGTGTATTGGACACAAGTTTGCTTCTGTAATCTCAGTGAAAAAATGCCTAAACATTTTTTGTTAAGTATGAGTCACTGATGGATCGCGTCGGCGAGACGCGGTCCATCATTGATTCGTGATTAACAGAATAATCTTTACACTTTAAATTTGTCGAGTTTTGTTAAACACATAGTCTATTATTTTATTTATTATTTATTTTTAAGTATACAACTCAAACCGACATAGTTTCCATAGTTTGTCAGGTTCAAACATGGCTTATTGACTTCTGTTGCCTGTGCACACGTTTGACGCAAGTTTAACATGCAGTTTCTTTATGTTGGGTTTTGATTAACTCGATTTCAGTATAATAAAAGGTCCACGTCCTAGACCGTTAATTTTACCTTAATTTGAAAACGCTATACTTGATTTAGTAACTGCGTTTATGCCTGTGTGCTCATCAGCAGATGTACTTTTGTTTTTCGATAAGAAATTTTATCAAAATGGTGAATTTTGTTTATTTCGTCGTTTCGGCGTCTCGAGCCATCAGTCACCATATACTTAGGGCTGGGCAAAACCGAATCATTTGGAATTCGAATCTGATTCGAATAATTTTTCCGAATCGGATCGAATCGTTGATTTCATAAAAATAACAAATATTCAATTTTGACTATTACTGTTATAGTCTCCATTATGATGCTTAGGAAATATACAGTCACGAATTACAAATATTAGCATAAACTGACTTAAAAGTCATGCATTTTCATTTTAACGAAGAAATACATCCGATTTTGGTCAAATTTGATTGCAATCGATTGCATTTTGTTGAAAATGAAAAAATGCACTTCATTTAGCATGTTTTTGTTACTATGACCGATTCACAATTGATTTGAATAATCTGTGCCTCGAATCGATTCGAATCACTGAATCGAATTGCCCAGCCTACATATACTTGAACAAACATAGACAAAAATTTCCGGATTGGGTCACATGAAAGCAATCGTTCTTGTTTGGAAGGGCAATAATTTGGCTAAAGAACTTCGCTATTGCCATGGAACCGAACTTCTAATTTGAGGATGATGAAGGACATTTTTGTCAGGTAAATTATGATGATAAAAGTGAAAGAGTTAGTAAATTTTTTTATGAACGGCTGATGCTTACTCAATTGACGAATCCCAATCAGAAATTTTATTTTGTCTAGTATGAGACCCAGGTGAACAGCGTCTCATCGACGCGACCCATCAGACCCTCATACTAACAAAGGCTACTTTGGCAAATTTTTTCGATTGGAATGCGTATATCCAGCGATTGCATTCTGAGTAGCAAACATCCCAAACGGAACCAAACCAATTCTCAGAGATAAAATGGTTCGGAATAAATTGATATTTTTGCTTGTCGGCGTACGCCCCTGCTGCGCTTCTAATAACTTTTTTTATTGACCTAATTATCAAACTTCGACGTCTTGCGATCGCTTGATCATTGTTGAGTATTTTATTATCTCCCCATGGGCGCTTTTATAAATCTCATTGTGACGTATATTACTAAATAATGGGCCATATTTCCGTGTCTTTGTGACGTAACAGCAGCGCCAATTTCATGGATATTCTTCATGCTCAGTTGAAATCGTTGATTTTTTTTTTTCTCTGAAACAAACAGTTCTTGGAAAATATGACTTTTTTAAATGTCTTTCAACCTGGTGAAAAATATTGCGTCTTTTTTTTGTCAAGTATGAGTAGTGGCGGATCGTGACTCGTCAGCGCGTTTTAACAGTAACTCACACTCCACACACAAGATATAATTTTTAAGTTTTTCTGATAGGTTCATGTTCTTTTATTAACATAATCAACGGGATCAGAATAATGATATGTAATGACGAATTCAATTAACACACATCTCTGCTGAACACGATGCGAGTGGGGGTGCCAAAACCGAATAGCCTCTGGTTTCAGAATCTGAATCGAATGAAATATTCGAATCGAAGTCATATAATAAACAAAGACTTTCTTTTATCAGCTTACAACTTAGGTGAAAGTTCACACTTATTTATGAAGAAAATTTAAAAATATCATTTTGTTGATTTCAAAATGTTGCAGAAATCGAATCGAATAATTTATAATTCGAATATTCCGAATCGAATATTTTGTACAGTCCTGGTTGTTCATCAATATTTTCGAACTTTAATCATTCAAAAAGCGTGATTCTGGAATAACTCCGTGACTAGGAGCAACAGTTCTCATATTTTAACGACAAAATATAATTGCATTTCGTCGTTGAAAAAGAAAGTTCCATTCATTTAGCAAGTTTTGGTTCCTATGAACGATTCACGATTGATTCGAATAATTTGTGCTTCGAATCGATTCGAATCACCGAATCGATTTGGACACCCCAGCCGCTAGTTAGTAACTTAACGTTACTGGCCCCAACCTCACGTTTCGTATAAAGATATAATAACGAGAATCATAACGGCAGTGAATTATGTTATTTATTCTGTTGGTCAGACATTTACATGGTGTGATAATCCCTTTATCTATCTTTATTGTTTGAATGACCTCGCGTTCAAATATTGGGGTGGAAAAAAGTTATTGATTGTCAATGTTTTAGGTCAAGCCTAAACCACAGATGGACCGCACCTTGGCGGTGCGATCCATCCGGTGGTTCATGCTCGATCAAATAAAAAGTCGTACAATTTTATGTCGTTGAGGTGCTCGTAGATACAGGTGACAAAAAGCAAATATAATGTGTGAGTAATAAGCGATTACCGAACAACTACTGATTTTCACGAGTTAGTGAGTGATCAGTGTGAGTTTTAATACATACCACCGATGTGAATCATGCTCATGAAATCTAATATCATAAAATGAGGGACATTTCGCTGCTGGCCATTGAAGCTTAGTTTTGTTCGATCAGCCGAAGACATGCTTCATTCAAATATGGTAACAAGTAATCTGAATTGCAACCGCATAGAAATGATACATGAGTGCCATATTCCCAGCCCCTGTTTAAACAAAGAATCAAACTAAAAATATAAAAATTTCACTAAACGTTGGAAAAATATGTTTTTACATGAGCGGTCAGATTTTTGATTTTTAAAAATATTGAGATGCAGGGCCTCGCTATTCAGTTTTTTCTGTCAATATATTCTTTACGCTGTCGGGGCACGGGCAATCTATGAGTCAACTTTGAGGGAATAAATACTCTCATTGGCACAAAATTTCGCGAGATTCACGCAACTGTTTTCATTCGGACTATCAGCCTAACACACCTTGGTGAAACGCGCTCACCTACATTAATTTTAATCTTTCTACCCATTTAGCGATTTTGGTCTTTGATTTCACCGCGTCCTCACCTTAGATGGATAATCCCGTTCTATACTATGGAGGATCAGTTTTCAACGGAATTTTATTTTGGCTGCAAATTGCTGTTCCATTCTTGTCTGAATTAGACTAAACCATACATAGTAGTAGCAGAACCGACCCATGCCCCCCCCCCATATTTTCAGAGACTGAATTTTTCAAAAAATAAATTCCGTATATGGGGATGGACTGAACGCATTTTCCAATAAAAATGGCTTATTTGGCGCGCTGCCGGCGCGATTTATAGAACGAAACCCAATTCTATCAGTGAACGACCCAGAACGAAAACTCACACTGGTTCGTATTATCGTAATCCGTTGTGCTTCTGATGTAGCCCCCCCACGTAAACAAATGTACAAAATGCAACTTAAACACGTTCACGGTGGGCATTAGCTCACGTTCATATGTTAAGCTTTTCATCGGACGCCGGATTTGTCCATTTTCGCATTATATTAACGTGGTGGGCGAGATAATTGGATTGGTATGCGATCAAGGGTGAATAATAAGTAAGACATGTCTTTCGTTGAATTCGATGATGAAAGTGTCGGTGTTTATAATTCCACTGCATTGGTTGTTAAGCCAGTTACAAAAAGTTTGCCTATGTTTTGTCAAGTATATACAATTTAACGAAACGCAGTTAACTTGTCCTTACTCGTCAGAAATTTTAATTGAAAAAATAGGGCGAAAAAACCATAATATCGAGCGGTATCGCCAACCCATATTTGGCATAAATGTGATCAACAATATGGTTTCGAATTTTGGAAATATACAGTCCTGCCTAAACGAGGGTCGCTTAAGTATCGCTCTGCGGTAGGCGGTTACATAAAAGGAAAACCATTACCTTCTCCCCTATGTGTTATATCGTACGATATAACCCCTATAATGGAGTGTAGTGAGTAGTATCTGCCCTGGGCAGTTATAAAACAATGTACTACTTTTTTCTATCTTTTAGTCGTTTTTCACGACAACCAGAAAATGCGCTAGTGCGAAATTGAAGACGTGCCGCAAAATTAAATTGCCATCGTAGTATATAATTAGTGGTATCTGCCCTGGGCGAGAACGAAATTTCCCACCATCCCTCATTCAAATATTTTCATACTTGTCATGTCCATTTGAAGTTTATTTCATTCACCACTGCAAATCCCTTTCATCTCTTTATCTTTATTATAATCACGTTTAGCCTGTGAGAACGAATCTTAGGATCACAGGTTAAAAGCTAATGGCAGGCTTTATACAATAGTTAGGCCTTGTACAAATAAATGAACGCCATGATTTATCCTACATAAGCCAAATTATCTTTTGAATATGAGGGTTTATCGACGAAAGTTTGTTAAGCATGGACATGTGATGGATCGCGCCGTCGAGGCGCGTTCCATCACTGGTCCATGCTTAACAAATCTGTATCTCCACTCTTGAAAATTTGTAACTTTTGGAATTTTTGTGGTTTTAGCGCGATTTGTCTGAAGTTCATACCTGAAAAAATTAAAATTTTGGTCGCTCTTTTCAAAACCTGAAGCTTATTCTTGATGAAGGCATAGTTATTTACCATTTTTCATAGGCACTCACTTTTTTTAATAACCACTCCTTCATGTGGATTACCTTGCACCGGCGACCACTTATGGACGAACGGGGTTAGAATTGTTGAAAAGATAGGATATTTCCACTGCGGCCTATCTAAGTTATTACATCCTGGGTTGAGTGTTGGACATAGATTAACGAGTGAATCGCCTGTAGTAAGGTCTCGTTTCAACGGGCACTTAAACAAAAATAACGTTGAAGTTGTTCAAAACTCAAAAGACATAGGGGTTTCTAGCTTCGACCGAACAAATCCAAGTTATCATACCCTGGTCTGAATTGCTGCCGTGTGTTTACTATGCTGACTTACCAGGATTCGAACCCAAGATCTTCAACCGAGAAACTGGTAATTTGGGAACCATTATTAAGCAAAATGCTCAAGTTATGCCAAAGATTATCTAAATACCGGAAATACGTGTCTGAGTTTGTTCCCAGTGAAATATTGTGAATCAGTAAAGAGAACAAAGTCATTTAAGTCAATGGCGGGATTCACTTTTGAGCAAAGAGATCATGAAAATGTAAATAGAGGGTACTTATATATTTCATAATGCTTAAATTTGATCGTAAAATACCATTGTTGAATTTGTTACCCCTTTGCCTGCTTAATAACATGTTTATAAATTCATTCCTCTTTCCTCAAATTGAACTTCCGTTATTGACGTGTGTACTTACATAGTATTTTATTTGAATGAATCACTTTTTGAAAAAGATAATACAAAGGTGGAAAAGAAAACTAAAATCAAACACTCAAACACGTTATCTTTACTCCTCTTTTAAAAGTCTGTACTTGAAATTGATTTCCCTTGAACTACGGCTAAGCAATTCGATTCGGTGATTCGAAGCACAAATTATTCGAATCAATCGTGAATCGTTCATAGGAACAAAAATTTGTTTAATAAACTAGGATTTTCATTTTTAACGGCGAAATACAATCGATTTTAGTCAAATTTGACCAAAATTGATTATATTTCGTCGATAAAATAGGAAAATCGTTGCTTTTAGTGTGAATTGAAAATACATTATAAACTATGAATTTCCTCATTTTCGCGATGGAGACAAGTTATAATAGTATAAAGGGGATATTTGTTATATACGTAGAATTAGTGATTTGATCCGATTCGAAAAAATATTCGATTCAGATTCGAATCCCATATAGTTCGGTTTTTCCCAGCCCTACCTTCAACCCGCAACGATAACATATATTTATTAATTCACAGAGAACTTCAAGGAAATAACATCACACACGTGACAAGGGACGACTTCGCTGGAATGAGGAAACTTCGAATCTTGTGAGTAAATTTATTATGCGTAAAGTACAACGTAAAGATCACAAGTAATGCCAACCTAGTTATTTCTTAAACTAAGTAAACTAGGCCCAAAATTGCGAATTTCATTTAAAAATATTTTCAAAATAAAAAAAAATATTTGCCCCCCTCAATATGAGAAATATTTTTCAATAATAATTAATAATTTTTCCGACTGTCGTTCTAAAAAAAAAAAATTGATTTCAATTTTTATGTTTTGCCGTGATTTTTGTCGTTTGGACCGTGCATTTGGCAATAGTAAATCATGTAACTCCATAGGATTTTATTTTTTACTAAGTGTTTATATAAATATAATTAGTTATATTTACATATTTTGTTTACAAAACGTGTACGACAAATTAGATTGTTTTAGAATATTTTTATAGCCCATTTGAACCTTTCATAAATTGATTGGTTTGTTTGTATTGTTGGTGGATTAATTTTATGGCGTGTTTAGAGTTTTACTACCGGTACAGTATCAGTGCCAACAAAAGTTGAACCTGGAAACAAGTAAATGTACCTGGGTGGCTATGTGCCATGATGCCATTGTTCATATCATTTTTAATTTTTTTTTCAATTGAAGTTCACTGAGCAAGGCTTGAAGCAGTGCCTAAAAGAAACCGACTAAAGGCGACCTAATCGCACAAAACCACTAGAAGATGTAATACAAGCAACTGTACTTGCTCTAAACGGAAAACGTTGTAAACGGAAGTTCAATCGGTATAAACTCTACGATGCAAAACCTTTTCACCTTTTTGAAATAAACAAATACTGAAAATGTACAGTTAATTTATTATACTTTTTCGCTATATGTCATCTCAGTTTGGCAGATTGATTCCTTTAAAATGTGTTTTGCTAGCTGATTTCGATTTAAAGCGGAATAGCGAACCAATATTTTTTTTTTTTAACTCTTTAGAAACGTTCCTCGTTCGAAAAATTGCGAGTTGAAACATCTTGCAAGTGAGAATCGTTGAAAGTATAGATTTCACGTATCCATCAAAAGTAACACAATATTCTACATAAGTCTGTGTGATATTAAATTTTATAGATTCGAGATCTTCAAAAACCCAAAAAATTGCAAAAAATGAAATTTTGATACGAAAAACGTTTTTGGAACATAAAAGATTTTTATCGCCTGTCATATAATATCGCATTGAATAGCAAATTGACTTCTATGGCTTGTAATACATATCTACCATGTTTTTCGAAATATTCAGCAAAATCACGGTAAAGTTCGTGATAATAGTAATGGCTCTAGTGAAGAGATGATTGCGCGCTTAACACGTTTAGCGTTTTCCAATACCCCAGTCAAGAATTTTTTGTCAAGCATGAGTCACGGACGTAGGCGCGATCCATCGGTGACTCCTACTTGACAAAATATGTTCGAGGAGAAAAATTATGATTGGGAGATCGGTCATTTGCGTCATTGTTTTTTGTTTCGATAAAATGCTGGAAAAGTAAAAACATCGTTAACATGGGGGTTCCTTAGTTCCTATTCCTGCATTTCATGTAGCTCTTTGCACGTTAGTGGCTTCAGGAGAAATTCAAGTTTGATTCTTCTCCCGTGGCCTTGCTCTGAACGAATTTCAATAAAAAAATAGCCTTTTTACAAATATCCCAATTAGTTTTACTAAGAAATGCTGTGGGAGTTTCAACGGTAAATGTTAAATTGCGTCGGTTAGGACCCTGGTAAGTTGGTTGATAAGTTCAGGTTATGGTACGCATATCCCAGATGCTTATACGGTTAATTTTTTAACAGACCGAACCTTGGCATAATGTCCTGAGTAGGCCCGGCTAATTTCCGCGCCTTCATCCCAACGATTGTAACTCTGTTTGTTCATATATCTACTAAGATTGGACAATTCTGCTTAAATTTTGAAGAGAGAAATCAAGAAAGTTGTGAGGTTATGCTGTAGCGCGATTTTTAATTTTTCTAACGTTGAAATCCGATGCTAATACTCATCGTCCATAAATTTGAAATCCTAGCTGATACGCTTCTGGTAGTATATTACTTCATAACTTGAGACGATGATTGTAACGAAAAATTTGGAATATGTCGTTAAAATTTTTTTTTTTATAGCCACTTCTTAGAGTGGATCACCCTGTCCAAGGCCCTGAAACAACGGGCTACTCACAGGCGGGCAGGTTTGACAACGGACTGGGTAAGACTATGATCTTTTCCTGTGCTGCTTAGCCTACTCAAGTTATTACACCCTGGGTGAGTGGTGGGCATGGATAAGCGAGCCGGACTCGCCGGGACTCGAACCCGAGATCTTCAACTTGCGATGCCAACATGTTTAACCACTAAGCCACAATCGAACCCATAGCAAAGTACATTATGTATGTTTGTTGCAACTGATTTGTAAATTTTTCTATGAGAATTTTAATACGTAGTTTTTGTGACTCAGACATCTTGCGCAAGTCCCTGTACCAATTCCAATGGGACATTTTATTTTGCAAAGTATGGGCCACTGATGGACACATGAACTCAAAAAACGCGTAGATGATAAAGAATGGCGAAGCAGAGTAAATTGAACCTACCAGGACTCAAACCCGTGAGACTCAAAAGCCAGGTCAAAAATTTCTCAATAAATATATATATATATATATATATTTATATATATATAGAAATTTTAAACATTTTATTTGTTATATAAAAACTTATAATACTCCAAAAAAATAATGACGGCCTGATGTAATCACACATATTATTATTCCTATTTCACACAGATTTATATTCAATTTGAGTTCAAATAAGTTATAAATATTGGGCAGAGGTTACTCGAGGTCATTCTATAGGGTCAACAATAGGTCATATGAAATTTTGAAACACAATATGGCGGCTTTCTTTGTTCTAAATTCGTCGAAAATTGAATTTTGTCAAGCATGAGCCATAGATTTTTCGAGTCTCAATGACACGATTTATCTGTGTCCCATGCTTGTCAAATTAAACCTTTTTTAAGTAAAAAAGGGATGGCGTGATGTCCAGTCGCGTATAAATCCCGATATTAGACAGATAAATACGTTAAATCCTCCTGAAAATTGTCTGAATGAAATTGATATACACTGTTAAAAAAATTGTTGAATTTCCAGCATCTTGAAGTGCATTCGTTTAAGGGAAGCGAGCTTTACTCTTCCTTTGCAGACGTAAAGAAGTGATAAATAGCATGTTTCGATGAACCAGCAGGGTAATATTTCAATATATAATAAGTAAATGAACATAAGATTATGATGTCTTTAGAAATATTGATGCTTAAAGTTAGGATGAATGAATGAATGCGGCCTTCCAAACTGAATACTTGCAGGTCCCATGCTGGAGCTTGACCATCTCCACTGTTTAATACTTATGGTTAATATGGGCTTCTATTCATATCGCTTTTGCTGACTGCGAGTGGGGACGATGGCATCATACATGAAAGTATAAGAATATTAATTTATAAAAAATGCTGTCAGCACACGAGTTGGCACAGATCCAACTAAACGGTTGTGGGTGGTCTCAAATATCTCAAAAATTATTTATGGTTTCTCGGTGATTTCGTCTATCACGCTAGTAATATTAATAACTGCATCGAATACGTGGATATTTCCAACACGGGATGAAATGCTTTATCCAGTCATAAAAACCGCCAATATAGATTTTGTCAATCTCGAGCTACTGATAGATCGCGCCGTCGAAGCGCGGTCCATTTGTAGCTCAAGCTTGACAAAATAATATATGATTTGGCAAACAAATATTTATATCCTGTGACACTTCCATCAAGTATGAGCCACACATGATAATATCGCCCATGGCCCCAATCTATTTATCAAGAAATCTTAGTTTTACCAAGTATGGGCCACGGATGGACATGTGATAGCTGGATTCCCGACTTTACAAGGCCTTTATGAAATTAATTTCAAAGAACTGAAATGAACTTTTCTTTCAATAATGACAAAAACTTATATCCTATACGTTCAGCTTAAGCTATTTTTAAAAATGAGTATTTTTCATACATGTACTATGTTTGAACGAACTAACCAATCACAGTTCTTCCTTTGCCCGATGCTTGGTAAAGTGGTAGGATAAATAACAAGTTCATGTAGGTTTGCTTTTCAATATGAAGACAAAACGAATTTCTACAAATTTGACTTAAGCCGGAAATATTTCTGTTTGCTCAAAACAAATTTTTTACAATTTATTTTTTTAAGAATTGATTTTGTTTTTGAAGAAGTATTGTAATTGTAAGAATGTGTTCACGTGAAAAGAAGGATTCCCAAATATTTTTTTGCGCTTTCGCATTTTTAATATGGCAGTTTCAGCCATGAAATTCCTGTTTTTACAATTTTCCACGAATTCATGGCATTTTTTTTCATTTAGCTACAAGAATGAAGTCTTGTCCATATAAAATATGATATATATATGTTATCTATCTCCTAATATGGAATCAATTCGAACACACTATGTACAATCGAAGACTGAACCATTATTGGCAATGCAAATCATTTGAGGCTCATGCTTAGCAAATATAACGACAGGATTGTTTTGAAAAGAAGCCATAAAAAGCCCCTATCTTTACCCTAGATCTATACTTTATTTAATCCCTGTACACAAGACCTAATCCATTTGATCCCCAACCTAAACATAGCGGTATTAAATCTTTGATTTACGACTTGATGATGGATGGATACGTGTTTTAACCAGAACTAATAGTTTGATTAGAATGTTATTCTATGTGAATGCTTGAAGTCTTTAATCGGAATTGGGAAAGCAAAGAGATGACTTTTTCCGAATTGAAATTTTATCATGCTTGAAAAACGCGCCACATTTAATTAATGACTAATTAAATAAATTGTCATATATATTTCTGTGGAATTAATACGAATGGAATACTTATCAAAGCAAAACGTCAATACCACAAAAATGCAAACTTCAATCCTTGCGATCCGATCGAGAATTACCTCATATGATGATTATTATCCCCCAAAAATTTTGGAAAACTTTATTTACGCGCATGAAATTCGGGCGCTTTTTGTATACATTACAACCCAATAGTAGTACTTTTTGCAAGTAACTGCTCAAAATACCACTATAAAGTAAATTTAAATCATGCCTGCGAGACCTCCGATGTGCATGAGCAACACACGGACTCGTCCGTGGCGCGATCAATCGCTGAATCAATTTTCAATTTTTTATTCTTCAGATACTTGGATCAAAATCAGATTGTCAGCATTGAGAAAAACTCGTTCGGAGACAACAATCTTCTTGAAATACTGTAAGTTTTTGTTTAATGTTAATAATTTTTCAAAAAGTTTTTTTTCAAGTTATGGGGATTTTGAATACAAACCTTCCCGAATGGAAATATATTGTCAAAGAATCTTTCGTTAAACATGCGTCACTGATGGATCGCGTCGATGAGACGCGATCCATCTGTGGCACATGCTTGACAAAATAAAATTTCTGATTGATTTGTGAGGTAAGTTATTTTTTGCAATATTAGTCTATTAAATACGGATAACGATCGCAGATTTTTACCTACTGACTTGAACATATTTTAAACTTCGCGTGGAAGTGCTGAATAACTGAACCAATATTTTGGAATAAATCGGTATATCTCCTTTTCATTGCATAGCGCAAATTTCCACGCCAAAGAAAAATTATTTCCTCGAATTTTGCAAATGCAAATGTCATGCTTGTCTGACATTGTTTAATGTATATAATTTGCATTTCAAAATCAAGCGTTGATTTGTCAAATATCCTTTGAATAATTAATGCGACACAAACATTGCAATGTATACCGTACATTCATCATGTTTAAAACGTCTGTCACATGTCATAATGGGTTTTCAGATTTTGGAGCGATGTGTAGGCCTGGACAATTCGATTAGGTGATTCGAATCGATTCGAAGCACAATATATTCGAATCAATCTTGAATTGTTCATAGAAACAATTACTTACTTAATGAACTCAAATTTTCATTTTTAACGAAAAAATGCAATCGATTTTGGTCAAATTCGACCCAAATTGATTATACTTTATCGTTAAAATATGAAAATTGTTGCTTTTATACCTGGAGTGTGGATTGAATATACACTATTAGGTATAGATTTCTTGATCTTCACAATGAAGACAAGTTGCAATGGCAAAAATTGGATATTTGTTTTTTACATTGAAATCGTGATTCGATCCGATTTGAAAAAATTATCAACCCGGGGTGTAATAACTTGGGTAGGCTAAGCCGAACAGGAAAAGATCATATCTTTCCAGTAATTGTAACCCTGTCCGCCTATAAGTGGCCGCTGTTACAGGGCCTTGGACAGGGTGACCCACTCAACGAAGTGGCTATAAAAAAAAATGATTTGGTTCTGCGCAGCCCTAGTTCTGCGCCTGGGCCAGTTATTGAAACTGTAAAAGGGCTACTGCACCAGTAACTACACTCTAACCGTAAAACATCTCAAACGGAACTGAACCGCCATGGTAAAGTGCAGTGGGTAAATACTTCTTCGCTTGCTTTTAGTCAACTCTTTCGACATGCAAAAATGCTTTACGATTATTCTAAACGTACGTATAGGTTTTACGTGCCTATTTTTGTTGCCTTTTTGCGTATGAAAACCCTTGTACACAGTTATACAGAGAACATTATATGATTAGTGCGGCTTGGGGAGGCATATTTTCAGTTTGTTCTTACGATGTCAAACCTGAATTAGATCAAAGAAAACACTTTTCTCATTTGAACATCAACTTTAATCATGTATTCCTGTGGGATACATGTAAAGTACATCACCAAAAGCTGTTTCTGATCTTATTTAGTTTATCCCTTTTGCCAAGCATGAACCACAGATGAACCGCGCAATTAGAACGCGGTTCATCTTTGGTTTTTGCTTGGCAAAAGTCGCTTTCTTTCTCAGGTTATCATAATGCTTTTACTCTTCTATGTTTATATCTACATTTCCGACAAAGCTATGTCACGTGTTAGAAGTTATCTATAAATAGGAATAGTGCGGTTATATGTATCATTGAAATGATCTTGGATGACGTCATACAAATTAAGTGACGTCATTCGAGAAATTGGTTAGAAAATTGAAGAAGGAATTGTATTTTATGATATTCCACCGCTCTTTGTTCAGGAATAAACTGGCAAAATTCTAAGAAGAATTTTTCAATTTTGTGGTTTGGACTGAAATTTTATTGCGAGCGGTGTTGTTCTTTATAGTAGAATGAGTTGAGTGAATTATTGAAGGCCGAGAATCGTAAAATTTTACGACTTCGCTTCAATTTAGCGGTTGAAATGTACTTGTATGCTATAGTAATTGTTAGTGTAACATCATTCAACTCCTATACTTGCTATTTTTAGAGATAAATATTGCTCATTAAGACACAAATATATCCACCACTCGTCGGCTTAATTCTTATTGGGGTGTTTTCCACTCAAAATGTAGTTGCCACAAATGCATTTTATAACGGCTCTTTGCCATATAAGTTGGTCGGATCGTTTTGGCGATGATTTGGTCCTTGGGTGGTGTAGATATCAATAAGATAAAAAAGAAAAAAATTGCTGGTACGTCTCGAATGTACGAAATTAACTGATCATCGTATTCAGAGCCATTTTCTCAAATTCCAAAATAGCAGTATCTGCGCGTACCACTCGTCGGCTAAATTCTCTTTGGGTTGTTTTCCACTCAAAATGTAGTTGCCAGAAATGCATTTTATAACGGCTTTTTGTCATATAAGTTGGTTGGTTCATTCTGGGTGCTGATTTTGTCCTTTGGTAGAGTAGATATCAATAAGAAAAAATGGAAAACAATCAATGGTACGTCTCAAATGTAGGAAACTAACTGATCACCGTATTCCGAACCATTTTCTCAAATTTCAAAACAGTAGTATCTGCACGTAAAAGCATCACATATAAATATACTTGTAGACTTTCTGTCAATATTTAGTTTCCATATTTAGTAAAAGTAATGACGTCACTAACAGTTATAAGTGGAAGCAGATGTTACTTTCTAACGCTTTTCAAAAACCCTCAACATATTTGAATAAAAACAACTAATTGTTACGTCATACGTGTAAGAGGCGTTTCATAACAAATTTGCGCCAAGTTAAACAAACGACAGCTGGAATTAGGTGATTGTTTTGTAACTGAATATTAAGATACTATATCACGGTAAAACTATTCCGCTACATTTCGTATAAGTGAACATCTGTTGTTCCCTGGCCTTACATGGGTTGTACCTAGGATTGGGCAAAACCGAATTATTTGAAATTCGAATCTGATTCGAATAAACTTTTCGGATAGAATAAATAATTCCTCGCAAATAACAAATATCTCATTTTTACTATTAAAACTTGTTCCCATTGAGAAAATAAAGAAAATTTATAGTTTGTAGTGTATTTTCAATCCCCACTTAGAGAAATACGCATTTAGAGATTGAAAATCCTAAGTTTTTGTTCCTATGAACGATTCACGATTGATTCGAATTAATCGTGCTTCGAATCGATTTGAACCTCCGAATCGAATTGCCCAGCCCTAATTTACTCCGACGTGACAAATAAAGATATGTAAAACTGGCCCCTTTTTGAATCTAAATAATACAAAAAATATTTTTAATGATTTTAATGATGACAATATTGGAATATAATTGAAATTTATATTTTCCTAAATAAAAATTTACTTCGTCAATCACGAGACGCGTATTTGTCGCTTCTCGAGACAAGGATCCAGAAGAGGCTTAAATTGAATTAAATATTTGTTCTCAAATTGATTATGATCAGGAATATTTTTTGTTTTAAATACGCCTTCATTGTAATAATACATACATTCTAATTATCGATTATGATTAATTATTAGGTAAATTGGAAGATTTTTTTGAAATAATATTAAAAAATATTTTGTTTATGATTTTTCAAGCAGATTTTTTTCTGTCAAGCCTGAGTCACAGATGAATTGCGCCACCGCGGCGCAATCCATCAGTGACTAATGCTTAACAAAACACGTGCCCCTAAATTATTTTTGACGGGATTAACACCCTACATGCATTAGATTTCTCGAAAAGACAAAATAAACGAAATTATTATGACTGTTTTAATCATTGTTTTTATTGAAGTTGTGAAAACGGAAATTTTTAATTTTGACTAATGTAAACAAGGGTACACCGCTAAGTAACATATTTATGCTGAAACAGAAGCGAATAAGGAATTGGTATTACACCCATAACCTTTTTTAATTTTTTTCTGCAATTTTCAGCATTATATTACTATTTAAAGATGTTATAAATAACTAATACATTTTTCCAATTTATTAATAAATTACATTTTGGCTTGGTTACAACGCCATTGTTAACGTTGGAAAAACTACGTTTTAATCATGATAAAAAGTAAGTTTACTATTAAGTTTTCAAAAACAATTTTCTTCCCTAACAAACCGACATACAGCAATAAGTTTGTTTTATTGTGGCGGAAGCAAAAACCCACGTCCGTGAAATTATAAAAACAATCTTTTCGGAAATGCTTAAAATATTTGTTACATTTACGCTTTAATTTTTTTTACAATTTACAGTTTAACAAGCATGGAATTAGAATAAAACGCACTTTTAAGTGCGTTTTATTTTAGTTTCCATGCTTGATTGTGAAATAAAATTAAAATCAATTAAAGTGAGAGAAACTTGACGTCTCAGACTGTTGTTTCCGCACTTTGTCTATTCATGAGAAATTCCCAAACAAAGCTGTGAAACCCTTGTTGATGATGAATAATATTAATGGTTGTTACTAAAAAATTAGTTAAAATATTCGAATGGACGTGAGAATGATTTTGATTGCCAAATTGCAAAAAAAAATATCGTTAACTTATATAAAAAATTGATACTTATAATATAACTATACTCAAATATTCTTTGGAAATAGGTATTAAGTTAAGATCGTCTACATAGTTTTTGATAGGCAATTTGACTGTTATAATGTACATATACATATATCAGAAAGAACAAAAGAGTGAATGGTAAAAAATTTATGAAAATTTAATACAGCTCAATTCCACACAGTAAATAAATGATTACAAAGCTATTTCTTGATAAATTACGCTATTTCTACCTTTAATTACAAGATAATTAACTAATTAAACCGTGGGAAAATAGTTTTTTTGCTTCGGGACTTTGTAATTTCAAATTCGTAGATTCTTTGTTCGCTTTGGCCTCGGTTAAGTTTAGCAAACTTTCGATGTTATGATCCAATCGAAAAGTTTATTTTGCAAAGCAAAGGCCACAGATGGACCGCGCCTAGGCGCAATCCATCAGTGAATCATGTTTGGCAAAACGTGCTTTTGATGAAATTTGTATCTTTATTTAATGATATTTTATATTTTCCTTTGTTTGAATTGAAATATTTGGATAATGAAAATTTGATAACGTAGTAACTATTAATTCATTTTACTTCATTGGTAAATTTTTACTATTGAGCATTAAAATGAGAATGGGTAATGTGTATTGATTCATTCACCCTTCATACCACGAACGTATACTTATTTTGATCAAGTATACTTGAAAATGAAAAGTAGAAAATAACCAAAAATGAAAAAAAAAATAATGAGAAATTATGCTGTTGCCAGATTCCGCTTGAAGCTGGAAATTCCAAACCACCAACACATCTTTAAAATTTTTTCAAAAAACGGGAAAAATTCTGTCAAAGTCTATTTCGTAAATTTAATTAACTAACGGTGGATCGCGTCATTGAGAGTATACCTATTGAGTAAACCACTGATTACTCTTTCAATGTGGCAAATTATGGTAACGGGGTTGAAAATCAAGCGCATTTTCTGTGTGGGACATCAAGAAACAGGAGAAGTTCAAAGTCTTACTTGGCACTTACTCGTGTAAGTGTGAAAAAAGACTTTTGACCTCTCTAGTTAGTCATGGTTAGTCTCTCTTCTGTATGTATTCTTGCATTTACTGCATACGGATCTGCGACCATAAAAGGCATAGAGGAAGCATAAGTAGTTGATAATTGTCCCCCAGACTTATCAAGATGCAATATATACACGATATATACAGATACACCCCCAATTTGGGTTCTGAGACCGTAGCTCCTGCTGTCTAAATTTTGCAAAATAATTGAAATTTCTTTCGTTTATTGCAACCTCATCACCACCAAAGTTCATCGGGTCAAATTTGAATAGTGTGAATAATTCGTCATAATTAACCTGATATTTACGTAACAATAGTAAAAACGCGTGATGATGTTACTTGATACTTTTCGAATATTTGTCATTTCAAAAGGTAAAAATTTATCAAAATTACTATTTACAAACATATATTTAAATATGCTACAATAATTTAAACGTGATAAATATATAAACGTAGTGGAATTCATTTAACTCTTGTTTTATCGTGCTCTTATTCGCTCAGCATTATAAGCAAAAATCGACATAATAAGGAAAAATAATTAGAAAGCATGTGGGAACGAAGAAGGAAAAATCCAAAAATACCCGATTATGCAAAAACAAAATTGGTATTGAAAATTTTTCTAGAAACTTAATTTGGCAAGATAGTTTGATAGAACTACTTAGAAAAAATAAATAAAAATGGTAGTAGAAAAGGTAGTAGTAGGTAGTATAAAAATGGTATAAATAAAAATGGTAGTAGACTAAAATAACAAACAACTTAAACACATAGCAAAAGTATCTTTGTAAAATTGTTTAAACATACATAACCTAAATCTCCCTCTTGTACATCCCACTTTTCTACTTTTCAACATTTGTAATCCTGTTATTAAGTTCGGATTAACTTTTCACACTCTCGTAATCTTTTGTTTGACAATTTCAAATTGTCAACAATTTGTGCGAGCCTCCGGTTTAAATTATATACAGATTTCGAACATGTTTCACAGTTTTTATGTCTCCTTCATGTGAAGGCCTTTTATGTCCCATGTTTGATAAAAAAAAAATATATACACTACTTTGTCGGGATATTAATTTGAATTGTTATCATTTTTAAATAGACCGTTTCAGAACGAATTAATTTATCATTGGATACTTGATGATTTCTGGTATTGGAAAATTGAAAATTATTACTTAATATTTCGTCACAACGCGCATTAATATGATAAAACAGAGCAGTATTTGTGTTTTTCTTCTCAAACTTTTTTTTTGGAAAACATGAGGCATTGATAGACCGCGGGCTGCTCAATAAAATGGAGTTTCGTTTTAAATAAATCATTCAACTAAGCATTTTTTCTTACTCAACACAATGAAATAAATAGGAAAATATCTAAAAGCGTATCATATTCGAACATCGTGTAAATTCCCTTGTCAAACACGTACGACTTTCTTTCACACGCGGTCAGAAGGGACATTCAATACTTCCCTTCGTATTGTTTCGGGTTTCGGTTTTACATTGGTGGAATGTTTGGGGTTAAAGGTCAAATAGATGCCAAATGTGGTGAAATATTGAACTGAAGTCAGTGGGGGCTTTCACATGAGCATTTGTATATCTATGATGTCGAATTTTTTCGATCAATGACTAACGCACTGTTAATGTATATATTTTGACTCTGTGTATATATTTTGACTCTGTGTATATAAGTTTTAAGCTATCGCAAAGGGCTTTGCTGAAGAATGGACCGGTTATCCGATACGTTTCAAACCTTTGTCTTTACGCTCAGTTTACTTTACAACGCGACCCAGGCACGTTCTGTAGAAATATTAGAATGCAAGAAATATTGTTCAATGTCGACTCAAACTCATCAATAACAAATCCAAATTTCCAAGCACGAGACACATATATACCGTATATGCTGCATAATCTATTGGCTATTTTATTTTGAGCATTTTTTTATCTGGAGGTATCTGAACGAAAATCTATCTGGTTGGAGATAGCAAAGGAATGTTAAATGTCGGGCAACAGATATCAAACAACATATCGTGCAGGATATACGGTCTATGAGACTTGAAAAAGTAATCCCGATTAGACATTCTTTTACATGACATATGCTTCAAGTTTGTGTTATTCAAGCCACGCTCTGCCAAGGTGTAGGCCATCTGTAACTCGAACTCAGTATAGAAAATCTCCGATTGAAATTTACTTCGCAGTGTCCAACCTAAACAAAAATTTTGTTTTGTCAAGCATGTGCCACAGATGGACCGCGTCTCGTCGACGCGCTCCATCAGTGACACATACTTAACAAAACATGTTCTTTCAAAATTTTTCTCGGTTGCCAATACGGGAGATGTGCTTTTTTATTATAAGC
This sequence comes from Styela plicata, assembly GCA_963675895.2. NCBI lineage: Eukaryota > Metazoa > Chordata > Ascidiacea > Stolidobranchia > Styelidae > Styela > Styela plicata. Next base: position 20,560,891 of record OZ023144.1, on the reverse strand, counting down.
AATTGTGAAGATTGTATCTTGAAGTCCACTCATTAAGTTTCAAACAATTTTTTTTATTTGTGGCGCGATGAGTGGTTAAACATGTTAAACAGGTTAAACATGTTGGCATCGTGGGTTGAAGATCTGGAGTCCCGGCAAATCCGGCTCGTTAATCTATGCCCACCACTCACTTACTCGCCACCCAGGGTGTAATAATTCGAGTTGTATAAGTCGAACAATAAAAGATCAACCAATCCAGCACGTCTATGAGTGGCCGTTGGTACAGGGCCTTGGGCAGGGTGATCCATTCCAAGAAGTGGCTATAAAAACCAAAGCAAAAATCGATTCCATTCTAAGAAAAGGATGATAATTTTGTTGTAATGGTGAAATCTTTTTATACGCAGCAAAATCATGAATAACGTAAAACTTATCTCGGATAATAGAACATGCTGTTCCACTGGTTGCCTATTGTATCGAACTAAATATTTATACTTGTTTATAAAACATGTTCAGGAAAACATTTCGGTAATAACAAAGTATTTGAATGTGAACAAGCAATCTTCAACGCATAATCGCCATGTATATCGCTGTGTTCTTACGCAAATCGGAAAAGATTCTTGTTGTAGTGGTCACTCACTTGGGGGCAGTGAACCCTTGAACCCTCTCGCACTTATTGAATAACCTATTTCACACATTTGAAATTAAAGTTCAAAAGTGTTATGACGTTTATATATTTTAAATTTGTACCTCATTAAAAATAATTTTATTTTGATACATTGATACATACGAGGTTTAATATCTTTGAAAAGACTGTGGAAATTGTCATAGATTGAAATAGATTTGAAGATTTTGAATTTATTGTAGAATTGGTTCCATTTCGTTCGTTCATTTGTCGTTTTAAATTATAAATATCGTCAGTAATGGGGTAGATGAACACGTTTTTTGCGAGGAATTTCGATATTACTCCAATTTTCCCCTTGTATTGCCCCCCCCCCCACAATCCAGCGTATTGTGCAACTGCCAATTATTGCAAAAAATATATTAATAAAAATTGTTAAGGCATCTTTTGTTATGTATGGGTCACTGATGGATCGCGTCGATGAGGCGCGATCCATCTGTGGCTCATGCTTAACAAAATTGAACTTTCTCTTAGCCATTTTATTTGGTTATATTTCGCGAATGGCAATTATAAAATTCTATTGATTTGATTGTGAATTTTTAAATAAATTTATATGGTTTCCCATCTAATCATTTTTTTTTAAATTATTAATCAATATATTTCAAACATTATCAGCAGTTAGGTCGATTGATAAATACGCTTGTGTGAAATTTCGATTATACCCCAAAAATTCGAATTTATATTAAAAAGTCATCAATAATCGCTTTTTCTCACCAAATCTTACGTCAACCTAAAACCAAAAACAGGCACTCGTGGTCTGTCATTCTATTGTCATCCTAGAATTCCAATGTTTTCCAATTGTCGCAATGGAGTAACTTTAGTATTGAATTGGATACAAGGCGTACGCATGTAGAACAATGTAGTTTACAAGTCCATTGGTGCCTAATGACCCAATGCAATCTGAAGAGCTTGGGAAAATGCGGTTTATTCTTCGCGACAATATCGCTTGTACAAATTGTAAAAAAGATTGGTAAAATCACTGTTTTTTGTCAGTAATTTTGTATAAGTATATTAAAACAAACAATACAATTGGATTCTACGTCAAATTATAAAATGATGATGGACGCGTCACGGGCTCCTTGTACATGAACAAGGCGGCTTCGAGTTATTAAAATATCCAATTACTGCCAATGAACAGTAAATTTACAGTATTTTTATGAGTGTAATTTAAAATTGCCAAGGACGGCACATGCGTGAATCCCGCTCTTTCGAGCGGCATTCATGCATGTGCCTTACTTGGTAAAGTGTTGATTCTTTAATATTAAGCGCCGCATCTTGAGAACAAGATCGAATCTTTGTGTGTTTTGGAAAAATTCCATGAATGACGTAACTCGAAGTAGATCATTTAATAGGTGTTATAATGACCCTTGATTTTGCCATCGATCACTTTTAGTTCAAAATGTCTGCCTGGGCAAGTGATTCCTTATGCGAGTAGACTTGGAATTCTGATTATTCTTAAATTTGTTCCTTATGAAGGAAAATAGATATATACGATTTTTCACGTTGGTAAATATGTCATAAATCATGACTTTGCTGTAAAAGAGGTTCAAGAGCGTTTCTACACGCACACACCAACTTATTTCTGTCACGTTTCGTCTTGACCTTGCCTTACAGAAATAAGTTGTTTAAATTCTTTCTACAGCATCCTTGCGTAAAACACACGACATAAAAAAAAGGATAAGTAGTCAGTCCCATGTTAACCGGACCAACAGAATATTTGCTGTAATATGGGCATGGATGTGATCCGAAATATAGAATTCCGTTTATCTGAAATATCGAAACTTTCGATTCATGTAGTGAATGTAGAATACCGTTTGATCTAACTTAGTCCGAGCCTTGATAGAGTGTATTACCTTGATAGAGTGTATTATATGAAATTGAATGTTTTGGGGGAATTTATACAAACATTCAATATATTAAACGGTATGTTCCAATATCGGAAAATGTTTTAATGCTTCAAAGCCGGAGCTCCAGATCTCCACAAATCACAATCGGTTTGGGTCGATTGCTTGGTGGTTAACATTACTGCTATTGCATTAAACTGTCGTATATTATTTATACCTGCTACAATTCTGACCTCAAAAAACCTCTTTTAGTAATGTGATAGCGGAAACGTTCTATTTTTCAGTTGATGTATCAACAAAACTGGGTCTTATATTTAACATAAGTGCTACTATTCCTCTGCCAATTTTCAGTCAGAAATGATTTGACTAAATATATTTTATCTCGTGTAATTTACTGATGGATCGCGCCCCCAAGGTGCGGGCTTTTGCCTATTTAATTGCACTTTTTAATTGAGTGATTGGATGTTCGAGGCTTGCCGATCCTTCATCAGAACAGTACAATTATCGTTTAAACTAGATGATCGGTACATTGCTGGCCAAACAGAAGTTTTGTTTAGCCAAGCATAAGCCACAGATGGACCGTGCAAAACATTCTTTGTCAAAATATTTCTGATTTGGCATGTCGGTGATCGTGAGATCTCCCACAAGAAAATGGACAATGACCCTTCTGTCGAATTCTTACCATAGTCTGAGAATTTCACAGAATTCCATCTGATTTCCGGATCATCTTAAAACATTGTCGAACAATAGCTGTGAAATCCAAAAATTCTGGCAACGAGATAAGGGGACTTTCGTGATCTTGTCTTGTTGTTAAAAGAATGCGCTCAAAGGCGCCGTTCTACTAAATCAATAATTTTATATGGGCAACCTTACTTTACAGACTACCGCGCCTTGCATTTGGAAATACACAAATACTGCAAATTACCAGTAACTTTACCGTATTTTTGTAACATTGTATATAAGATCGACCAGTAATAAGGTTAAGCTTCTAAAAACCTCATCGGTCAATTAGGCCACTTGAAAATCATTCCTACATTATCAATCTCATTCGAGTCATTAAAATAATATTGTATTTTGTTTCATAATTTATGATTTATTTATGATAATATCAATGTCAAATCTTTGGCTCTGTCCACTTGAAATACTTCATCGACACCCAAACAAACACATTTTTTACGTTTTAATATAGAAAAATTCAAAAAAATGACTACAAATCTGTCAAAAATGACACAGAATTATGGACCTAATCGATTAATTTTAAGTGTTATTGACTCATATAAATTCGTTATTTTCCTCGATTCGTGAGAACCGATTCTTTTTTGTCCATCAACTATCATATCACAATACCTTTATCGTCTCGGATTGTTCTGTAATAATCGAATTAAACTTTAACCCGGGTTGAAAGGTTAGGAATTGCTCTTTTCTGTCACACCTGCAACAAAAAAATTCATCTTGTGGCAGGTGATTTGCTGAGTAATATAACCACAATGTGGCCGTGGTTGACAGGTAAAACCGACAAAAACGTCGAAAACGTAAAAAATATAGTAAATTCGAATCTACTACGACCAACTATGGACAACAGATAACACGCGCCTTGTCAGCACGTGTTATCTATGGCCCAAAGTTGGCTTAACATGTATCATCCATTTTCTTTCCCCCTAATACTGGCAAAGTTCCAAACCACAGTCCCCCGTTAAAGGCTTCAGCGGTTGGAGGCGATCACCCATAAATCGACACCTATCGTTACGATACACACCTTTTGTTTTACTGAGGTTGTAATCTACAGCTATAGCGTACTACAAAATTATAGTTTTTTGGTTCTTCTCAGTCAGAGAAGGTGTGAAGGCTATGTTTTGTTAAACATGAGATGGTTCCTGGGTGAATTGCACTGAAAAAATTAGGGTCTGTTAGGGTGCTTTTCGAGCTTGAGGGAATGGCACCATACTCAACTCCCCGTATATACGCTGGTGCATGACGCCTTTTCCTTCAAAAATGATGATTTTGCTTTCAGTTTTCATTGCAAATACTCATTTTGCTTTTTAATTACCGGCTCTTGAATTGTTTAAAACGTCAGCATTCATTAAATTTTATACCTTTTCTTGTCATAATCCTTGTTTTCACGACATGTTCTTTGATATTTCGATCTACTAATAAACAATTCTCAATATCTCTATTCTGATCTTTATTTAACACAAGTTTCTTCCGCTTAACCTCTACGACGCCATGTTTGATTTGAAGATAACGAGTGTATATTACAGTGTGTTTAATGCTTCAATACACCCGGGGCAAATTGATAAAAACTACCAAACACGACCTTGTTGTGAAGAAATTAAGTCCGTCAACAACGTGTAAAAATAACCTACATTCATTTTATTCAAAGTAAACCATTTAGTATCTCGGAATGCTTCAATTTCTATTGCACTGGCTCTTTATTATATATTTTTTATATTATTTTTACTATAATATACATTCAATATATTACATTTCTATTTGAAATACAGACTACGTTTTCACAAAAATGAAAACTTTCCTAAACATCAGAGTAATGCATTATGGATGTATTGTGATGTCATAACGACTGACAGAAGACAGTGCCTCGCTTTCCATCTGCCAGTTTGTTCGCGAGACTAAAATGTGATTTCCTCGTCTCACAGTCAAAAATTTTATTTTGTCAAGCGTGTCCCACAGATGGACCGCGCCTCGGCGGTGCGATCCATCATTGCTTTTTACTTGGCTTCGCGCTTATTTCAATGGCCACATATTATTTCATTTTTGGCATACTCACGTGAAAAAAGTTTTTGTTTGAAATTTATCGTTTTTATAAGGGTCTACATGCCATTCGTTGAATATTAAACTATTGATTTTGAATCTGATAGGAATAGAACTTTGATTTCGAAAAATACTGTTCTATATAACTCCTTGCATTGCGTCGAACCCTTATGCCTTTGCTATAAAACAAAAAATTGAATAAAATGTGTTACCTATGTTTCATGGTTTTGTAATGTTTAGTTTAATTATCAAAAGTATAATGACATCTTGGGTTTTGTAATATTGTATTCTATATGTATACCTTACCTTGAAATTTTGATGCATTATGCATAAAATCGGAATTATTTTTAATTTTCGCTGTTATTTTTTATATTTTCTCCTCGTGGCGAATAAGTTTTCTGGAATGTTGACAGTTACAGTTGGCGATATATTTCATGGGAAGTGGTTTCTATTGTTACGCCATAATTTCTCCCGCGCTTTTCTTCATGCATTGTTACACCACAATTCAATGTATAAAAGTCCCGCCAATCAAGTTTAAAGCTGAACATGACAATGCTTTATTAAGCGTTCACCCAATTCTTTTGTTATTTATTGAGAAAAATGGCATTGTGACCTGATAAGTGAACGGAATTATTACAAGATAAATCCGGTTTTCGCCCACACGCTCTCTATAAACTATTTCTAGAAAAAGCAGATAAAATGTAATGGGTGAAGGACCGTGAATAGAAAGAATAGGATAGGATTTGACTTGCGATACTTAAAAGTGGAGATGAATACAACAATAATTTTTGGCAAAAGAATGTGGCGTCTTATAAAAATTAAGTTATTTTACCTATGTTTTCCTTGTTCTCAATAATGGATGTAAAATATGCGTGCGATTGATGCCGCAAAAACAAACAATCTTATCCCCCTTTTTAAAATGAATTTATTACGCGAGCTTTTCTCTGGATCATTGTCCGTATATACTTACTATGGTGGAAATGCAAAAAGTGTTTTTTTTCGAATCATCTTTTTAAAGTAAATTAATTTTGATATTCATACATATAGTGTATAAAAACTTCAAAAGAAAAAAAATTGTTTCCCTGGCATTAGAACAAGTATCGTGTTCCCTGCATGGGTTTCTACTTCCCACAGATATATACTTTCCATGTTTTTGACATCCTACTTACACGTATGACCTTGTTTTTCGTGGAAATGTATTGAGTTTCAAACGTTAAGCTGGTTGCATTGGTTGTATTTTATTTTTGGCAACTTATATATTTATAGTGACAAATTTATGAGCTATATTTGTCGAGAGCGACTTTGTTTTACCAAAGTTTAAACTCAGCAAAATATATGTCATTTTTGCACACACAAAGGTGACTCATCAATAACTTACCGGTAGGCTAAGCCAAAAACTTAGATTTTCGATGGTTCATGGCAAGATTTCGGACCTCATTTATATAAATCTGTTATAAGCTCTATATAATATTACATAGTACATTTGTCGGTAGATTGAGGTCAAAGAATCTTTTTTCCTGCTAAAGGTTAAGTAAAAGTTGTGATATTCACATTTTTCTCATCTATGCAAATGCCTACATACACCACCATAACTAATTCAAATTTGCAACAAACACGAAGTACACTTCAAGTTACCTGACCGATGTCGATCCATTCCCGCAAAAACAAATGAAAAATATTTTTGAAGGACAGATTTTTAACCCCCTTTCCACTTTAACACATATGAGTAAAAGGGAAACCGACATTTTTTTTTTTTTTCATATTCTCAACACCTATATATCAATATTCATATTTTGCAAGATTTCAAGTATCTATCATTGCCTTTTAAATCTCTTCAAAATTTGTACACGCGGTGAGTTATAAATTTTCAATATTGTTTCAAAAGGAAAAATTGGTAGATTTTGGGGATCTCTAACATAATATAAAACTTATTTTGTAGAGATTTAATGGGTTCCTTTACATTTTTTTTGAGTTGTATATCAACAATGTTATGGCTGAAAATACTTAAAAACATGTATTTTCATTTGTTGCGAAATTTGCCCACAGATTGGTAGGTCTCATAATTTGAACCAGCAAATCTCCGAGGGGGCATATTTGCAATATTACCCATGAACTCGATATATTCCATGTTCAATATTCTTAAAATTTCGAATCTTTGAATCGGAAATCAGAATAATTAAACACGTTCAACTCCTCGAAATTTGTATTAAATTTCATTGCACGTGTGTGTGACGTCATAAAACCACTCAAATGGTGTCATCTTCCGAAATCTCATTTATCTTCTTCTAAAACAAAACTTGCTTATTCAAGCATGGGCAGCAGATGAGCCGAGCCTAAAATACACAGTCCGTCTGTGCCAGATGCTTGAAATAGCATTTTATTGAACAAAAATATGTGGGCAGGGTCTTTTGAATAAATTGACATTTTTTGACGATTATGTTTCCGGATACGAAATGCTTGTAATTTACAATGTCGTCGGTTTCCTGTGGTTTGTATAAAGAAATCGCTAAGAATCTGTCCTTTTTACCAAACAAATACACAGCTTCTAATGGAAATAGGCATTCTGGGTCAAAAATTCCTTTGGAAAAATACATTTTTTTTAGGACTAGAGCGATATAGTACAAGGAGTGATATTTGCTTTATGCGATGATAATAATGAAGCCAATTCTTTGCGTCCTTCTGGTCGCCCCTGATACTCGCATTGCAAATCGGACCGCCACCATACGTAGCTTAGCCAACATAACTTCCTTTGCCAATTGTGCCCATTTCAATGCGCTGTATATATTTTACTATATGTATTACAGCATTTGCAATATCTCTTTCTTTGAGTCTTCAAGGTTCTCTTTCTTGAAAACATTTACAAGAACAAAAATTTCATGTAGGTAAAAATACAAAGTTACGGTGTTTGCAAAAATGTGCGAATCGTGTATAGATTACAGAATTCGCGACAGCCTGTGTGGGTTTTTGCGGTGGTTGAGAATGCAAGCGTGACAGGCGTGGTGGGAGCGATAGCCAACAACACATAAAATCGTGAAAGCTCGTTCCTTAACAATGGTTGATCAATGACTTTGTGCTTATCGGAGTTGAAATACAATGCGGTATTTTATATTGTGGTCTTTCGATGATTTACTTGGTATATATTTTAGTAGTATCCAGAATACTTACGATATCGTGTCTAATTATGGTTCTCTAAATGATATGCTGTATGCAATGTATCGGTAGCCAATAGCCTGAAATCGTTAGATCTGGTCTTACAGTGTTCGATGCAATTTTTTATTGCCACTTCTTGGAGTGGATCACCCCGACCAAGGCCCTCTACTAGCGGCCACTTATAGAGAGACAGGGTTAAATTGTTGGAAAGATATGATCTTTTCCTTTTCGGCTTAGTACCCAAGTTATTACACCCGGTCATGGAGATACGAGACGGAATCGCCGAGTCTAGAACCCGAGATCACCAACCTGCGATGCCAACATGTCTAACCACTTGGCCATTGCGCCCACAACTTCGGCAACTTTCTGCTTAACCATTACTTGTTAAGTATGAGCCACTGATAGATCGCGTCGCCAGGACGCGGTCCCATCTGTGGCTCATGCTTGACAAAATGTAGTTTCTGATTTTGTGAACGATTGTGTTTATCGGAAGTTGAGTGCATTACTTTATATTATGATCTTCCGATGATATAATTTTCAATTTAATATTTTCCAAAATGTTTTTGATTACTCGATATGCTGGTCTAAAATCTAAATCAATTTCTTTTGAATGCTATGCTATATACAATAGATTTGCGTTTTAATACGATAAACATTTTAGGTATTTTTTTATGTCATAACAATTATTTTTATTACATCACAGGCGACTGAACAACAATGAACTAACAGTACTTCCAGAAAATCTTTTCAGCAAGTTGAGAGGACTTCAGAGGCTGTAAGTCATTTTCTTTTTAACTTAGGTACTTCGACGATGTTATGTTTTGTTGTATAATGATTTTTGAAGCCAAAACTGTTAAAAAAAACACATATTATGACGTCATAGATGGCGATCTGGTTGATTGAGTTTTACATATGACGTAACAAGGATTCTCACTTCATTTCAATTTCTATCATTCGTCTCAAATAGCGCCCAGGTAGATAGGTAAATGGGTAGCTGATTGGTAAATATTTCGATTAAAATATAATAACCGTTTGTCTATCTGCTATTCTACTACTAGCGAAGCCTTGGATTTTATTTCATTCAAATTATTTTTCTTTTGATCTTTTAGCAAAAAATTAATCTTGTTTTGCGAATGCAATTCTTCATATGTATCGTAATAAGAAGCCATTGTAAACGTCATAGGTGGTCTTAAGATTATCTTTATTCTGTCATAACAACATCAAATTATGACAACATAATATAACAGGACAAACCCTCTGTTTGACGTATTATCTCCTCCATCGAAACATCCGTTAAACTTGACAGATCTGTAACAAATTTCTTAAATAATTTAATTAGGTATTATAGGGCATATGTTGGGGGAAATTCAGTACCTCAACGAGAGATTTTCAATTTTTAGGTAATGTTGCCTTATATTGAGGTTATTTAAAGTTAATGGTCTTGAGTGTAAAATATTAGCATCAGTTGAACTTCTTTTTCGATCTTTAAACATATTTTGTAATATGATTCTGTCAAACACAATGAGGCATGCACGTAGAATAATCTGTACGTAGCATAAATAAGTTAAACTTCGATTTCAAAGTATTGTACTCAAAATTTGCAACATCACTCCAGAAACGTGAATCGTAACTCTCAAATAACAAATATTACTCTGATTATAGACCAAATAACATGTATTAGGTCGTGTACTCTAGACGTGCCGTCTGATAAAACTTCTTAAATTCTGTATGTCTAGTAAATTTTACAACGAATTGTTACCATAGTGACATAACACTATTCATTGTTACGTCATAGTCACGAATATATATCAAACAATGTATTCAAAGAATGGATCGTGATTCAATAATAGTTTTTATACCATCTCAACAATCAATGTTATCTAATTATTTAATCAAATATTTTATATCGAGCATACGCCACAGATGTATCATCAGAGACTCATATATGACAGAAAAATGTTAGAAGCTCGTTCCAAGTTTTCGACAAAGAACGTTATCGAATAAGGTCATCTCCGAGATGCCCATTCCTCTCGCAAAATTTGTTCCGTCATGTGCGGCCCACATATTGAGTACGTCCAATCTAAATCATCCATATGTGTCCCATATTTAACAATATTATTATAGTGAAGTTTTTCTTATAGCTATGAACTTTTTCTGCAAATAAGTATATTTGATAATTTAAAATTTTTAATGGGCTGGTATTGGCTTTGAATTTTTGATCACGTTCAGTTGTGTGCTGAATAGGTGGGTTTCGGGTGTGTCGTGAGATTTATTTGAGAGTTATAGCTTTTTTGTCAAAGAATTACTGTGCTAACATATTTAATAATAAAAATAAACTAACTTGGTCACATTGTCTAGATGGTCCTGATTGTGGCGCAAGTAACACACAGATTCTTCCACACTGCAACAAAACATAGTAAAATTACCTTTCTTTGGCAATAGTTGTAATCAGACTCTCCATCCATACTTCGAGAAATTTTTGTTAAAGTTAAATCACTGATGGATCGCGCTGTGGAATGCAATATGTCTATTGCTGGTGCTCGTCAAAACAAAATAGCTGGATGTGTTGCCCGCACTTGACAGAATAACATGCTCATAAAATTAAAAATCCCTGATTGTGCTGCCGATGCTTGACATCAGCAAAGAGGCTTCGATTTATTGAAGACGTACTTACTGCAAACGAAAGGTAAATTACCTGTTATGTTTGCACAGTATAGTATACTGTAATTTAGCTTACTTTTCCGGAATTCAATTTAACATATACCAGACATTAGGATGTTTTTCTCATATGCAAATAATAAAACGATGTATCTTCTAAATTTTTGTTATTTTTGGACGGGTATACCAGCTTATTAACGCTTTTACGGGTCATTTATCCATAAATCGATTCTCGGACAAAATCTTATCTTCGTAATTGACAAAAATAAAAATCGCATTTATATCCATCATTCTTTGTATTTTGTGCCCCATCCGATGAAAACTTTTTGTTTTAATGGACGGCGTTGTCAAGTATGCGCCCCTGATGGATCGCGCAACAAAGGCGCGGTCCATCTGTGGCTCATGCTTGGCAAAACAGTAGAAAACGTCTTACTATTATTGTCTACAAATTCGGCAAAACAGAAAAGTTTCGTCGCTCTAAATACACCAATAATACTTTGATTATAGATCAAATACCCAGATAAATCACTATAAAAATAAACCATATTTATATCCAAATAAATTACCCGCTCTCCGGACTTAGGGAATTACATTACAAAATATTAAATTCCAAGACAAATCGTTAAAATAATAAATATGTTGCTTAATAGTCTATCATGCCTTATCTAGCGACACGCATAATTTAGAATATTTGATCACCTTTCGAGTGGATGGATGATGTTTGCAACGTAACCCATGACGGTTTCTCTGTTTTTGGCTGAGATATTTTGCTATTGCATTGTCTTCTCCAATAGCGTTACTGAGCTTGACCATTTGTTAATTCTACTCTTGAATGATCGCAGCTCTCCATCTTTTAGTCGGCGCAAGATGTCAAATCTCGTATCTCGCGGTATTTGTATCATTTTTTGGCGATTTTGTTGAGAAAATACACTATTTTAGGGATAAAGGCCATAAATACTATACAATTTCGCGCCGAGATCGCGCGTAAATTTTGCTTATTATGATATTACTTTGGTTAAAATTCCAAAATCTTGGTTGCGCTGTCCCCTCTTCCGAAAATTTGGGGGCTGGATGCGTTAGTTACTAGAAAAAATTCTTTCCTAGAAATTCTTAAACATTTTCTCTAATTTTTTTTACCACTTGGTTTTACTTTGGGCGAGGCGGGATTGGGTGTCTGTCTTTATCCACAACAGACAATATAAACCGATTAGGAGGCTGAAATTTAATTCTGATTTAGTGACGTTGTAAATTCTTGTCTTGCACGCTTTGGGATTGTGTGGCCACCCACATACCCGCACACAGCGAGATTGATTGAGAGGATGTCGTTTCCATCCTGTAACAACGAGGTAAACTGAGGCGTACAAATTTTGCTGTTTGTTTTGTGCTTGGCTATTCATGTACCTAGGGCTGGGAAAAACCGAATCATTTGGAATTCGAATCTGATTCGAATATTTGTTCGAATCGGATCGAATCGTTGATTTCATAACAATAACAAATATCCCATTTTCACTATTACTATTAAAGTCTTCATTATGATAATTAGGAAATATGCAGTTGCGAATTACAAAAATTAGCATAAACTGACTTGAAAGCGATGTATTTTCATTTTAATGTCGAAATACAACAGTTTTTTGTCAAATTTGACTAAAATCGATTGCATTTTGTCGTTAAAAATAAAAAATTTACTGCATTTTGCATGTTTCTCATCCTGTGGCCGAATGACAAGTAATTCGAATAATCTGTACTTCGAATAGGTTTGAATCACCGAATCGGATTGCTTAGCCCCACATGTACCTTTATTGAATTTTGCCGCAAAAGGGCGATCCAGTTTAATTATGTACCAATGAGGCGTGGTTCATCTGTGGTTCATGTTTTACAAGATATTATGTTTTACAAGATATTATTACTAGAGAGAATATCACCAAAAAAATCGCAGAATATCAGTGACAAAATACGACGAAATGTTAGATTTTAATCTTAAGAATGCTTGGCACTCAAATCCCAATTCATTATGCATTCCACAAGTTTTCTCTAAATCCAAGCTCAAAATATAATCTTATCTGTACAAGTACAAATCCCATTTTGTCCTTTTACCAACATTAACAAAATCTATAAAGGGAGAGGTCAACGTATGTTGCCCCGCCTTTAAGTATTATAAGCGAGGCGTTGTGACGTAAACAAAGTTGATATATTGCATTGGTCAACACTTCTCAACGTATTTTGTCTTGCCAAGCACGTGCCACAGATAGACCGCGCTTTATTAGCTCGGTCTCTATGTGGCTCATACTTGAAAGCTAGGAAATTATGTAGTTATCTTTTAAAGTACTATAAGCAATAGCAAATAAGACATATTCAAATGCAAATAGTAGTTAAGAGGGGATTACGTGATTCCTTAGTTTGTCTGGAATTTTAAGGACTTTGAAAACAATGCCTAATATAGCGCCTACGTGGATTATTCCACACCCGTAGTGTGTAATAGTCAATAGAAATGCAAATATTATATTGTTTAAGCAGGTATATAAGGGATTCTTTCCCAATTGGTGACATGAAGCAAACTGCCCTGAAACAAATTCCATCAGTTCAAAAGTCAAAGCCTTCAACTTATTCGCTGGAATATTCTATCACTCTCACCCAGGGCAAATACCACTAACTGCTTCCGATAATTATATTATCAGTGACCTCACGTTTATAAGTTGAAGTAGTTTTTAATTTATCTTGAAATATACGTCACTGGCGAAGTATGTTGTATTTACGAATCCGTAAATTTCATCATTTTATGGAGCGTCTTACAGTTCAACCTAGTAGGGGATCTATCTTTTGTTTACTTTCTAAAGTAAATAACTTTTTTGTTTACCTTATGGACAAGTAGTTCACGCCTACCAGCCGGTAATCCATAGAAATTTTTATGGCGATAGTTTTACGATGCTGTTCTCAAATAATTTTGTCACTGAAATAAAATGTTAAACGTGTTCTGAAGCATGTGCCAAGTTCACATAAGGTATTTTCCAAAAATGGGTCAAAAGTGAATTGATCCATGTACAACGTGCAAGGGGAAGGTGAGAATATTATTGCTAAAACGCCGGCCACTTTCGCTACCGCCAACGCCCTATTCGCTGTTAAAATATTACCTTTTTTGTTTGCATTAAACAATAAAGGGGACCTTTGAATGGAGGTATATTTTAAGTTTTAATAGCTTTGTGATGTCGACACCGATAACGCTTGCATTTTCGCCTATATATATGTGTGATGACCTTAAATTTGACTATTTAATATTTTTTCTGATATTGAGAATTATCGATCAACGACAAGCAACAATCATAAATTGACTAACACATATAAGCACCATCAGAGACAACTTTTGAAACGAGGGATGATAAAATATGAAATATGTGGAAGACTTATGAAATATGAATAGTATTATCACGCGTTGATTTCTTTGATCTAAATTGGTCATCGCTTTATATTATGTGATATGAATGTCTCAAGTGCTTAAAAGTGGGGATGATTCCTCTTAATGCGTTGAGCTTCGTTATTGAAGTATCAATGAAGCTGTTCAAAAAGGTCGCCAGTGAGATTAGTAATACAACAAATGCTATAAACTTAAGAAATAATGAGCATAGCGAAGGTCGGCCACTTATGAATAGGGCTGGGCAAAACCGAATCACTTTGAAATCGGATCTGATCCGAATATTTTTTTTCGAATCGGATCGAATCGTTGACTAACAAATATCCTATTTTTACTTTTACTATTATTGTCTCCATCATGATAATCAGAAAATTCAAGTTTAAATGGCTTATAAGACGAACAAAACTTAAAATTTCATATTACTTTCAAAATATTTTCTAGTCGCGTTTTCAAAACACTTGTGGACGACGGCCAACTACTCTAAACGAACTTCAACAAAATCTTCAATTATATCGTCACAACAAAACAACAAAATATTTATGATGTCATAATTTGTTACAATGCGCCCTAAAATTATGACAAATGCCCCAAGACGATTAAGATATGAGGGATCTTTAATTTGATTCCAAATTTGGCCGCATAAGTGTCATCAACGCGTGTTCAAGTATCTCATTTACTGTCAATTACTTGAAGATGACATTTGGCAGAACTCGAAAGATATTTCACAATGAATGGAATATTTGAATGAGTTGGGGTCATTCCAGTCACAAAAAATTAGTTTTATCAAGCATGCGCCACAAATGGACCGCGCCTTAAGGGCGCGATCCATCTGTGGCTCAAGCTTGATAATTCGCTATTCTTTAAGGAAATAAGGGGCTTCATTTTGACACCTCTCTCGCCTTTTATAATTAAAAACCCGATTTTAAAATCCGTAAGCGGTAACGAAAGGCACACCCTTGGTTACCAAAAATATTTACAAAGGGTGATTAGAGGTGAAATTCACCAATTATCTATAAGGGCGAATTTTTGTTTGGTACGCCTCAAAATATATTAACCGAGCGCTTGTTTGCTAACACAGAATAAGATTTCTCTAATTATTAACGGTGACTTTTCGCGAGCATGTCCTTGGGTTCCACGTTTTTTTTTTTTTTTTTTTTTTTTTTTTTTTTTTTACTGTTGACTTCAAGTTCACTTTAAGTAATGTTGGAAAAAGTACCGTAAATGACCTAACGATAGTGACCCCTGATTTCGCAAACAGGCGGCGCTGCTTCCGGCATTACATGGATTGAATTTGAAATAAAAAATACTTTGAATATTCATACTAATGAGAATTTCTTTCCGTCAACGAATCACTTTGATCACACATTGTCACAAACTAATAATCGCAATGATCATACACAATAAAAGCATGGATAGGATATTAATAATAAACCCCAAAGGACTATATCTGCGCACGACAGGAATATATGATAAAGCTTTTAAAAAATGTGCAAAATCAAATAGATTTATTGTGTAGTTGTCATCGAATCAAATGCTGCAAAAAATCTTGAGTGGGACACTGTATATTGAAGATCATATGCGAAACAGAAATCAAATGATGTTAAGTGTGATCCACATATGGTTCGTGCCCTAGCTTTACGGCCCAGTTGTAATTCATGCTCATCATAACTTGTTTGGTGAAAATGATACAGGAATGGAGGCGTTTTAGTGAAGAATGTGTCACAGTCGGACCGCGCCTTCTCGGCGCGACCCATCA
Source organism: Styela plicata (assembly GCA_963675895.2). Taxonomy (NCBI): domain Eukaryota; kingdom Metazoa; phylum Chordata; class Ascidiacea; order Stolidobranchia; family Styelidae; genus Styela; species Styela plicata. Next base: position 20,544,650 of record OZ023144.1, on the reverse strand, counting down.
GTGACTCAAGCTTAACAAAAATATTTGCGCGAACAACAATCCTGACGAGATATGGTTATTGGTGTTGAAACTGCGAAAGAGCTGTAGTAATCAGCGGAACCTATCAATGCCAATACTTTCTGGTTAGATGTATGGCTATGGTTTATCCAATGGACTTAACGGGAATCTTTTTAAATTAGAAAAAGTATGTACTCTGATAAACGCCACAACCACACAGACCATTTATCAGGTCTATTATCAGTGTCTCATATAGGGCTGGGAAATTCGATTCGGTAATTCGAATCGATTCGAAGAACAATTTATTCGAATCAATAGTGAATCGTTTATACGAACAAAAACTTGTTAAACAAACAAGAATTTTTATTTTTAACGACAAAATGCAATCGATTTTGGTCGAGTTTGTCTCATATTACACATTGTTATAAGAATATTATACCTGACAATATTCGAATATTGAAAAAAATTCGAAGGTTCAAAATAAAATTTACAAATGTGACTCAATATCTTCATTAATGAGAATATTTCTTCATTGATGAAACGCTTTGATCGCATATTCTCACAAACTTCTTATGGAAATATTGCTCCAATAATTTGAATAACCACAAAATTGTATTTAATTTTCCACATCTTTTTATTTATGACAAAAGGAAAAGCGTTGATGTGATTGATTGAAGATTCAAACGCGGTGATGACTGAAATGTCATTCTTGCAATACTCAGGGGCAAATCTCATCTTTCATCTGAGTTCTTTGACCACCCGTAAATTAGGTCACTTTTGAGTGATGTTAGTTTTATTTTGTTAAGTATGAACCGTTTATTTAAAGGTTTTTGCCAAGCAAAGGCGAGCCTTGCCTCGTCGGCGCGGTCCATCCCTGACCTTTGATTGACAAAATGAGGAATTAGAAAAATTTGCCATAGTGATCTTTATCACTTCAATCAACGACAAATCGTTCGTTTTCGATGGCCAATGTTCGTAGAATGAAACTCCGGGCAGCGATAAATTAATTGTACATTTCAATCTGAATTCTTTAGTTTCTCCTACAATGGCCGCAATTAACGTTTGTTCGGATATTTATCATCATTCATGACTTCATAGTCTTCCTGATTGCAATAATACTTTGTGTCCCCTTCCACGTGCAACATGGCATTTTCGTTTTTTTCGTCATTTCGACGCTCTTTATGACGTCATAACTTTTTTATAGTTATAATAATATTTTGCGCCCTCTAACTCAAAATCCTCTCTCAGATTCTTTTCCGATTTATGCAAATATGCACTTGAACCTCTTTGAAGTGATAATTGTTACCCGAGCAAATATGAAACGAAATCAACCATTGCCAGAGTAAATTTGAAAAACGTGATAAATTAAATTATAGTGTGTTTCGTGTTGTGTGCCATCTGTCGAGGGACATTGGGAATTCAAATTTTGCCATTCTTTTCAAATTTGGAAAAAATTAAATTAGATATATATCCTAGAGAGGTTCAAAATCTTGCTTCACACTTACGCAAATTTATTTCTGTAACGTTTCGTCTGACCAAATGCTCTAGTTAGTCATAATTACTCTTACTACTGTTTTCTTGCGTGTAGTGCATACGGATCCGCAAACACAAAGGCACATAGAAAGAATAAGTAGTTAGTCCACGCCTCCCAGACCAATAGATATATATCCGTTTAAAAATTTACACAGCTGAATTATTGATTTGTCAAGCATGAGCCACACATGTGCCGAAACTTGCGAATCATCAGAGACACAAACTTAACAGCATATAAATAGGTTATATCTGCTTGAACCGGGAGGGTTATAATAACAGTCAGAAAAGTAAATTTGGTTCTTTTTTGTTAAATATGATCAATGTCAGTCAATCAGTGAATTATGCTTGACAAAAAAAAATATGATTAATTTTGTATTCCGATGCAAAACCTTCAATTTCAAGAAAAAAATAAAATCATTGGCGCTATTTTTAAAACGCTTGGAACTTCATAAACGTGTTATATGTGGTTAAAATAATTACTATGCTGGTGTTACGTCAATTCCGGTTTTCGATGTTCAATTGATCAAAACACTCAGCATAACATCTGTGTCTGAAGTACCTTGGTTGTGCAACCGATAATTAACCAACTAATTTAACGTGTGAATTAATTAGTACGGAAACTCATTTCTGACGTTTGTTGTTTACCATTAGGACCTAATGAATATAAAAAATGGCCAAAGTTCAACTAGATTTTTGGCGAGTTTTTGTATATTTATGCATTTATTGATAATCTGACCGTTTTTTGATGCGATCCGTTAGCTTTCCATACTTGACAATGAATGCATTGTTTAATTCATGTGGATGGGATATTTTATTTTCTGAATTCACGTTAACATTCGACATGGTTTCAAATTGTCAGATATGATATACAAACAGGAATTCACCGCGGTCGTAATGTCACGAAGACCGTTTGTTCGATACTGGTCTGTATCCCCATCATCCGCCAAATGTGGTCGCCAAATGTGACTTGGTCACTCAGTATGAACGACATGGGATATAAAGGTTGTTGTATACAAATGCACGGGCAGGCCATGATAATCAATCGGCCTAAAAGCGAGATTTATAGGCTCGTGACAAAAGACAATCTCGATTTGTGGAAATCAGTCTGACCTCGTACCTAAATTTCTAAGAAAAACCTAACCTTCCGGTATATTAGTGAACAAATGACCGATGTGGGTGGCTGGGTAACTCACACCCATGGGGCTCGACCCCAGGTGAAGGTCAACCCCTAACAAGGCTACCCATCTATCAAGATCAAACTGACGCAGCGGAATGTGTAGGCTCGGTCTTGAGAAATTATCGTCGTCAAAGGCGATAATTGATCGCCATGGTCTGTAACTCACCGCAATTAGTCGTAAATGAGTCGGCAATAACATTTTCAAAACGGGGTCATTCTCAATTCCTGGCCAAAAAGTAGGCTGCTTCAAATGCAAGACATTTCAGTTTATGCGTACACTGGTTGGCAGACCTGTCACTACTTGGATATATTTAAAACGTGAACGCGATCCATCGATCCCTTTTGCTTGAAGAATGTTAAGGTTGTATGACATTAACTAAACAGTGGGAAATGTAAACGTGAAACTTGCTATTCGTTGGTATTCAGAACATAGCGTCGTGAAACCGACTGTGGACTTGTATAAACTGTTCAAGAATGATATTGGCAAAGGTTGCAAAGCATTTAATATCGTGACGGATTGTCGAAGTGGTCATATATACTCAATTGATAATAATACAATTGACAAAGTAACTGTAGAATGGCCATTTATCATTCGCCAATGCTTAATGTTTGGTTTTGTAATCACTTATCATGTTAATTACTCCTAGTCTAAATATCACTGAAAAGGGGGGGAACATATTTCTAAAAATATGAAAATGAAACTTGATACGGAACTGGGTTTGGTTGACGACTTGACCAATTGATAACATATACCCAACGAGTTCAAGAATTCGTCGACCCTTTAGCCCAAACTTATTCAGTTGAGTAGCTTTGTTTTGTCAAGCATGAGCGATTAATGAACTGCGCCACTTAGGCGCATTCCATCAGTGGTTCATACTTGACAAAAATCATGATTGTGATACGACCATCTCATTTTTTTTGTTTGTTTTCAACCTTCGGTATCTAAACATATATTTCAACTGACCGTAACCCTGATATGTGATATTCCGTTATCTAAATTCCCACCGTATTTTGCTGCAACATTTTACGACCTTGGTTCGGGATTAATTATGTCCATTTCCTCATTTTTATATAATCAAAACATCGTTGTTTCCGAAAATATTAGTTCTCTGGATGCAGGTGGACAATAAAACTAAATAATAAACCCTGGAGTTCATTTTCGATAAAACCAATTTTCAAGACAGTTATTCTGTTAGGAAAAATCGGCATTGGTTGATTCAACGTGGCACATACTGATTAAAACAAAGAACAATCTTCCGTAATTATTTAAAAATCTCCATATTTTTCATGTGAAACACTTGTGATGGATACGCTGCAATCGTTATAAGCAAATATGGTTTGGCAAGAGATTCATAAAAAGGTGATTTTGGAATAACATTTGTTAAATTCGTATTTGTATTAAGTTCTTCGATTGCATCGGTCAGTCTGTTCCCACGATTACGTCCCATGTTTCCCTGGATTATTGAAGGATTTTGGGGCAAAAAGAGCCCGAAATGGGATGGTGTTACAAAGTATGGTCAAAAAACAAGGAGGTCTTGTTTTGAACCCCAAGTGTCCAGGGCCCCAGATGTCAAGATAAGAGGTTTTGGGAGCCCCATATCACGTACGTGGGGCTCAAAAGCTATGGATGGGTGCAATTGAATGAAATTCTATGACCTCACGGCCCCATTTGATACTTTTTCTCGGTGGTCACTGTCTGGTATATCCGATTTGTGGTGTAGGTCAACAAAACTCCAGGTTAGAGGTTGTGTTAAATTTATATAACATTACTTAAAATCCTTTAATTAGTTTACTACGATTAACTTTTAAATTAGCATAAAAATATTTTTAGGATTTTTACTCTCAACACGATAACTGATATATTCGCAAGAAAATTGGCTATGCAATGTACAACTGCTCTACGCAACAGTGAAATCTATGGTCACTTTAACAGTAATTGCATAAGTTTCCAAAGTTTGCAAAAAAATTGTTATGTTGATGAGAGTTAAACAAATTATGGGATGATCATCAAGGTGCGGTCCATCAACAGCCCATAATTGGCATAAATCTCATCAACATGGCGTTTTTTTTCAAATTTAAAAATAGGCAATTACTTACTGCAAAAGACCACTAAATTTACTGTACTTTTGTTACAGTGTAGTCTTAAGTTTTAAAGGCCATTCATTACATTGATCGAGCAATGTTTTTCAGTTGGAGAGAGGAGGGGGGATGAGGAAATAGCAAAGTCACCCCTCCTAAAGACGCTCGCGCTAAAGGACAATTTTTAACTGTGTTTACATAGTATCTTACACATTATCCACAAAAATTAGAATGAAAAATATTCATTCTATTCCGCACAACCCTTTAATCCGTTTACACTCTTGACCTCACACTTAAGCTTCTCTGACCAATGCAAACAAAAGGTGTCCGGCCGAGTGAGAATGTTTTCTTCGCTTCTGAGTAAATAAATGTATTGGATTTCATTTGCAAACATGCAGTTTAATCTGCAATATAGACAAAACAATTATTCAGGTTACATTTTGTTGTTATTAGTCCAATTAGTTTGCAATCTGTACTAATAATATTGACCTCTAACGTACACATATGAATAGCTACCAAACAAATCAGAAAAATATTCATCAGACGAGTTTTGTTAACAACAGGCCACTGATGGTCCGCGTCTCGATTTACCAATGGCCCTTGCAAACAAAGTTTAATTTTGAATTTTGGCTATTTACAAATCTTTGTAACGCAAGTATGCTATTTACTGTAACAAAAGTCCAGTGAACTTTATTGGTCATTTGCAGTAATTGCATATTTCTAAAAGTTTCAAAAAACGCCATGATGATAAGATCTATACCAATTATGGGGTGTTGATGGACTTAGGCGAGGTGCGTTCCATCAACACCCCCATATTTGACCAAAAAGTCAATTTTGATTTTTTTCAATACCGACAAGTAAAATTACTGTGTAAGACCAGTAATTTTGTTGCATTTTTGTTGCAGCGTAATTGCAAACTTGATTCTCTCACAAAATTACTCACATATTATATAAATCGAATGGAACTAAAAGTTGGCTTTGCCCAAAAAGGGAAGACAAACTAATTTGCGCTTAAAATAAAAGAAGGCGATAAGCTTGCCTTCCGTGTTGTTTATTTTTCACCTAATTTTTCTGCCTTTCGATATCACAAACGCAGTTAATATAAAACAATGCAAATCCCAAATTTATGCGTTTCAATGATCTTCTACTGATTTTCATGCTTCGTTCACACATCCCCTTATTAGGAAAATCTTGCGTAATTTCTCGGAAGTAAAAACTTAAAATTAAAAGGCTTTTGAAACTTCAGACGAGTATTTAGTAATCTGTTTACAACTTGTTTGCACGAAATGCGTTATTCCCGAAGTAAATATCCCCAAAAATAGACAAAAATTGCAGGAATTTCATCCCTTGAGAACGTAAACGCTACTGTTATTCTGCCAAGCTTGGGTCATAGATAAACCGCGCCTGAATGGCGCGGTTTATCACTGACCCATGCTTGTCAGAACATGATCTTAGTTCTTGTACTAACATCCTTTCAATAAAGTATTTTAAGTGAATAATGACCCTTCAAACAGGTTTACGAGACTCCAATAATTTGTCAAATTTTCAAAATTCGAGAAAGTAAATTTGACAAACTAATTTTTAACATCCTTTACCACAAAAAAGAAAAATTTTTGTTCAAATATTGGGAAAATAATTTATTTTCTTACTCAATCACATGTTCTTTACGGTCCATACTAGAGTATGTGAAAATATTTTAAAAAATTCAAATCCAATAGTCTCCCAAATGCGGGTTCTTAATATTTCTATAGCGAGTGTTCTGTCTTTAGCAACTCAAGTACGTTTTGTTTCATTAGGACACGAAGGAAGAAGGGGGGGGGGGGCAAATCAGGGGAGGGGAAGATAGTAAATAAAAGTTGAATTATATACGGTTAAACACTACCGCGGTGACGATGCGCGAAATTATTTTGGCTTTTATCGTTTGGGAGCAAAACAATTTTGAATATTTTTAATGGGAATACAATGGTCAACCGTTCTATTATTTCACTGGTGCAGGAAACCTGTAACAAGTATTGTCATATTGATCAAAATCTTAAAAGAAATGACTAAATCTCTAAAAATATACTGAACTGTTTTGCATTGCACAGGTGTTAGCGACAAAGCTCAATCAACCATATCACAAATATTTACTATTGCTAGGCTCTGTTTGTGGTGAAATTTAAAATCTTTTGGTCTGTGGCATTAGATAGGTTTCATTCGAAACAATAGCAACCTATGTTGTCAATTTTAATATCTATTATACACTATTAAAAAAGTACAGTAAATATACTGGCAATATGCCGTAATAGCCTTGTAGATAAGATTTATGCCAAGTATGGACTGTTGATGGATCGCACCTCACCGGAGCGTTCCATCAACAGCCCATAATAGGAATAAAGAATCGATTTTTAGTTTTGTTTCAAATCGCAAAGTAAATTTACTGTCAAAGTGCAGCGATTCTACTGCATTTTGTTTACAGTGTATATCAAGTGTCGTTTCTCCCAGAAACGAAAATGGAGGGAGGGGGTAAAATAATACTTTGACGACATGATCGGCGTTGCAGACGCAACAATATTGTCAAAATTTGTTGAAAACCAGTTCAAACTCTGTCGGAACATTTTCAAAAAAAAAATCAAAAAATCTAAAAAAAATATAGTTTTATTGCAAAAAAAGGCTGCATATAACAACATCTACTAACAGTCCACAATGAAAATATTCTTGATAAATTTTGATACAAACCAAGCCATGTATTGTACAAAACAATCAAAATATACTCAAAATATCTTTCAAATACAAACTATGTATATATTATGGGTAATTAAATAACTTGGTTGTCTGTGTTTTTAAATTTACATCTCGCATACTTTATTCGCCATTTAACACGAGAATTGACTTTAAGAATGTGTTTTGTAAACAATTTTGTTGGCATTCACTAAGACCCACTAAGTTTACTGAGACTTTGTAAGAAAGCTAATATTCTAGTCTGTAAACCAGTTTTCTCTCTCTGAAAATTGTTTTGATAAAACATGAAAATTTATTATGAAATAGAAAATATGTTCCAAGCCGCGCGAAAATTTTTGGAATTTGAACAAAAATGGAACAATACAATATATTTTACATCATAGAAAGATAAAATAAAGAAACTTGATGTTTATACAAACGCGCGTCGAATGAGTGGAAAAAATTTGCCATTTCCTTAACTTATGATAATTTTTTTGTTTCGAGTCTCGACGGTTCAGGCACATAGCATTAGTCCACTCCCAAGCCGGTTTCCACCCACATTATCCGTCATCATTATTTCGTTGGATGATCATGATCCATCAAATCTGAGGCCACAAAAATCACGAATCATAAATTCTGTAAATACCTTTGGAATTTATAACACTTCTCACTATTCTTTGTTTGTTCAAGGTGTAGTGAAAATCTTTAAGCCGTGAATCACAGCTTTTGCCATATATATCGAGGGAATTTTTTATGGTCACTTTTTGGAGTGTGTCACCCTGACAAAGGCCCTGTACCAGAAGCCACTTATAGATTGACAAGGTTAGAATTGCTGGAAAGATAGGATTTTTCCTGTTCGGCTTAGCCTACCCAACTTATTACACCCTGGGTTGAGTAGTGGGCATGGATAAACGGGCCGGACTCACCGGATATACTTCTCAATTTAAAATACGAATATCTCGCATCAATGCCTACGCCCACTACTCAATCCAACTCGTTCAGAATATCATTGAAAAAGCAACAGGCGCGGGTACAAGGGGTGAGCGATGCACCCCAATTAGCCTCTTTGCGCCCAAAAGTGCATTCAAATAAAAACGGTAAAATATTTTCACGCGCTTTCGGCGCGATCTTTACATCCATTCCCTATTCAGCAGTAAAATTGTTGGTTTAATTGAAATAGATTCCGCCCGCGACGCATATTGTGACGTCATAAGTTTCCACGTCTTGAACCTTCCCCTCGATCTAAAATACTAAATCCGCTACTGGAAGGCAACGCAAAATTTCTTAAAGCATCGGATTAACAAACCAAACAAGCTTTTTGGTCGCAAAATCTCGAGTTTGAACCATAAAATGACTGGACCAGCTATTTCAACAATGTTAAACCAACAGATTGTCGTTAATCCTGATATAAAGATCCCGAAGACATAAATATTATATGGATCATTCTAAATCTGTATGTTTAGCATCCATTGGTCATTCAAGCACTTCAGTTATTAATGATAATGAAAGAATCCAAACTATTTTAAGTTGGCCAGTTTTTTTAACTCACAAAAGACCTTACTCATCTGAGAGGTATGTTTTGTTAAGTATGGGCCACTGATGGACCGCGCTTTCAAAGCGCGATCCATCTGTGGCTGATGCTTAACAAAAACGAAATTTCCAACAGTGATTGGTTTATTTGTTTTGTTCTCTACGTTACTTCGTGATTATGACACAAAATATCAGTTTTATTACAAATATGACGTCATAAGAATGATGGATTGGTCATCAATATTACTGGACAATGAAGAAAATTTCTGGGATTGAAAGGTTGCGTGACTGACCGTTCGTTCTTGGACGTTGCTGACTTTTGCGTGTAACTTTAAATAAGGTGTATCTGTCAAACTACGAATCTTTAAAAAAAAAATAGTACTGTAGATGTGCGTCTGAGAATTTCCTTTACACATGTCATCATAACAGGCGACTCAAATGGAAATAAAGAAGTGGTAGATGGTTTTATCGCCCAGGACAGATACCACTCTTTGCACTTCATCATAGCGGTTTTGTTCTGGAGGTTTTTCGCTTTAAGAGCAGTCGCTGGTGCTACATTTGGTAGTAAGGCAAAAAGTTACGTTTAGTTGTAAGTGAGAATAGCCCTGGTTTCAAAAGATATCATCGCCTCACCGGGGCAAACTTTCAGCCCGATTATCTTCATTTCACGGGTTGTTCGAAGTGTAAAATTTAAACACAACTTGCCACTTAGTAGGGATGTAACGAACATGATTTTAAAGTGTAACTAAAACGCTCGCGTGTGTGTGCGCGCTGTAAAGAAATGTGTTCCTGGCTACATTTATGAAGTTCTTCGCGCTAAGCAATATTTATGTAATCATGAAATGTAACTGGTAGGTATGGAAAATTCGCTGATTTGCTCTCCCTTATTGCATTTTTTTAAGTCTTTTATTTAGGTGAATCACCCCAGCAATGTACTGCCAGCCAGTGTCAAAACACTTTTCAGATCACTGATAGATCGAGCTTCCAATGTGAGGTCTATCTGTGGCTCATGCCTGATGAAAATGAACTTCTGATTGGGATAGTTGTAGACGGACAGGGAGGGTTAGTATTGTTGGAAAAGCATTCAATTCCTGTTTCCTCCGACCATACCTAAGTTTGAGTTTGAGAAAGGGCCTGGGTCTATAGCCCGACATAGCCCGACGACTAAAACTATCATCCACTTCCAAACTTCCCACCTTGATGCCAAATTTTGAACAATGCTATGTTACTGGGTCTGCTGACTATGGTGGCTCCAAATGGGTTAACATTTTATTCAAGATTATGTTGATGCGAGGCGGGTGGTCAGATTTCACGTTTTCCGTAATATTTGTTTATTCAATAAATTTCATTCTCCTTAATTCATTCTCCTTCTCCCTTAATGCTACTTGAAAGTATATCAGGTTCAAATGCGAACCATTAAAATATAATTCCAATCGTTTCATTCACATAGAGACTGTTTTGTTGATAGACCTCGATCCACATTTGTATGAACCATATATTAAATCTCAACAATTCGATAACGAAGTTTTGTCTTTTTTTTTGTTTTTGCATCCCACGTGCACAGAAAAACATTGCCAAAAACTGACTTTGTCCAGCATGAGTCACTGATGGATTGCCCCGTCAAGGCGCAATCCATCTGTGGCTCATGCTTGAAAAATCAAATTTCGAACTGGCATATCACCCATATTTGTTGCACAAAATTTCAACGCGATTTTTCTGACTTAATTTGCTCATTTTTATCCCCCTTATCCACCTCTGTCATACGTAGTAGAGATTTTTTACACGAGTAAAGACATATTTTTGAAGACAGTAGAAAATCTTTACATAATTAAGGCATGGAATATTTAGATCATGTGTATACATATCCTTAGAAAGAACTCGAAATGGCCTAATGTTTTATGAGAGTATAACGATTTCTGCTTATGCTTCTGTTAGTGCATTGATTAACATCTATAAAAATTTTCTCACAGTTTATCAAAGGCTGAATCAATGTTAAACTCACTTTGGTTTATGTTAAGGTTTCAGCTAAATTTGTAGAATCTTGATAATATTCATGTAAAAACCGCGATCTTCACGCTAATTGTGTAAAAATAAATGTAACAGAAAAATACAAAGTTTCCTTTGTTGATTTAGTGCGAAAAAATGGTTTAAACGACTTTTGTTAACTTTGAGAGGTGGAGGATAGTTTCATTATCGCCCTGGGCAGATGTCTCTTACTGTACTTTACCGTAGCGCTCAAGTTCTGTTTGAAATGTTTGAACTTGTTGGAGTGCAGTTGTTGATGCTATATTTTGCGCAACTTTTTTTGTCGTTTGAGTGGTCAGTGTTTGGTTTCTTTTAGATACTACTTCCTGCCTTGGTTGTAGTGAATTTCGCTAAAAATATCCAGTTTTCATATCGAAATTCAGCTTGCCAAAATTTTGTGACCTTTACTATAAATTCGGTCAGATAGGTTCATGAAGCGTCTCAAATATCGATGCTCGAATCGTTTTCTTTAAATTCTGATCTTGCTTCAAGCAATATTTAAAATCAAATACAAGAAAGAGAAGGGATTCGACAATTCTCCCTCCCGAACGTTTTCTTTCAAGTTTCTTTGATCCATCATTATGACGAAATAAATCCGTTTTTACTCACAACATGACCTTGCTCATTCATAAAATCTGTTTGTAAACAATTTAATGACTCATTTATAGTAAGAATCTAACTATATAGCCAAACAATTATGAGTAAAATCGCGGCGTTTGCAAGACAAATTTTACTCAAAACCTTTGTCGAATCATAAAAATGGGTATTCGAGTCATTCTAAGCCGAACAGGAAAAGATCATATCTTTCCAGGAATTCAAACCCTGCCCTCAATACGCGGCCGCTGGTACAGGGCTTTGTGCAGGGTGATCCACTCCAAGAAGTGGTTATAGAAAAATATTTGAACCCGTAAATGTATCCAAATCGATTAGAATCTTAAATCTGAGCCCTATGCGAATTACTTCTTATTGAAATGACTTATTGATGTAAACCATTTTCATTACGTCCATGAGACGTTATCGCGTTCTCTTTGATGATGTCCGAATATTGTTTCACCTGCGTATGTTTATGTCAACTATGTAAAACACAGGGACTTGACCGTATCTCATCAAACGCCGACTTTTCACAGATGGTATAACAGCGTTAGTGGGAAATTATAATGCTAATGTTCTGTCTTCGTCATGTAGCGCGTAGACATTTTGACAAAACAACGGATTTCAAACTAGTTACATGTCTTATAAGTAAAAATAAAACTTTTTATTTTTGGGATAGGTGTCTTACTTCTATTCCAGCACAAGGTGGTTTCTTGTTGATCCATTCTCAATCTTGCTTTATTTTTATCTTAAACCCACAAGTGAAGATTTTCAACAACCTTTAATGACATCGCTGTAGTTTAGTTGAAACTGCTGATAAAATCTCAAAAAGCGAAAGGTTTTATAATAAAATAGGAAGCGTTAGATTTATGAATTAGTTTGACAGTTTGTTTACTCTTCTTACACCTATGTGGCACTGAAGAGTGTTGATAGAAATCTTGTTTTCTCCTACATTTTGCCCTCATCGCGTTAATCGGAATTGAACTTTCTTGCGGGCGTTGTCTGACATTCAAAAATGAATCGCACTAAAGTGCAGGACTCTCAAAGCAAGTCTTGAAATGCGATTTTGGCAGCAATTCTCCCCTTTATTTGAAAAACATGTTGAATATATATACTTTTTTTATAGCCACTCCTTAGAGTGGATCACCCTGCCCAAGGCCCTGTAACAGCAGCCACTTATAGACGGACAGGATTACAATTACTGGGAAGATATCATCTTTTCCTTAACATTCCATTTGTCATTGTTATTGACATATTCTGTCGAATTTTTGACAAGTACAGACAATTTATTGAACGATCTGTTACATTTCCAACCACCGTGGCAATACTTAGCATAATAATTGACAATTCAGTTGGCATTGCTCTGTTTGCCTTGCTGCATTTTATAGTGTAAATGGGGCGTGAACGTATAGTGTTATAAAAAAATATTTTTTCGGTTTAAACAACATTTCTCAGAATTTTATATTTCTTATTTATCATGAAAAATTGATGGTTTTAGTTGTTACATTATATAGTGAGTTGAAGTATTTATAGTCTGAATGAAATCAGAATTCAGCTAACGTAATTGTTAAAAGTTCGTACGTGTCTAATAAGTCGCTGAATAATTTCTCTCATTGAGCATAAAGGTAACAAGATCCCTCACAATTACATTAACTTAAACTTTTTGGCGGAAACTCTCTGTTAACACTTGATATTCTGTCAAACAAAGATCGAATTGCAATATTTCTATTTCATTTCCGTTACTATGCCGTAGTATTTCCAGACACCGTTTTGAAATTATAATACTTCGACCCTTGATCTTTGAACTTGAACAAATTGTCTATAACTAATTTTAACATATGATTGTCTACCGGCAGGCACTTCCGGGGTGTTGTCATTGATTTTCCAGACACAGTTTTGAAATCATAATACTTTAACCCTTGAACCTTACCCTTACGTTAGAATTACAGACGTTTACAATCATGTCGGAAAACGAGGTCACAAAAATTTGTTTCTCCACTTAAAACTGCCTGTCATGCCGTGAGCTTAACACTGGAAAGGAAACCATGTTGCGGTTTTAAACCTTTTGTTTCAATGATCACAATAATAGTTACTCATTACGTATGTCCGTAGACCTGATATTGATAACAGCCGACAGGAAACGTTGTTGAAAGATTGTTGCATTTCCTCCTGCGCGATTGAAGCGTAAAAATTGTGTTTTCCAACCTGGCATTCTGCAGGGCAAAGTTCTTTACCACCATTTGGGCTTGTATTTGTTTTATATATCTGTATAGTAGATTATGGTGCAAGATATTGGATTATTCATGCAAAATTTCGTCATCCTATAATAAATTAAGTGAATCACCCAGAGCAGGGCCCCATACTGGTGGACGCTAATTGAAGAAAGAAATAAGGGTTGTTGGAAAGACATACTCATATTTACTTTCATAAATCATGAAGAATTTAAACTTTTGGAGTGACCTCCTACTACTTTTAGTTAGTGTTTATCTTTTTGTTCATGTTTATCTTAATCAGAAAATGCTATTTGGAACACTCGACCTTATGTACTTGCAAATATAGTAATCCATTACATCAGACAGGTATCATTGACAAATACCCAACGAAAAATATATTGCCTAGGTATCAGATGATTATTTAATGTGCCTACAACAGAAAACCCCTAATTCAAAGCAAATGATCCGATATGATCCCTTGAAAGGTTCGATTGCGTAGAAAATTTGCCTTTACTTCCTTATAAGGACGTTTTGTTCGCAGTATTTTAAGAGATTGGTTAGTATATCAGCCTTATAGCTTTCCGTTATATTACGTCTGTGTGGAATAAATCTTATTCTTTCTTCAGGCCCAAATTACTATTTCTTTTTCATTCACATTCAATTTCAGACATTACAAATCCATTATCGATTAAATAAAGTCTGTATTTCGATCCGTTAAACCTGAATAAATCGTTGTGGTTGAAATCCAAAGCTGAGTTCAAGTGACCGCTTTAGACTTGTACTTGACTTCATGTGCGCTTTGTTGTCCCTTTGATTTCCTTTCACACAAAAGAAAGTGGACAAAAGCGTACATCAAAAGTGTAAATAAAAGTGATTTTCAATTATGGTTTTTCTTTTTCAAAACAAACCTGGGAATAATATATATATCAGAAAAAATCTGGAAGGTCTTTGTGCAAAAGCCAATCCGCTTTGAATCGCACAAAATCAACTCGCGAAGAGTCTAAAAAATGCATGTGCTCTTATGACGACTTGGAAAAGTACCCTGTTCATTTGAGCAATTTTTTGCTTTAGCTGCCGCTCATATAATCTAAGTAGAAATTATAAAATATTTACTCAAAACACTGCAAAAGTAATCAACGTGTGATAGACCATAAATCTAGCGAGACCCGCCTATGAAATACAGCGCGGAAAAATCGATCCCAATTGTCTCGTTCTATCATCACTTGGAGTTTAGCAAACATTGGCCTGCTCATCTGTCGAAGTTGTCAAGTGTGAGTCACTGATGGATTGTGCCGCCAAGGCGCGAGTCCATCAGTGACTTATGCTTGAGGTAGTGAAATCTGCAGCTGCGTAAGCTTATAGGTTGTTTAACTGACTTAAACCAACTACTATGGCGTTATCTGACAAAAATCTAAAGTGGTCACAGTCTTGCTATGTGCAGTTGGTCAACCTAACCTTCTGGCCTCTACGGTAGTTTATTTTAGAAACCTGTGCAAACTGACCATTGTTTAATCACACTGCGAACTGTCCGTTACGGTTGTGACGTTACAATTGGTTTTGCTGTTGCGGTGACTTTGAAACATGAAATTGAATATGACGTAACAATGATTTTGTCTTGGTTCATTATTCACCTGTCAAAGTTAATGATGCCTGTAATAACATGGGTAATTTGATATGTATGGGACTGACCATGTGCTGTATTGGACATTTCTTCGATTATCTGTTTACTAGCTTTGCTAACTAGTGAGTATATGATGCCATATTGGTTGGTTATCATGTTAACTTTCTTCAGGGGTCTATGATTTGGTCAACAGCCATGGTTATTTTAACGGATAAATTATGTATCTCATGTAAAAATCGCCATTAGTAATATACGATAAATGTGTATCCGGGATGCCTCTTCCTTATTTATGTAAATATTATTATTTCAAAACTTGAAAGGTCTAAAAATCAGCTTCGTGTTGGGACGAAAATGCTTGATGCTAATTTCCATAATAATCGTTCTATAATCTTATCTTTTCCTCTTTTATTACGTCATAATCTCGTATGTAATCGCGCATGACTCTTGAAGTACATTGCTGCGATTTTCGAGATCTTGTTTTAGTCCCAGAGTCACTGTGTAAACTATAGAATTTCAGCAATCTTTCCCCAAACAAAAAGGACTTGGTCTGGAAATACTTTTTAAAACCTTTAGAAAGTAATGTACCTTTCTGCGTCGAATTAATACTATCCTTCTCTCATCGTATGCAAACTATCCTCCCCGACACCTGTTTTAACATGTTTTGGCAGAATGTGTTTATATGCAATAAGTGTGTTTTTAAAAAATCAGTAAAATAAATGTAATTTGCAGATTAATAATTGAAATTGGACCAAAAACAACGTTAGCAGTTAAATTATGGGGCATTCCGCGTTTGAGAATATTTTTATAGCTTTAAAATCCCACAGTTTGAAAAACGTACATTGAAATAAAATATGCCATAACGACCGTTGTATATCGACAAATAGAACCCCGCACCTGGTTCTATATTTTGGAGCAATCGATCAATATTTCCAAACCGAACGTATCGCTGTGACATGAGTTTGTTTGGAATGGACATGTCACTTAACAACATTCTTCCTTAAGGATTTTCTGACAAATTTTTTTGAATAGTATGGCGCCAGAATGAGAATGAATTTTCTTTGTTTCCATACAACCATACTACACCACGAGCCAAAATTATTGAGATTTTTTAAAATAAATAAACGGGTGCAAATGCTCAAACAATTTATTCCAACTTTCTCGTGATGGCGTTCCACGCATTCTTTATACACAAAAATTGAGCCACGCCCTAACACTATGAAATGACCATGTGTTGATGCATACGTCTGTCGATATGTCACTCTTCTGGTTTATCATGGCTTTTTACTCGTGGAATTTAATTTACTTATCTATCGAATAAAAATCTGTATGTTTGACGCATGCATCAATTGCAAAAACAACTTTATTTTGTATTATTATTATAATCTTTGATATTAGAGTTCGTAGGACTACTTCCTCTTTTAGTTTACCAGATTTTTTTCAAGAATATTTCCAAGATATGCTCAATTTTGTATCGGTATTTTCACCGGATATTTACAATTATTTTTCATTGTAGCAATAATACTTCACTCCTGGAATCGAGTATAATAAAGTCTATGAATCATCACAACAAAATAATAGGTTAAACAGAATTCCGTGCGCAATGTAATCTTTTCATCAGCCGTGAAAATCGATTTTTAAGACCCAACTGGTGATTTTGGTGGATATCTGACCTCCCACCTTCAACGCAGGTTACTGATGATATCATACAACAAACAAACAATATATTTTTATGGTTCATTTGTGTTGGAGTTATGATCCGCGTTAGTTTTAAAAATATTCCTTCAAAGTCTGATCGAATATTCCATTCCACTTTTTTTGTTCTTTATACGCGATCTTACTAAAAAGTGTGGTTCAGCACTTGGGAGGGCGGGAGAAGAGAGAGAATGACGTTCCCTCTCCATGTTTTTCGGACGAGTCAGGAGAAGCGCAATATCACGTCAAATATATTAAGTTATTGACTTTTTTCCGAATGGTGAAACAAAAAAAGCCAAAAATGTTCGCTCACTCAAATCACTCCCTCTATGTAAATAACAAATATCCCATTATTGCTATCACAACTTGTCTTCATTCTGAAAGTCAAGAAATTCATGATTTGAAGTATATTTTTAATTCACACTACATGTCTAAGATCAACAATTTTCATATTTTAACGAAAAAAATATAATCTATTTTGGTCAAATTTGACCAAAATAGATTGTATTTTGTCGTTGAAAATAAAAATTTTAGTTTATTGTGTTTGTTCCTATGAACGATTCACCGTTGGTTCAATTCTTGGTCAAACAAACTGCGTCTAACTGCGCCTGAACGATCTATCAAAGGCCCTTGCTTAAAAAACACGTAGCGGTAATACATTACTTATTGAGAATTGCTCGATCTATTATTTAGCAAGTGATAGGCGACATAACTTTGATTTCAACGATAGCCAGAGACCAAAGAGTATCGGACGTATCATTTAATGGTCAAAACTAACACCCATGACCTTCAAACAGCTCATTGACCTTAGTAAATAATATAATATTGCACCAAAACGACACGCGAGACCGAATCAAAAGTTGCTCATTTCTGCACAGTTGATCCAACATGGAACACGCGTAAATTGCGTCTTTAAAACCCAATTTACACGTGTTCTATGCCTGATCCTTCATACCTTGATTTGTCCATATTTTCCCAACACTCGTGTTTCCTCAAATTGGTGATAAACTTGCAACAGTGCGTGTGGGCAACTAAATACCGAAATCCTATACATTTACTGGATAGTTATGGGTAATGATATGGTCAATTTAAGTGGTTAACGCAGGGATCAAAGGTGTGATGTTCTGCACATTAAACTTGATCCAAATTGTTCACTGTATCTGTAAAGTCGATAAGTTTATACCGGAGAAAGAATTTTTTGTGTTTATAGCGTAGCAGAGTTCATATTTTGAAAGCCGTTTTAAATGTATTTCATAACATGATCTTTTGTCTAACTTAAATTGGTAGATACATAAGGGTCGTAAAATCGTTGATGACATTGTTGTTTTAGGTTTCATTTGTATTCGAAAATTTTCTATCTGGAATATTCCTCATGAAATTATCTTTGTCTTTATCTTTTGTAACGGCATTTTAATATATTACTTTTCTTGTCATAAAATCTCTATTTTGAAATGTCGATTTTCCACATTCTAATCCACATAATGTCCATCATATCGAAATTAAAAAGTAAATAGGAAGCGCTCTCATATTTCAGCACACTTGAAACCTATCAAGTTTACTTGCACCAGCGGTCATTGACATTCACGAGAAGTAATATTATTGCGCATTACTCTACTTCAAAGCAAATAAAAATATGTCTTATCTAATAAAATCTACAACTTTAGTTCGATTTTCGTACTTTTCGATGTGACGTCACATGTGTGTTCAATCATCCATGACTCATTTGACAAACATAACAATAAAAGAAAAAAAATGCGCTAATTTTAATAATAATAAACAAAAGGTCACGGAAATGTATTATTTTAACTTCTCGTCTGGTCTTAATCGATTCGCGTTACGAGGCTTTAAAAAGATTCTATACGTAATTGCAATATAACTTCAAAGGGATATTCTACTTCGAAATTCTTTCGTTATCATGCATGGATCACCGATGAACCGCGCCACGACGGAGCGGGCCATCAGTGATCAATGTATGATTAACCAGTTAGCCGTAGACAGCAATTTTCCGAAAGAATTCAGATCGCTTGTAAATATCTAGAAATGCCATAATTGTCAGGTTTCTAACTGAACAACAATACTTCTTATGATCGACGTTGATCTTATCGGCTCCAAAATGAGCGTTTTCTCCGAGATTTGAATTTTATTCCCTCGTCGAATTAACAAAAATAAAAAAAAAACTTGAAGGCAGAGGCAATGGGAGTTGTTGATGGATCGCGCTGCTAAGGGTCACACATCACAAAATAAATTTTTGATTGAAAAGTTTCAATTCTGTGATAATTTTGGCGCTGAAAACTTGAGTGTTACATTGCGACAAATCTGACTTGTCGTCCTTCAAAAAATCAGTCCATTATAAAATAGATGATTGACATGACCTGACTTGACCCCAATGTTCAGCATTTTCTCATTCTATTTTTATTTTTATAATTTCTACAATTTCAGGCTTTTGGTTCAGAATCATATTTTTATCCTATTCAGAAATGGGACTATAAATAGGAACACATCTTATGGCGTCCTATTAAATATATATATCTGAGAATTGGTTCAGAAAAACCTGAGATCTGTTTAGAACGACACGACGCAAAAAAGGTATGATAAGGAAGATAACGCTATCCACATACATTCATTCTCAAAAAAAAAAATTGGGGCCTTTACATTTCAAAGAAATATCAATAAAGAAAATTCTGATATTTGAAGTGGGGTAAAGGTACAGTAATTGTATTTTTAGTAAATAACATTTTTGGAGAGCGAACTGATATGCTCTTGTGAGTTGTATTAATTACACAGCGTGCATATAATGTCGCCCATCCTTGTCACATGCGCCAAGTACCATCAAAGTCTTTCGATTATTTTAAAATACATTTCTGACCGCCAACATCGTTTGCTCAAGTTCTTATTTATTA
Organism: Styela plicata; assembly: GCA_963675895.2. Lineage (NCBI taxonomy): Eukaryota > Metazoa > Chordata > Ascidiacea > Stolidobranchia > Styelidae > Styela > Styela plicata. The sequence continues at coordinate 20,524,592 of OZ023144.1, read as the reverse complement.
TTTCACTTTCATAGTCCAGATGTTATCTTGCAAATTGCTTCTTATTACCAGACCCAGTCATTGCTTGGAAATGATAATTACGGCGAAAAATCGGTGTTACCGGATAAACGTCAGCCATTTTGAACTTTGGGATTTATTTGATAAGCATGGGCCACTTATAGACCGCGTTCCAGCGGTACTTATCTATTTCAGAACTTTGAAATTCAGTCGTATTATATATGACGGGTGAAATATGTAAATTAGATTACCGATTACTGTGTAATTACAAAAGCGTTTGAATTGTTTCCACGAGTTTAATATACACGGGGTTTGAAAATTTTTCATACAAATTTATTTAAAAAGCAGATTTTTAAAAAAGACGAAATGTTTTATAAGACGTACTTGGGATAAATTCTTTCGCGCAAAACCAGCAAAATGTTTTCTCTCCTTACCCAGTAGTAGCCAGTTTTAGAAATGCCCTAACTATTTTTCGGCATCCGTATACGGATCACACACGGATCCGAAATCGCAAGTAAACAAGGAAAAGCTTTACAGTTCACTAAACGATACCTCGGAATCTTACTTCTTGCATGTCGTAAGATGCAACTAAAAAATAAAATAAACAGGTGGGAAATGATTTAAGTATGATGTTTGTTACTTTTTGTGGTATGTTTTCATCCTACGGTACCGTTCCTGGCTTTGCATTCTATGTGATCTTTCGCCGTGTTATTATTTGGTTCCTTTTTAAGAACTGCTCCAAAACTTGTTCACAATGAAATATAATTAAAGCAAAAACAACATGGTCCAATAGTAACCAAGTAAAAAGCCTTAAAATGTTTGTAAACTTTCCAAACCACACTATGTAAATAATATTTCAAACTATAACGGTTGACCTGATTTACTATTGTTTAGTCCCATTAGTAGATAAAAACCGATAAATAATGGGCGAAACAGGAAATGTATGTGTCTTGTGGTAGTTTCCCATTACCAACGAAAGTAAACAAACAAGGACCATTTTTAATCAACTTAGTATGTATAACGATATGGTTCTAAAACCATAGGTGTGTTAAGACCATATACCTTTTTCACTATAAAAACTCGATGCGAGTCAGTCAGAAGCAGCGCCTAAAAGGAACCAACGAACGGGCACTTAAACAGCAAAGAGCAAACAGGAAATTTAGTTTCGGCAACAGCCCTCTAAGTGAAAAACAATCCCAGAAAGGACCGAACCGCAACAATAAAGTGCAGTGACTGATATCTAACCTGGGCGATAATCTACCACCTTTTTAAAACCTATTCTTTAATAACAAATTTTATTATGTCAAGCATTATTCAAAGCCAAATCGCACCGGCACGGTATAGAATCCGAATTAAGTAAGTATAAACTCGTTAAAAATCCAACTAAAATGTTTGCGAACTTCTCGCAACAGAAATCACTAACGGATTACAACATCAAATTCCGTTGCCATATTTCACTTTATTTTCATTCATAAAAACACCCACTTGAGCGGTCAATTTTCATCCGCATACCGAAACGTTTTCTTCCTGTTTTGTGGGCCTGTTAATTCACGCGAAACGAACCGTAACCCTTCTCCGCCAGCTCTGACAGTTGAAAAATTCTTGATGGGAGAAATCATGTTTGTTAAGCATAAGCCGCTGATGGATCGCGCCGTTAGGGCGCGGTCCATTAGCGGGTTTTGCTTGAAAATCAATCTACTTAAACCATCACCAAAAATTTGCATTAATGTCAATCACTTTTACTTGAAAATCTGGCAACCAGGTTTTAATACGAAATGGAAAATAGTATTATTACATGTAAGGGTTTAAAGGTCAAATAATGATGTAACCACAATTCCATACAATTTCCGAAACTACTCGAGAATTTCAAGAGGTTTGGAAAATATTATTTTGTGGTAAGTGTTCGTGTATGACATAGAAGGAACATTAGGGAAGGTATATGCGGTTTTATGATCTGATTTACGTGAATTTGGTAGTGAAATAACTTAACTGAAATCTCTGAATTCTTTCAATAATATTATTCACGCAAAAATGTTTTTGGTCTTTTCGTTGAAATTAAATCAATAATTCAACATTTTGAAACCATAAGAATTTGTAATTGATATAAAATTTAAATGAAATGAAATAATTTAAATAATAAAAATTGAAATAAATTGAAGCGACTGCGATAATTTTACCTATATAAATAAAATTTGAGATGGTGAGAAGCTTTTCACTAAGAAACGGTTCCGCGCAAGTGTCTATGATTATGTACCATTGAACCACAAAAGTATAATTTGAAAGATCTTCCTAATTCTGGCGACCAAATGTACATTCTGGAGATCTGTAACGAGTCATCAAAATACTCACATTTAAATAAATAAACAAAGAATTTTTTCAAAAAAAAAAATTGATTTCATTATTCACTACCTATGATGTATATATTAATGTGTCAGATTTACTTCAAAACAATAATTAACAAAGTTAAACAATGATTTCAAATTTATAGTAGTGTGTAGTAATCTCTAACAAATTGTGTCTGTAATTTTGATACGGATCGAGGCGCGGTTACAAACATTTAGTACCTGCACCTGTGAGGTACAGTTAGACAAAACAAAGCGATTTCTTTTAATTGATATACACTCAATGTTCACACATGTACTATGTTTCTTTTAAAACAATCAGGAATAATATTCCGCCAAGCATAGTCAGAGGTGGACTGCGTCTTTTCAGGGGATCCGTCAGTGACTCATACTTGAAAATGAGTTTTGCTTCTAATACTAGCGATTAGAATTTTTATTTTGTCAAGCATAAGTCAATGAAGGACCGCGCTTTGTCAGCGCGATCCATCAGTGACTCATGCTCAAAACACGTTTTAACAAGATTTTTCTGGCAACAGGCGGTGTTTAAATAATCTGGTGTAAAATGAGCACCTTAAAACAATAATATTAATCCCAAAATATATGTTTATCCATGGGGGCTCCAAGGTCACTCAAACATTATAATGGCGCCGTTCATCGCTACGATTCCGTCCAACTTTTCAAATGTTATATTTAATATTGAAATAGAACAGTACGTTTGGTGTCACGAAGTGTATATTTACCTTGTTAAGATCAAAGGTGCCGGACAAGTTTTTGTTGTTTAGATTCATATTTATGTTTAGAATATCAAAGTTTGTGTTATTGTCGCTAAATACCATTTTTAGTAGTAATATTTGAAAGTTAAATGCCCACCCAGGATTATGCGATTATGATCAAAAATATTTGCTTTTTTGCTCGTTTGTGTGCCCACTGTAATATGAGCAAAATAGACTTGAATGATTCAGTTAAGAAGTGGTGGATGGATTTACCATCGCCCAGGGTACCACTCACTGCACTTTACCTCAAAGGTTCAGTTCCGGTTCTGTTTTCCGTGCAGTTGCTGGTACTACATCTTTTAGTTGCTCTTTGCGATTAGGTGGCCTTATATACATATATATATACATATATAGGTATCAATGAGCGCAAATGGTCTCTTTAAGGTGCTACCTCTCACCTCACTTAATATTGATGTAAAACATTGCTACATGTTAATAGAATTTTTTAGCTTACTGTCAATAGGCCTTTCTGAATAAGCAGGCTGGTGATCGCACTCATTTATCACAGCATGGGTGAAGACTATATCAGTATCTAGCAATCATGCAGATTCTGTAGTGCAATTTTTCACCGCTCATTATTGCTTTCCATAAAAAATAGAATATTTTTAATCAAATATTTGAGATGTAATAAATATATTCGGGTATAATGTAATATTTCAGGATTCAGGATTTATATTCCACCGGATGTCAACGTGATGCTTAAATTCACTTTTAAAAAGAGTCTAAAAGGATTGCGTTTAATTCCCAATTCATTTTCATTGACATAATCAGACTTTTTCAAAATAAATATAAACAATTTTGTGCCAAAATAAACTTCCTTTCAGAAATCCGAAAAGTCAAAATTTTACCTCTTTTGTCAAATCCAAAATTTGATTTTACTTGGGTAACCTAACGTTACGGCTCACTGACAACCAATTAAAACCGACACCACTGGAGCGTGACTGCGAAGACAAGGCACAATAGTTAATATTCGTCAAAATTGAACTTAAAATTTATCTTCAACCAAAGTAGGAGCCTATATATAAGATGGTTGAAGCATCTTTGCCTATTAGACTGACGAGCCACATATGAACCGCCCCTCCATGGCGCGATCCATCAATGGCTCATGTTCAACTCCCCTGTGTTTTGACGCTGAATCCATTTTGCTTCGATAAAAGAAGGCTTTCTGGAAAATGTTTATTTAAAAGTTTATTGTTACAACATAAACCACATCCGACTTATAAATAGTTTGTATATTATGAAATAATAAAGCTTTTTTATCCTATGTGTCAAAACAGTTATATCCAGTTATATATCCAGTTACAGCCGACATGATCATATTAAAAATAAATTTATGTGAATCCTTAAAATGTTCCATGCTTTTCAATTCATATGCATACTTTAATAACGAATTAAGTTTACATTGAATATGAAACGGATTCACCTACAAACGTACAAGCCATTTACGAAATAACCAATTTGAAATCTCATGCAGCGATTCTTATTCATAAGATACCATAGGTTGATTTCGGGACTTTTGTCATTCATAAAAATTTTGAGTTGTTTTTCACTGGATCCAAAGTTGGAAATATTGTCACTCTCTGCCAATACGTACATTTTATTTTGCCAAGCACGGGCCACTGATAGATCGCACCTTATTGGTGCGATCTACCAGAGGCCTATGCTTGGCAAGATGATAATGCAATACAATTGTCACCAATAATAGACCACCGCTGTTTTTTATTTTAAATTTTTTTGAAAAAAATTCGAAATTTTTAAACTTTGTATCACTGACCATATAACCATTGAATATAAAATTAAGCAAAAGAGCATTCAGATCTCATGTTATGGCTTTCCAACAACGGTTTAAAGCTGATGTTCGACGAAATACCCTTGACTTCCTATATTCTTGAACATCGGACAAGAATGTTTCGAATTCCAGACGATTAAAACGATCCATCAGGAATACCAATGTTGCAATATTATGAATGAGTCAAGATATTCCCACGACCTGAGTTTTTGGTGTAAACATTGATGTTAACCCAACTAATCCTATAAACAGTCTGCTATATACTCTAAAATATCAGCTGAATGTAGTAAAATATTGCCAGTTTGTGTGAATTTACTTTGCCATGTGTGTGTCACTACGCCATGTGTGTGTTTGAAGTATTTGTGAACACACCATGAACCTTTAGTATCAATATGAAGAATTGGTGGGTCAATTTTTGATGTATAGTCAAGTGTATTGAACAAAAGGAATATTTTCTGTCACCAGCTCGTTGAGTTGTAGAGCCGTATTAATGTAAATTTTGTATTGAGTCAGATCAGGCGTTCGATGTCGATTCGTTGTTCGCTTCCTCCCTTATTGTCAACATATTAATATAACTTTAACCCCTTTAAATATATTTTGAAAAAAGTGAACTCATTCTTATAACGTGATATCTTCTTCCGTCACCAAGGTGCGATACGGCATCAGTGGTAATCAATTCTTCAGGCGTCGCTTCCATTTTTGCTTTGGGTGAATGTTCATTAAACTACGCTGTAGGCACCATTATTACCATTAGTACTGAAGCACTCAAAGGGTTAAGGTATTTGGGACCAAGTGAGCAATCTTTTCAACGTCTATCAACAAGAGTAGCTTAGCATAGTCGGTGTTGAATGTTTAAGATACACAACATAAAGCACGTTCCAATGTTTACACAAACACACGATGAGAAAAATGCCAACGAAGTACCCAACCAGTGGTCCATCAGTAGGGCTGGGCAATTCGATTAGGGGATTCTAATCGATTCGAAGCACGATTGATTCGAATCAATCAATTCGAATCGATTTTAATTTTAACGACGAAATGCCATCGATTTTAGTTAAGTTCGACCAAAATCGATTATATTTCGTCGTTAAAATAAGAAAATTGTTGCGCTTCGTGTGACTATTAACTTCTTTATTTAAACAACGGAGTCAAGTTATAATAATGAAAATGGGATATTTGTTATTTACAAAAATTAGTGATTCGATCCGATGCGAAAAAAATTTTCGAATCAGTTTCAAATTCCAAATGATTTGGTTTAGCCCAGTCCTTTCCACCCATAATTAACAAAATATCCTGGTTGAGTACGTTCCTTATTTGATTATATCAATCTTGATTTATGAAAAGGCACGAACGATCAGGTGGAGCATTACTTCCAATTATTCAAGTTCAATAATCCTGGGCTATTTTTTGGAGCGAACTTGGAAGGATTTCTTTGTTACTTTGTCAAGTCTCTGATGGTTCGTGCCCTAATGATGCAATCTTTTTGTAATCATGCTTGGCAAATGAAAATATCGAACATATATCAAACGTATATTACCTTATCAGTATTAAACGTGAATCTTAATTAAAATGATTCTCATACATACACGGCTCATATATGCTAAAAAAAGCTAATATCCTATAGTCTTTTGTTTACATCAGAATCCTCGTGGGTTCTTTAGAGTTTTAGAGTTAATTTTTGATGCCTTTATAGATGGGCCTCACTCGGATCAAAATTCGTATTACTTTCAAATACAAAAGCTTAACACCGTCAAATTATATTGCCATCCTTCATAGTTTACTTAAACCCCCATGAATGGAAACTCCGCCCTGCCTCTGTCCAACCCCGCGTAATTACTACATTGGATGACCGTGTCGCGCCACATTGGCTAGAACCGTAGATTTTATTTTGACAAGCATGGGCCACTGTTAGATCGCACCATATTGGTGCGATCTATCAGCGGCCTATGCTTGACAAAATGATAATACAATATTATTGTCACCAATAATAGACCACTGCTGTTTTTTGTTTTTAAATTATAACTTTGAATCACTTTGAACCATTTTTCGAATAAGTAGAGTCTAATGCTATCCGGATAAAGGATTTGAGAAGTTTAAAACTTAGCTCAATGGGCGATTTGCGACCTGCGCTTTGTATTGCGGAAATTCGCGTATAGCTTCGTAAGCACAAGGCACTAGGACTAGGGCTTTCTTTGTTCGGAATTCACTATATATGTAGTATGATGGTCCAACATTCTGCATAAAAACAAATGACTGAAGTCTTTATAATTAAACGGTAAAGATCACAATACACGTGAAGTTACGATGCATTATTACATCGCGTTTCAAGTAGCAAAACAAAAACGCAATACACAACGACATTGCTTTGATTTAACAATAATCACGAGCCCCCCATAGCGCAAATCTACCCAGGAAAACGATCACTATTCATTGTTTTGCATAGCGAACCGATCGTTTGTGTTGGAAAACGTGAAGAAATGCTTGCGCAGGTTGTGCTACACAAAGTTAAAATAGAAACAAGCCTAGAAAACATGCAGCCAACACAAACACATCCCAATATTAAGTGGGGGTAATTTGTTAAGCACCTTGAGATAGTATGTTGCCGCACTCATTGTTATAATTTTTTACATATGCAGTCTGAAATGAATCCAGCCCTGATACTTATCCCTAAACATAATTTGTGTTCTTATCTTAAACATTTTGACAATTTGTAAACCTTTGCAAAGTACCTTGTCAAAATGTCGCGACTAAATGCCATTAAATACCCATACTTTAGATACAGTGATTGTGGTACTTGGTAAGCAGTACGTGCCAGATCAGTCTTTTGCTGTGTGGATTTGCAAGTTATTGTTAATATTTTTAGTCCTTTTCTAAGCATTAATATAATGAATTTGGAAAACATTTTTCACAGATAGGAAAGTAAATATCTGCATACAGTGAGATGATTTGTTTTCTGTCGAACATGAGCAAGAAAAAGATATATCACCTCGCTTGCGCAATCACCACCGTTTTACCATGATTGCATACACGGCATGTTTTCGAATCAAAGTTACAACATGTTAGTTTTGTTAAGAGAAACATACACCAATACCTCCTCAAGAAAGTAACATTGTGGGTTTATAGCTTCTTCCTTAAAAGGACAAAAATATGAGCCAAAATATGTCAAATTCTGAACGTCGATCCAACACCCACTCTGCAGACCGTGGGAAAAATATCTGAGCGGGCGTGACCTTGGGTCCATAATAATGCGTTTTTTTATATGAAAGTGACAATTGCGATGTAAAATAGATCAGGACACCCACCATTTACATTACCGCAGTCAATTTTCTACGTCATCTTGAGAAGGCTGGCCTTTTATATTTTTCTTATTTCACGTTCACGTCACGTTATTTCACGTTCACGTCACGTCATTTCAAGTCACACGAACTAGAAAACGCGGTGAATCGTGATATATGTTTTCAGTTCAAAATTAGGCTTGTTATAATTGGTAAGAAACATTGTCGAACCTTCGAATTTTGATCAGTAGTTAAAGTTGACTACTATATTTCAATACAAGAATAATTTGTTTGTACATCGTCCATCTATATTACCATTTGTCCGCGATCCATGTATCGACATAAATCATCCTTATATACGGACACGTGCCAGACATTCACTATCCCGATCTTAGATTTTATTTTGTCAAGCATGAGCGCCAGATGGACCGCGTCTCATGATATAGTTAAAATTTTTGCAATTGGGATAATGCCAGTTTTTGGAAGGCGAATTGCGCGCTCAATAATTTACTTTATTTGCTCACAGTAGTCAACTGGAAACATGCATTGTTACATCATAGAAGAGATTATATGGATGAAGCATAGTTTTACTTTCTACTTACCAAACGTCCTTGATTTTAAAAATTAAAGAATTTTCAACAAATCTAAACCCTTTTCGTTATATATTTGAGAAATTTTGTCATCTCTTAAAGATGGCCCTTGCTTTTTCTATGCAGCTTATGGTGACTCATATAAGACGGAACGGGTAGCGCTAAAAATCGTTGAGAGGGATTAAGTCCGTATCCATTTAATTCTATCTGTAAACCAATTATCCTTATTTGGAAAGGGTTGGATTTCCAATCGTTTCGTAACAAATGAGACTACTTTGCACGCAATGTAATAGACTCCGACTTCGAGGATTCTCCATTCGTGTGATACCCGATTACTACTAAAATATGTACCTGGACGCTTGGATACAATATTTGTTCGCTTACAAGTAGCTGATGGTACATAGCCTTGTTTTAAGTTGATCCTCTCGAATGATTGACAAGATAAAGACATGTATTTACAGGAAGTCAAACTAAGTAATTTGAAAACCGCCGGGGAAAATGTTACACATTTTGGTGGCCTTGTTTTCAAGTTGATTTTGATAAGTCAATGGCTCTAGAGATCACACATTGAAGGGCATTGATTCATTTAGATTAATTAATTCTGTTATCTTAATTAAAATGCGTATAATGAATTTGCAATATGGAATCTGACATAGACGCATTGCAAAATAATGCACATTAAGTACCCAAACCGAATCCAAAATAATATTTTTTCAAGCATGAGCCACTGATAGACCGTGCCTAAACGGCACGGTCCATCAGTGACCCATACTTAACAAAATATATTTAGTCGGAAGTTTTATAATGGGGGAAGGTCACACTTATCATCGCGATATATTAGTTCAACGTTTCCCTCGAGACTGGAATACAAAACCACAATTTCTAGTAATTACACGGCTTGACGTGTCTTTACCAGACCTGTGGCTTGTTCACCCCGGGTCAATGGTTAATTTGCCCACATAATTTCACAAATACTTTCACTTATCAGTTTGCAATCAGGGCTTATTTGTAGAGTGAGGTTGTGCGGTTAGGGTAAATTTAACCGGAATTTCAAAGTTATTATTGTGATTAGATGTGTTTTTAATGGCAGAGAAATATGTAGTAAACGCCGTTAAAAATTCTCATTGGATCGTGTTGTCAATTAAGGGTACCTGCTGGACTACGCCCAAACTATCCAAGTGTGTAAGTTAAGCTAAGTAACCCCAAAACAATCGAATGAGCCCAGATTAGGCCCAAGACAAACAAAAAATTCTATTTTTTCTTAAACGATAACATTTTGATCATCTTTAAATGACTCGCTTTTTCACGTACACCTAAATCACTCTTATATGATGTATTATGTCAATTGTTCTGAGACGTCGATATCGCTTTGGTATAAACTCGTCCGTCAGCGCTTTCATATTATTTTGATACCAATATAAAGTTTTTGTAAGATTTACTACTTCAAATATAACTCAACTAAGGTCATTTGTCAAAAGGACTTAACCCAGATCAAAATCGGAAGGACCTTTCGTTTGCGACGTCACAAGTTGTTGTTTTGGAGAACGCTCGGCTAGACTTGGTATAAAGTATTTGTTCTTTGTTGATGATAAATATTAAATTTTTTCGGAGGACTCGAATCTTGTAACGGCTTATCGGGGTCGCGCAATATGCTATTACCCTGCGCAAAAATAGTATATATCATTTCTATTTACTAATATTATCATAGCTCTGCGTTTGAACTACATCGTGACAAGAGTACAGTGAAGTTGCCATTCCTTTGCAGGAACAGTATGTTTCCAACGTCAGGAACCGCCTGAGCGGCATGTTCCATCAAAAAAGTCCGATAAAAGGCCGAAAAATTGAATTTTTATGGTTCAATTAATACCTCCAAGCAAATACCAGTAAAATTACCTTTTGCTGCAGTGTATATTCGCTGTTTGAGACGATTGTTATATTATTTGACTTTATCACTAAACATGAATTTACAACCAGTAAAGACCAGTAAAATTATCTTTCGCTACAGTATATATTCGCTATTTGAGACCACATTTTCAATTCCTTTCTTTTATTTCAGGGATTTATCACACAACAGAATTGGTATAATCCAAAAGAAAACATTCAGAGGACCAACTTCATTGAGAACATTGTAAGTAGAATTTTAATTTCCTTCTTTCAACATTTAGAGGTGTATTTCATCCGCGTAGAATAGTTTCCGCAAAAATCGTAACCACCTGAGATTCAGGGTAGGCACTTTCAGACACTATTTCTTTCGAATCTCAATTTTACAGAAAATTTGTGAAAACATTTAATAGAAGGCTCAAAAATATGGCAAAAAAAGGAAAAATATAAAATACGAGCATACAAGACCAAAAATTTTGCTCAAACCGTTTGTCTTATGATACCAAATCACAGAAATGGTTTAAATATTGTTCATTGAATGAACTATGATATTCTCAAATCGGGACGAAACTATGACTACCCCGGCCGAAGGCGTTGAAATTGTGTTATATATATATAAAATTTATATATATTTCCTTTCGAAGTATTGTAAGAATCATCTTCGCTTCAAAAGTACGTTTTCATGCCATAGTTCCATTTTTCATCCTCGAAGGGGATCAGGGTAAATACGTTATTGATGTCACTGGAAAAATGTAGACTGAAGACCAGTAAACAGAGGAAGATTCCCTCTCATCAAAATGGCGTGGTTGTGTAACGCGAGAAAGTTGTTGTCCTCAAGGAATTCGGTGACACTTTGACACTAAAGCAAAATGTTAAGATTGTCGCACGGTGTTTACCCTCGTCCGGAATTTCTGATTTCAAGTTTTGTCAAGCATGAGACACTGATGAAACGCGCCTCTAAGGCGCGGTTCATCTGTGGCTCATGCTTGACAAAAATACATCCATATGCCACGTTTAATCATAGGGTAGGATAGTATTTAAAATATTCCCATTTTTCGTAGTCGAGGTGGTTGCAACCATATTTTCGGTTTAAAATTTCTCTTTTCGACATTTAAGGATAAAAACTGAACAAAATTCCTGAACCTTCCCACAGGTAACATTATTCGTCGTCGTTAAAGTGACGTCACAAACGCACGCGACGGAGGCATTGTGGTGTCATATTACGTTTTGATAAAATGATTCATCACCGCCGGTAGTAAACAAGATGCATTCTAGGATTGGGGGTTTTGAACCCGGGTGGTATTTTTTTTTTTTTTAAAAAAAAGTAACATGTTAAAGCGATTTGAGGCGGTTGAAGCGAAATGTTTTTGATGAAGAAAATACTTTCCTTTTTGAGAAAAATGAAGTAGCGTTTCAATTTACCTTTTGGTGCACATGTCTGTGTTAGCCACACTTCAAATTGACCACTTCAACGAAATTAATAACTAAACTTATTCAAAGGCGACAAATTATAACGTGTTTTTAAGTTATGATTCCGTTTCATAAAAAGATGTCGCAAGTTCGTGAGGCTTTTTCCTTAGTTGGAAATCGTGAAAACTATTGCTCAAATTTAACAGCGCTTTTAAATCACAATAACACTTCTGAGCCGCTTTACTTGATTTGAATGAAAACCCCCATCATAGTTTCAGCGCCAAACGCACCCAGACAGAAGCGTCGCTTCTAGTTACGCACTTCGGCGACAAACTTCATCAAAAAAATTAGTACAAGTAATTTGTCTGGAAACCTTTGGTATTTTACTCCGAATTCCTCTTTTTTTACCCACAGTTTCAATACCACACGAACAAATCCACCAGCAAATTTTTTGAGTATTTTCTCCAAATTTTCACTGTTTATCAGATTTGTACAAGATTATACTTTTGACCTCGTATTACTTATTATGACTCAATAATACGTCTTTTAACGTGGTTACTGTAATCTAGAGAAAATCCATCAAAATTCTTAGAGTCAGACCGAAACTCAGTCTAGTCTAGTGTGTACGATGTATGTACGGATAGATAGTCATTTTGTATTGTGAGTGAAGGTTATTCCACCGCCCAGGAAAGATACCACTCACTGCACTCTATTATAAGAAAAAAAAGAATAAAAATTGACTCGAAAATTGCAAGAATATACAATCTTAACAACGAAAGACTTCAGTCATATTAAAACTGATTCCTCGAAAATACGTTTTTTTGCTAATTTTTCTTTGTTAAGTTTTTGTTCCTGCGATCCTATGATTTTTGTTTAAAACTTCCGCTCTAAGTTGGCGCGATCTGTCAGTAGCTTATTCTAGTTGAAATTGAATTTCTGGTAGAGTGAATAGGGCTGGGCAAAACCGAATCATTTTGAATTCAAATTTGATTCGAATATTCGTTTCGAATCGAATCGAATCACGAATTTGATGTCACTATAACAAATATCCTATTTTTTACTGTTGCAATTTGTCCTGATCGGATTTTGTCGTTAAAAATGAAAATTCTAATCCATTTAGTATTTGTTCTTATGAACGATTCACGATTTATTATACTGTGGTTCGAATCGATTCGATTCACCTAATCGAAATAACCAGCCCTAGGTAAAAAGCATTGTCCCTTCGCCGTCGTATTTGAACTTTCCAGGTAGTATTAGACAAATAGTTCTAATCGTGACGTAATCTAACATTTGTCGCCGGGGTAATATTATTTGGGTTCCGTTGTTGTTTAGTAACAAATGTGTAAAAATAAAAAATAAATGCTGCATATTCAACATGAATTTAGTTGTAATTGTGAGTTCGCACGACGCAGTATAATGTTCTAACTGGTACACAACTATGCGTGCGTTATGTGCATGAATAATCGTTGAACCACCTGGATTTGTGTTCATTTGACACTTGTGTTGCGAGGTATATCCTTGATTTCGAACAATTTCTTGATTAATAAACCGCCAACCGGTTGCATTTCGAGTATTTTCGTCTAAGACTTTTGTTGCAGTGATTGGATTAGACTCCAATTCCGTTTCCTGGTTCAAGGGTTACGAAGTCATAACCTTGAGTCAAGTGTAAGAACATCGCGTTACACAAACATAAGATATTCAATCTATCGAATGTCTGGTAGTTCCCACGTGCGCGCACCTGGGCGCAGATGGAACCTTGACCCCGTGACGTCGCAATTGGCTCGAGATTCGTGCGAAACATATACCCTGACATGAATATACATGCTAAGTGTTTTGAAACAAACCTATAGGGATGTTTTGTTAACTTGATTAGCGAACTGCATAGGGATACAATTACACACATGTGGGCTGTGATTTTCGATATCAAAGTCAAAACTTGAGGGCTTGTATGTGGGGGTATTAAACAATTATCGACGTCCAATTGTTTAGTGTTAGTTGCCTCACACGATTTGTGGGTTTTTAGTGAAGTGGTACTTAATTTGCCATGAATGGGTCCCAGATGGACCGCGTCTCCGCGGCGCGATCAATCAGTAACCTATGCTCGACACACCTTCGGCCAAGACAAGCGTCTTGCTTCAATAGCATGTGTTGCGCCATTTGTAAGTTTTTTTCTGAAGTGGGGTCTCCTCACATACAGGTGGTAAATCCACAATGTCTTCCTGTGTCGTCGCGACACATATGCAAGTCTACTCCGACTCTAAGCTGTATTAATTATTCCATCATTAGATGATTGGTTGTACTATACAAACACAAAAAATTTGTGCTGGAGGCACGAGTAAAATTTCTATCTCAACTTCGAAACTTTATACAGCTGGACAAAATTGGTATATTCCACTTAAAACGTTGAAATTAGATATTTCTTGCAGTGAGTCTGAGCAAATTTTTATGATTACAATAAGCCTTGTCCCTCGAAGCATATGGGGAATGGAGGGAAAAACACGCCAGCAAGGCGGGGATAGACGTTTCGAAATTGATTGACACCTAAAATATTGCCGTTTACTAAAAAGTTTCCCCAGCTGTCAAAAATTCCACAGCATCAACTTTTGACTCCCGTCGAAACATGCACCAATACTCTTGAACCTTGCCATGTAAACGATATTATAAAATTCCAGAATCAATGGATTTTCTTAGATATCGTGCCAAATACCTGTGTACTTTACTTGTGGGCTTGAGAACTTAACTTTTGCGTCAGGTGTAAAAGTTGGAAGTCAAGTATGTAAAAATGTTGGCTACTACCTTACACACGATAGTAGAGGAAAATATTATAGAGCTCATTTAGCATTTTGAAATTAACGTGGGACGTTCTGAAACCCTGAATCTACAATCACCCATAGAACAGTGTTAGTGTTTAATTTTGAGCAAATTCTGAATTGTATTATCTTGTTTTTAGGCAACTAAGCAACAACGATATCACGTGTCTACACGAGAGTAGTCTCAGACCAGTCCGTAACGTAGAATTTCTTACTTTGGACAACAACAAGTTGACAACGCTCCCGCCACAATGCTTCGAACATTTGATGAAATTGAGGACTTTGTAAGTAGAATCATCCTATGTTTTTGTTTTTGACAAGTTCATATGTCTGGTTCAATTTCATCAACTAATGGTATAAAAGGTAAAACATAAATAATAATGCCGTTTCGTGATTTGTCTCTGGGTATTTTGGCTTCTTTTAAATACTGTTCATGTTTATAGGTGATATAAATAAAATTTGTTGAAAATCAAAGATATTATTTGTGAAGCGAATTTATGATGTTGGTGAGATCTGGTTGTTAGCCAGATATTGTGATTTTTTATATTACCCTAATGGAATTTCCTTCGGATTTGTCGGTGACTCGACAAACGATCTACAAACTCTTCTTCAATTTGAAATCCTTTTTCAGCCGTTTCAACAACAATCCTTTAAACTGTGATTGTCATCTCGCATGGATTGCGGAATGGTTGATTTCTAGACCAAGCGCAGGATTGTTCACACAATGCGCACAACCTTCACATTTGCAAGGAATGGAAATAAAACATCTCGAGAGAAGCGAATTTGTTTGCGATGGTGGGTTCATATTTTAGCATATTGGGGTTCATGAACGATAGAAAGTGAATCATTTCGAATGATTCAATTAATTTTAGTATACTTTTACCCCATATGTAGATTTTAGTTCGTTTCTTCTAAGTGTTGGGCTTTCTTAGAGTGATTTTCAACAACAACAAAAACTGAAGCCATTATGAATATAATGTGTGTAAAAATATCATACTGTGGTTAAAAACCAGTCATTATGATGTCATTTACACAAAAAAAGTTTTTCAAATTGTTCTTTCTCATGGGCTTGTAAAAACAAGACATGATCAGAGGTATATATATTTTTCTATTTTTTCTTCAATTTTGAAGGTATAGGCGTCATCTATTTGAATCTAACGGTTATCTTTTAGTATTCTTCTTTAACGCTTGTCTGAAATATTTCAAAAATATGCAATTCAAAAGACTACACAAATATTCTAGACGATATGTCTATCCCTCATTTTTAATAAATTGTCTAGCCGATCCCACGATCTAAATATGTAGTAGCCAACAATTCGACGCTCCCACCATAATTATGGATCATTATATCGTCACAATGGAATAAATATGACTCACCTAAAAATATAATCAAAAGATGGTAAAGTCTGCAACGCGTCGAACATATCCAATCTAATTTTGGTCACTATTTTTGGTCATAATAAAATGTGAACATAAATAGACACCACGTCTAACACAGGATTGTTTTTTTATACTTATGCGTATCAATTGTATTTTGACATTTCCCTTTTGTAAGGAAGGTATTATTTATCCGTGTAGAAATGAAGACAAATGCTCTTTTTGGCGCTCTTCCGAGAGCCCATGCGCGTAAACTCAACAGACAATTTGGTATAAAAATGATGAAATTTTGACATTTGGCCTTTTTTTTGGTGCTTTTTATTTGGCTTATACCGTAGCTTCACCTATATCATATACTAATAATACCTATTTAAACAACGCCGCTTTGTGACGTCATATAAGATATAAACAATGGAAATCCTTCAAATCCAATTTTGAAATCATTCATAAAATACTTCAAATAACCCGACGTTTATAATATTTGTGGAAATCAAGAATCCATTTCTAAACATAAACAGTGCGGAAGTATATAAGCGTGTAGAAAATAAATAAATATATTCGTTGTATAATGAACGCTAACCTTTATGGAATGTCATTGATATTCGATCTTAAGACAGGTTGTGGGGACTGAGCTTAGATAAATAAACGAATGAATGAATGAATATTGCACGCACTTTGCCGGATTTCATCGGTTATGACTAAGGCAGGGCAAAACCGAATCATTTGGATTTCGAATATGATTCCATTAATTTTTTCGAATCGGATCGAATCATGTATTCTATGTAAATAACAAATATCCCATTCTTACTATTACAACTTGTTTTCATTGTCAAAATCAAGAAATTAATAGTTTATAGTGTATTTTCAATTCACACTCCATGTCCAAGAGAAACAATTTTCATATTTTAACGTCAAAATGTAACCGCTTTTGGTCAATTCGGTTGCATCTTGTAGTTAAAATGAAAATATATCGCCTTTTAGTCAGTTCAAGCTAATATTTGTAATACGTAACTATAGATTTCCTAATCACCATAATGGAGACGATAATAGTAATAGTAAAAATGGGATATTTGTTATTTTTATGAAATCAACGCTTCTATCCGATCCGAGAAAATTATTCGAATCAGATTCAAATTTCCAATGCTTCGGTTTTGCCCAGCCCTACACGGCACACAATATAAAAACGCTACACATGAAAATGGGAACCTGGGGAGGACAGTACTCGAAGAATGTCATTGTTTTTCAAACCTGTTTTTTTTTTTAATTCAGCATCAGACGGGCGCCAGAAACCAACATGTGAAATGTCAACGTATTGTCCATCCATGTGCAAATGCTCCAACGGAATCGTAGATTGTCGGGACAAAGGCTTGACGTCACTTCCAGTGTCCATGCCTGCTGATGTTACTGAAATGTGAGTAATAGAATCACAGTTGTAAAAATCTTGAACATTTAGTGTTCTGTCTCAAATTTTGCTATATTTGCCA
Organism: Styela plicata; assembly: GCA_963675895.2. Classification (NCBI taxonomy): domain Eukaryota; kingdom Metazoa; phylum Chordata; class Ascidiacea; order Stolidobranchia; family Styelidae; genus Styela; species Styela plicata. The sequence continues at coordinate 20,506,864 of OZ023144.1, read as the reverse complement.
CTATTAAGCACAATATCTACCTATATATTTCCAGACGTCTGGAACAGAACATGATAAAAGCGATTCCATCCAGAGCATTTGCAAGATACAGAAAATTGAGACGAATGTAAGTAATGAAAACTTTATTTTTATTGATAAAAAATATGAAAAAATTACCAAAAAATATAAGTAATTGAAGTGAGTATCCTGCCATAAAATTCGTTTTTTTCTGTTTGATTGTAATATGTAATAACTTGGGTAGGCTAAGCCGAACAGGAAAGATCATATCTTTCCAGCAATTGTAACCCTGTACTTCTATAAGTGGCCGCTGTTACAGGGCCTTGGGCAGGGTGATCCACTCTAAGAAGTGGCTATAAAATAATATATATATTCCGTGAAATAGAGGACGTCACAGTAGTTTGTGAGTAGGTCATGACATGATGCTTGTGAATTTTTTTGCTCAGTTGTTAGAATCGACGACTAAAATGGATCAAATAGTGGTCGATGGTATTGTTTCACAATTGCGCAGATATTTGGGCATTTAGGGGTCGATGAAAATTCAAAATTTTTGCCAGTAATTGAATATCTCCAAATATGTTTTTTCGAAAATCGCCCCCTCACGCAATGTTTACATAGCATTTCCTGAATAATCTGTTTGTACAATAAGTCTGTTTACTAACGAATCCATACATTAAAAACATCGCCAAAACATATATCGTTAAGTATGATCCACTGATGGAACACGCCGCAGAGGCGCGGTCCATCTGTGGCTCATACTTGACGATTTAAGATCGGTAGAATTACTCATACTGCACAGCCGTTCTTCTCGAGTGTTCCAACCCAATTAGAACCCAAATGTGCATCATATTTCGCTTAATCTTCAACCTGTTATAACATACTTGATAAGTGCCAGCTAACCCGGGTACCTAGTTTGAGAACCGGTGGGGGGGGGGGGGGGGGGGGGTAGAGATGATACTCGGATTTGGGTAGATGGGGAGTAAATTCAGCTTTTTTTTTAATACGCCGGAATATGAGAATCGGAAGACAAAAATGTGACGCATTTAGGCCTATTATGAATAATTGCGCCGTAAGTTCTTAATATTTCGTTAATTTCTACCTCCGTATATTAGAGTGGTTCTGCCCATCATCTTCAAGATAATATAACGAACGTTCACTTCAAAAACACAAGTATAGCTTAGATAATCACAAATTGTAATACCAGTGGTGGAGTCACACTGAAAGCGAAGATACCGTCGCGCCTGGTCATTTGAAAAACTTTTGAAAACAAAGTAATTTCTCAAAACTGAATGATTTAAAGGGAACTGAGTCATTTGCGTGTGGTTAATTATGCTATCGCGGATTAGGAAGTCTGATTTGGGCGACTAAAAATTGGAAATTTACTTTCCCTCTGCTGCGTAAAAGTTTTTAAGGCGGTCTAAACATATTTCGTTAAGTACTCAGTGCCTTAGTATACACATGAAATTTATTTCAGGTGTATACGGTACGCAAGGTTACCACGCATATATAACTGCACTTTACCATGGCGGTTCAGTTCCGTTTCGAATGTTTTCCGTTTAGAGGGCGGTTTCTGGTACTACATCTTTTAGTAGCTCTCTGCTATTGAGTGGCTGTTGGTTGGTTCTCTTTGGGAGCTGCTGCCGGCATTGCTTAGAGTGAATTTCAATAAAAAAAAATATGTGTGTGAAATACGCAAGGTTACCACGTATATGTATGTGAAATGTTTTTATCCCTCAAGTAAACTCTCCAAAAAAATTCTGTCGATTTGGTGATGGATCTTTCTGCCCAGGTATTGGTTTTCAGTTTTTTACTCTCGGCTAAATTTAATTTCTGATTTGTATGAAAGTCAGTCCTATCACCAAATTTGGAGCTTTGATTCGTTAATTTTTGCCCTATATTTAGGGAATTCTGTCTGAATATTTACTTACCAAGCGAAATTGGATTTTGTAAATGACTGAAAATGTTTGTTTTTCAAATTATTGGCTCGTTCGTTAATTTGTGAAAGTCTATGGTGTACTCGTTTCGCGGCAATGATTTGTGAATATGTTGATGAAACTTGGTAACGTTGGTTAATTCATGAATATTTAGAATAAGTTTAAAGAAACTTTAAAATAAGAGATGAGGGGTTTTGTAGACGTGTACAAATTACAGTACAAAACTTGTAAACAAAAGTATAATCTCTGAAAATATTTATATGAAGGAATGAATGTATCTTTTTGAACAATATAAGACTCTTATTATGTATAATTTAGGGAAAATACTAATACTCAACTTATTTAAAATTGACTTTTTTTACTATTTAGAAGTTAAAAATGCCTGGCAAAGTAAGACTCCTTTCGCGTGAAATATTACCAAAATCACAAATTCACTTTACAAACTGTATATTTTCACAAGTAATAAATAATTGTAATATCTTTTTACGCTCATCGATTGGCCAATTTATATTAATTAAAAAAAAGGAATTTTTTTTTATGTTATAAAAATATAGATTAATGACGAATCCTAGGGCGCGGGTCTGAAATTTCAGTTGACCACCTTTGTGATTACTAATTTGTTGTTTTACCAGATTACTTCTATGACGAGTAGTTGTTTGTTGCGCTCTTGATATGGATTAGCGATGTTTTGTGTATGAAATCACTGATTATTGGGGTCGGTGTGGGGGTAAGAGGGTGTTAAATGACGTCATGGGTTCCTAATAGTCCTCAACACAGTCCCTAATCCCTCTAAAAAACCTAGAAAGCGGAATTTACCGGTGGCCCTTACAACAGCGAATAAGTTTTTTTAAACTGAGCTGTCAAATATGTTCTTTTTGCGATTGATTGATCACTTTAATCGGATTAATGTTGGATTCCAAAACTCATGAAAGCTGAGTGATGACTGATAACTAAACATTCATCCAAACACAGCTCACAAAAAGACTGTCACTTGTTGTCTTTTAGAATTATATATGTTTTTGCCCTGTTTTAGTTAAGGGAAATGCCACCCAGTTGCATATCTAAAAATAACATATCGACTCTGCTTTTATCATTATTCCGTGACTGTTCAAGTGTAGCTGGCAGTATTTTTGCCTGAAATTCCGAAATTTGCAGTCAATGATAACGTGCAATTCGTTTTAGTTGTATTTTCGACATTGACCCAAAATGTTGCTGAAACATCCAATTAAATTTTTAGACGAACAAAATCAATATGGCATATTTCTGCAATGCCAGTGGTCGCCGTCAGTTAGTTCTTTTTGATGGTTGATTCATTCCTTTTGCAGAGTGAATTCCAATATATATATTTATACTATATTTTGTTGTTTGGCCACCCCCAAATTTAGCGTTCAAACCCATTTAACCATGAAACATCAATTCCTGTACCATCTGCACGACACCACTTTAAAAAAAATTCTACACATGATGTCACTGCTCTCAACCAAATGGCCATCATTGCGTTCCGCCAAATTCCAAATGGACTAATCAAGTCTTAATGGGAATTTATCCAGCTTTTTCATGGGTGGTAATTTTTACGAGGCGGATTTGTGTCCAGTACCAGAGAAAGTAAATTGCCACCGGTTAGTTGAAAAGGAAATGCCGCTAAATCCGAATTTTCTCACTCATAATGGAAAAGCTTACTCATTTTTTTTGTTATATCGTCATGCAACGTAACTTTCGCTTGCAAAACATTGAGAGAAACGACATCCAAACAAATATTAGGCGATAATATCTATTGGTCTTGGGTACGTGGACTAACTACTTATCCTTCCTCTGTGCCCTTGTGTTTGCGGATCCGTGTGCAGTACATGCAAGGATACGGTAGCAAGAGTAATTATGACTAACTAGAAAGGTTCAAAGTCTTGCTTCACACTTACACAAATTTATTTCTGTAAATTTTTTTTGTCACATTTTTAAAATGCTTATCTGAAGAATTCTGACTTTGGTTAGACAAAACATTACAGAAATAAATTTATGTAAGTGTGAAGCAAGACTTTGAACCTCTCTAATATATAACTGTTTGCTATTTTCAGGATTTGTTTTGTCTTTCTTTCGTCCTAATGATATACAATCCTAATTTTTTTTTTTCCAGTGACCTGAGCAACAACATGATATCAGACGTATCGAAGGATTCATTCCAAGGACTCAAGCACTTGAATTCTTTGTAAGTTTATTCTAACACTAATTTACAGGCTGTAAATTTTCAAAACTAAGAACATCATAATAATCATAAAAATATCATAACATCCAATTTTTACATCATACAATGCCTATCATTTTTCACCATTGCAAAATTATGAGAGCCAACACAGAATACTAGTTATCGTTCCCATTCCAAAATATTAAACCCTGTCCTTCAGGATTCAAAAATATCTGTGACATTTCAAATTACCATTTATACTTTTATCCTCAACGTGGGAATATATCCATATTGTAGCTACGAATGTTTGACAACATTTAAGCATCGTTGCTTCTGGAGTGCCACGGAAGATTTATATGGACAGTTGTTTGTTGTACTTCTTTCTGGTCAATAAGGAAGAAGAAAATAATAGATATGATAATATATTGACCCCTCTTAGTTCAAATATATGTTTTTGTCTATTCAAAAATTTTTTTGCTCAACCATGCTACAGGTAGGGATGGGCAAATCCGAATCATTTGGAATTCGAATCTGATTTGAATAATTTTTTCGTATCGGATCGAATCACTAATTTCATCTAAATAAAAAATATCCCATTATTACTATTACAACTTATCTCCATTGTGAAAATCAAAAAATTATAGTTTGAAGTATATTTTCAATTCACACTACAAGTCCAAGAGCAACAATTTTCATATTTTAACGACAAAATTTGACTAAAATCGACTGTATTTTGCCGTTGCCGCAACTCATCAATGGCTTGTTAAGATACAATTTTTTGCAAGGAAATATAATATTCCAATTTATATTCGTATTTACTAAACAAGTTTTAATTGGAATTCCACAGGATCATGTACGAGAACAAACTCACAAGTCTGCCGAAAGGAATATTCACGGGATTGGGAAATTTGACAACTGCTGTGAGTTTTATTTTCTATTTCATATGTGTTTAAGTAAATATTATGGTTCGAATCCCGGTTATCCGAACCGTTTTCTTGCCATCTATATTGTTATTCAGGTTGTTTTATTTAACTCTGCATTTTGACGCCTTAGGATGAATTGATTTTGTAATCGGATCTCGAATCGTAACATTTAAAAACTCGAAATAAGCAAAATGGTCATTTCTTACTGTATTACAAACAATTTCGAAATGATTTCAAAATTGCAAACTCAAAAATACTAGAAACATTTCAACTTTGGTTATTATGCTCAACCAAATTCCCCTTGTTTCAATTTTTATCGAAATTCACTCCGAGCAAGGCCAGAAACAGCGTCCAGAAGGAACCGACCACACAATAGCAAAGAGCTGCTACAAGATTTCCAGCAGCAACTGCACTCTAAACGGAAAACATTCCAAACAGAACTGAACCGCCATGGTAAAGTGTAGTGATTGGTATCTGCTCTGGGCGATGGTAAATCACCCACCAATTCTAACTTCCTTTTAGTCGCCTCTTGCGACACGCAGGAAATATGTTGGGAAAATTCTACAGGGCAGGGCTAGGCAATACCAAATTATTCGTAATTCGAATCTGATCGCATCACTAATTCTATGTAAAGAACAAATATCTCATTTTTGGTATTATAAATTGTCTCCATTGTGCGAATCCAAAATTTAAAGTTTATTTTAGATTTTCAATTCATATCCAGTTTCTAAGGGCAACAATTTTCATACTTTATCGTCGTTACTGGTTGAAAATTGAAATTCTAATTCATTTGCAAGTTATTGTTCCTATGAACGATTCACTATTGATGCGATTAAATTGTGCTTCGAATCGATTCGAATCACCGAATCGAATTGCCCAGCCCTACTAAAGAATTGCCATTTTTTTAATCCTTATAGTGTATTTTAGATGTTATCATCTTATAGTTATTTATTCTGTTACATGAAATTATTCTAGGTTGCTCAATGCCAACAAGATAAGTTGCCTTCGTCATGATACATTTGATGGTCTTACATCCTTGAAATTACTGTGAGTATTTATTTATTTTACTGAGTGTTTTAAAGCTATCTGAAGATAGATCGTTCCTTTATTAAGTTGAATTTAACAAATCAAATGATCTTTTCCAGACAAAATGTTCCACCAAAACTTGTTTTGCCAAGCATGAATCACTGATGGAACGCACCGCCGTGGCGCGGTCCATCTGTGGCTCATGCTTGACTAAATAAAATTTCCTTCCGAAGCAGATCCAACCTGCCGTCCACGTTTTTAGATTCCTCTTCATTCCCCTTTTATACATATATATCATATTATATATTATATCACTAATCTAATGACGTCATACTTCAGGTCGCTTTACGACAACAAATTACAGACAATCACAAAAGGGACCTTCAGATCATTGAAGTCAATTCAAACTCTGTGAGTATTCAACTGTTTTCATTTCTCTTTCATTTGAACATGACAGGAGAAAAATCTTGCAATGTATATGGGATGAGCTCCGAAGTTTTGTTAATTCAAAATCAAAAATGATTCGGCCACGCGTGGAAAATATTATCTTTTAAATACTGATGTTTTTCGCCTCTTAAGTATGTGCAATTCCATAACGATGTAACGTATCGCCTAAGAATTCGCTTGGAAAACACATACTTAGTTATATATATATATATATATATATATATATATATATATATATCACCCTGGCCAAGGCACTCTACAGTCACAGGGTTAGAATTTCCGGAAAGATACAATCTTTTTCTGTTTGGCGTATCCTACCCAAGTTATTACACCCTGGGTGAAGTGGTGGTTAATGTGCGGACTCAACAAATGTCGTATCATTCACCATGAACTTCTTGTTTGAATAAATTACCAAACTGAATCGCCGAATAAGGTTGCATAAGGTCAACTAACAAACATTAATGTACCGATTTATTGTAAATTTCAGACATCTTGCACAAAACCCGTTCATTTGCGACTGCAATTTACGTTGGTTGGCTGATTATTTGCAAGATAACCCCGTAGAAACCAGTGGAGCAAGATGTACTGCGCCAAGAAGATTGGGGAACAAGAAGATTGCACACATTAAAAGTAGGAGATTCAAGTGTGACGGTATGTTGAATATTTTTCGAAAAAACATTTGTGTGTCTTCATTTAAATGATTTTTGCCTGCGTTCAGGCCAGGCTGAACCTGCTGCTATCTGCCATAGCAGTTTTGGCCGTTTTGTATGGGAAAGAGTTTTTATATATTTCATGCAGCTCTTTGTGTACGTCTGTTTGAAAGTTGTCTCTCCAAAGCGCTCCCTTTAAATAAGCTTTTAAAAAAAATTCATTCGCATTCTTTATCTTAAAATGTTATTCAAACTTGCTCTCTGGCACCAACTTGACAGAATAAGTTGGTGCTAACTACTGGTATAAAAATCTAGTTTATGTGTAAGGCTGGGCAATTCGATTCGATTCGAAGCACGATTAATTCGAATCAATCGTGAATCGTTCGTAGGAACAAAAACTTGTTAAGTGAACTAGGATTTTCATTTTTAACGACAAAACGCAATCGATTATATTTCGTCGTTAAAATATGACAATTGCTGCTGTTAGTGTGAATTGAAAATACACTACAAGCTATAAATTTCTTTATTTTCAAAATGGGGACAAGTTATATTAGTAAAAATGGGATATTTTTTCCAAAGAATTCCTGATTCGATCCGATTCGAAAAAATTATTCGAATTCCAACTGATTCGGTATTGGGCAGCCCTAGCTATGTGCGATCAGATCTGGAATGCAATGTCTTTCCAACCTATTGTATATTCTAGGTTCTATTAGAGATATTCGCTCTTGATGAACAAGTCAATCTACAATAAGAATTTAAAATTTGTGTCGTGTCCATGTGCTTCAGTCTAACCATGTTGTAAAGCCAATAGTATTAAATCTGGCAACACCATATTGACATGGTTGATTAGAGCGCAGGGTCACGTTACACAATCAACCTACTTCATTATGACATGTGCAACGATATCCTGCGTAAACGTGGGGTTTCGATTCTCGCCAACCGGAATTAGCGTATAATTCACCAAAATAAAAAATATCACACTGTGTTCGGTATGAGCAAGGCTGAAAGGAGCGTCTATATAAGCGAGATAAAGGCAGCGCTTAAAAAAATGACCAATGCACAAATGACAAAGAGCTGCTACAAAATGCATTACCAGCAACTGCACTCTGAGCCTAAAACATTTGTCGCAAAACCAACTAACTTCTTTTTTGCTTTGTGTTTTCCTTTAGTTTCCTCTTGCAACACGTATGTAAACGTCAGGGCAATTCTGTACCTACATATCTAATCCAATGATTCATTTTCTGTTTTCCTCAGAAGGTGACAACTTTCCACCACCATTTGCTGGGGAATGCAGCCCAGAAGCAGAATGTCCCGATAAATGTACTTGTGATGGATCGGTGATCGACTGCTCAAGACAACAACTAACTGGAGTTCCTGATAATATCCCACCTTATGCGACTGAATTGTGAGTATTAGGCCAAGTTCATATAAACTACTTATATATTGTTTAAAAGTACCTCAGAGTGCCTTGGTGTTCTATCCTGAGTAAAATTTTGTATATATTATTACAGATATGGATATTTATTCTTTATTAAAATACCTAAATTCAAACTTACGTACATTTACTGCAAAACATTTGGTTAAGTGTGAGTTATTGACATATGATCTTTTCAGCTCTACTGTACTTCTGCTGTACAGGTCTACTGTACTGTATTATCAGGCACGCTGCAGCAATTACATGGCTTATTCATTTCTTACCTCGCGTGGAGTGCTCCTAATTTTTTTTTATTTCTATTTTCCCCCCAAAGAAGATCACTTGCCCGTATTAGCCTAAATATGTCTTTACAACGAATATGAAAAAGTTGCTTATGCTAACCAATGCCTATTTTCAGGAATCTTGCCTTTAACGACATTGAAATTCTTGCGAGTTTGGACATTTTCAAGAAACTCACAAACCTGAAAAAAATTAACCTTTCAAATAACAAACTGATGATCATAGAGGAAGGCGCTTTCAATGGAGCTCACAGCGTTTTGGAATTGTAAGTTTCTAACAAAGCATTTTGGTAATTAATATGAAGTAATATCGAGTCGTTACTGTGGGTTGGCAATTCGATTCGTTGATTCGAATCGATTCAAAGCACAATTAATTCGAATCAATCGTATGAATCGTTCATAGGGACCAGAACTTGTTAAGTGAACTAGGATTTTCATTTTAACAACGAAATGCAATCGATTACATTTCGTAGTTAAAACATGGAAATTTTTGCTCTTAGTGTGAATTGAAGAGCAAACATAAACTATAAATTTCTTCATTTTTACAATGGGGACAAGTTCTAATAGTAAAAATGGGATATTTGTAATTTACAAAGAATGAGTGATTCGATCCGATTCAAACAATTATTCGAATCAGATTCGAATTCCAAGTGATTCGGTTTTGCCCGGCCCTAGTCCTCATAAAAAGAAATGTCGGAATATGTGGGTTTTTTCACTATCGTCCACGGCGGATATTTCCAATCTCACCACTAAATTATTCATAGATTGAATCGTTTAAACATTGTTCACCGTTGTTGTCATATAGCTGTTTAGGCAGGAATTTTTAATGGTCACTTGAGTAAGTGGACACCATCTTACGTTTACCATGGTCCAGGACAGACATTACTCACTGCGCTTTACTATTGTGGTCCACTTCGTTTTTTTTCTGTGAGCTTGGGTAGATTTTATATATTTTTTTTCTTTGAGGTGCTACTAACCACCTTGCTTAAAGTGAGTTTTCTTTGAAAAGGTTCAGTTTTATGAAAAATGTTGTGAGTGGCGTTAAGCTAACAGTGCAATGTCACGACCTTGTCCACGTAAAGTTCGCGTCCTTTGTCACCTTTCTACCTAAAGAAAATAAATTGACCGAGTGGAGTAAGCACTCGCAATATCTTGATTTGTCAAGCATGAACCACCATTTACCCATATTTGACATAGCGTAACTTTACTTAATTGGCCATAAATGTCTAAAACCAACAAATTCTTCTCGCGATGTCTGAATGTCAAGTACCGCGTTAAACAAGGCGAAGTGTGAAATATAAGTTACTGGTAATGATGGATGGCTTCTAGACAGTCCAAATTAAAATTTCGAGTGCTATTCATCGTGTGTATTTGAAGATTCTTCAATGTAATAATTGGTCTGCCAGTACATTCGGTATAGTTTGTTATTTTTTGTAATAGTCAACAAGTGCAACTGGTTAGTTCTGAATGCTATATCCCTCTACAGTTCAATATAAATAGGTTTTGCATTTTGATGTCCAAAATTCCCTGCGCAAAACAACTTGGTCATCGTTTTTTTACTGTCTGAATAATAAAACCTCAAATAAATATTTGTGATTCAAATAAATATTTCAATTCATGGAAATGCATTCTTAGATATTTTTATTTCATTTTATTTCTTGCCAATTCAGTCAAATAACACTCATTAATTTTTGATTCTCAGGTGGATAAATGACAACGAATTATCAGATATGAATGGTGGAATGTTTGCTGGATTGGGAAACTTAAGGACGTTGTGAGTTTTCTATGCCTTTCTATTTTATCACAACAAAATTTTAAAACGGAAATAAATCTATGTGAATAGTAAAAATAGACTAACTAGGTTTACCCATGTCATTTGGCCTGGGAAATTTGATACTGTGATTTGAATCGATTCGAGTAAAGATTATTCGAATCAATCGTAAATCGTTCGCAGGAACAAAGACAATCTTCAAAAATCGTATTATCGTATTATTGTATTTTGTTGTTAAAAAGTTCGCTCTTTGACTAGAGTGTAATTGAGAATACATTGCTTCTAAGTCTGTTTAGGCTAATATTCTTAATTATTCCAATGGAGACAATAATAGTAATATTAAAAATGGAATATTTGTTATTTTTATTGAAGCGATTCGATCCGATTTGGAAAAGTTATGTGGTCGCTATCATCAATACTTTGGCGTTAACAAATGAGCCTTGAACTTGTTAAGGGTTTATTGTAAAAAAGTTTTTCCTTTTCCCGGCAGTTGAAAATATTGTGAATTTTTTTCTACAGAATGGCCCGCAATAACCGTCTAAAATGCATCAGCAATGCTACATTTGCTGGGCTCTCAAGCATGACTCATCTTTCCTTATACGGGAATCAAATCACCAGCATCGTGGAAGGAGCATTCGATTCTCTAACTTCGTTGAATCTTTTGTAAGTCTTGTAGTTATTACTTATCCAATCAAGAACATAGGCGAAAATTCCAGTCCAAATTATGTCAAAATATGTTTTGTTAAGTATGAGTCACTGATGGAACGCGCCACTGAGGCGCGGTCCATCTGTGGGTCATGCTTGACAAAATAGAATTTCCGGTTGGCATTCATTTCATGTCTTACAGTTCAAACAATTTTAAAATAGGTTTTTCGTTAGTCGTTAATATGTATCGATTGTTATAGTATTTTTTGTATGCTTTGCTTGTTTGAAAATGCTACTATTAGTAGTAAAAAGTAATGTAGGTTGTACACGTTGCTATTAAAATTGTAATTTCCATTTGTGGATTCGATTAGTTATTTTCAGAACATCTGCCATTCAATATGATGTATTTCGTCTTTTTTAAAATATGTTTACTTAAAGTTGGTGGGAATATGCCAGAAATCGATACCACTTACAACACTCTGCTACACCCGTGCAGTTTTATAAAATCGGAAAAAAAACACGGAATAATATTATATGATATAACGAGAGTAATACTAAGTTTGGCTTTTTTACTTGTTGAAGTCGTGGCGTAGCGCCCCTCCTGTAACCGCCTCATCTGACGACAACATATTCATTGTTGCTTTAAAATTTTCATATAAAATTATTCTTTTCCACGCCTACTAAAGGGATTTACAACGAAAGCGGTAAGAATTGTTCGAAGTTGCAAACTCTTGAGTTCTATATGTGCTTCTTATTCTGCAATGTTCTTCACTAACATTATTTATGAATCTTCAAGTTCTCGTGTTTTTCTGTCCGTTTCTTATTTATTTTATTTTATATTGTTGTAAAAAGTTTTGCACGAATATGAACATTCGTTCATATTTATATATGTAAACGCTCCATTTTTGTTCAAGATTTACTTTATACCCAGCAGAATTTGTATTTTTGCTTCCCCCTTTGGCGTGTTTTAAGTAGATTTATATGTTAAACAGCAAATAAAATGTTCATTTTCTATATTTTTTGAAGTCCGATTTATTCGAAATTCGGTCATTCTCAAATGGCTCAAACTTTAAAGATGTCGGTATATTAAACAAAATGGCAACGCATACTTGAAATATTACTTGGCTCCAAAACTATGTTATTTAATGAAGCAATAAAATAGCCCAAAACAATAATATTTCATAAAGTAAAAGCATTTTTAATATTTATCTCAGAAACTTACTTTCCAACCCACTGATTTGCAACTGCCATATGTCCTGGTTATCAGTCTGGTTGCGAACGGGAACTTTTTCATCCGGAAACCCCAGATGCGCAGAACCTTCTTTCCTCCACGGTTTCCCAGTTGCTGACATCAATCCGCAGGATTTCCATTGTTCAACTGAGGAAAGGTCTCAACCTCCTACTTGTAAACCGGAAGTCAAATGCCCAGAACGATGTCTGTGCGAAGGTAACAAATTATTCCTTTTTCCGATCATTTTTATTTTATTTATTTTATTCTTTGCCGCTTAAGCATGATAAAATTTCAATGACAAAGAATCTAAATCTGGCATTTTTAATATCTACAGGTACAGTAGTCCGTTGCATCAACGTAGGACTGACTTCAGTACCAGTGGAAGACATTCCTGAGACGGTCACTGAGCTTTATCTGAACTTGAACAAGATCAGACTCATTCCGGCTTCAATCAAACGATTCACAAAGCTTGAAAAACTGTAAGTATACGGACGAGTGGTTTTAATCAATTAAAGTCATAGATTTATGCGATATCCTATTGTAATTGGCTCAACATCGTGCTTCCAGTTCCACAGTCCCACATATATTCTACACCTATAATTATATTTCACTAGTTTTGTTGCTGCTACTAGGAAGTATTGAAATTTGACACAAACTTTATTTTTTATTCGCACATACATTCGCACATACGGCCAGGAATTTGGCAAGTTTAGAAGTTTGTACTAATTTCTTGTATTCACTCCTAAGAGCATTTAATTTATATTCTACCCAACCCGCCCCGGTGGCTCCCTTTGTTAAGCGCGGTCGTATTGTCCCCAGGGCCGATGGTTCGATGCTTGACCGTTTCACCACCGAGCGGGCTCTTCAGCAAGGCACTCACGGGCAGGCTATAGGAAATTCTAAGAACCTAAAAAAAGAAAATATATATTTTTTATTTACAAAATTAACATTACGTAACGTATATTATTCATATATACCATTTCATTTTCAGTGATCTCAGCAACAATTTGATCGCTACACTCCAAGACAACATATTCGCCAACTTCACTCGCTTATCCACGCTGCTGCTTGCGTATAATAAATTGAGATGCCTGCCACCACGCGGATTCTCTGGATTGAAGAATCTTAGAATTTTGTAAGTTTTATATAATAAATTTAGTGATTCAAATATAAGAGAGATAAATTCTACACCTCAATCAAACAATTTATTTTGCCAAGCATGTGCCACAGATAGACCATGTACCATCGACGCGATCAATCAGTGATACATACTTAACAAAAGATGTTTTGATAATTTTTGTCTGATTGGGACGCATTGGTGTGGTGTTTATAAACGAAAAGCAGTCACTTTTAAAAAGAAGTGGAACTTTTATTGCTCTTTCTTTGGGCTTTTTACCTTGATATGTCAAATCAATGAAAAGTCCTATTCTTCTATATTTCTTCTGTACTTTCTTCTGTTCCAATTAAATTAATTTTATGTTCTTATGCTTTCACAGGAGCCTCCACAGCAACGAAATATCAACAGTTCAACATGGAACTTTTGATGATTTAATCTCGCTATCCCATGCGTAAGTGTGAAGTTTCATCATTTTATTTCATTTCAATTCAAATTTGAAATATCATATTAAAACTAAAAACACAAAGCCCAAAAAGGTATTTTCCTTTTACTGTCAAAATTGAACCACATGCAAATCATCATTTAGTTCAATAATATTTATGATTTTGAAATTGTCAAAATATTTTTATATCACATTTTTCTTTTCACCTGAAAATACATCACAGCTCAAAATGAACATTTTCCCTAATTTGCCAAATAATTTTCAGCGGCTTCGGTTCAAATCCGTGGTATTGTGACTGCAACCTCGCCTGGTTTAACGAATGGATCAACAAAGATTACTTAGAACCTGGCATCGCTCAATGTTCCGGTCCTCCAGCTGTGGCAGGGATGGTTCTGCTTACGACACCTATCTCAAACTTCGTATGCAATGGTAGGATTTTGGTTCATATATTTTTATGCTACCACTTGTGGTTGTTGAATCAATTTCCTCACATCTATAATTTATACATGAATAATGGCATATTTCATCGCAGCTTTAGTAGCAATGCTCATTAGTAAAGCGCTTTGAATTAATTTGGTCAGGGCAAAGATATGATGGTTTGTCACTTATACAATATGAGAACGTTTGACTTGATATGCTATTCGAGAGCTTGGTTGCTTAGTATTGCGTTTACTCTAGTACCTTGTGTATTGTTCAATATAAAATAGTCCCAGAGCCTTTATTGAAATTATGTTATGAAAGACGCTTTTATTTTTGTTCCAAAATGTTATATGCATGTAAAATGACATTATATATATATTTTTGCATGTAAAATACGTTCGTATATTTATATGTTACAAGGCATGTCATTGTCGTTACGGCTACTATAACTATAGAAATCTACAAAAAGTTCAGGTGTATTATATTAGTTAGTTTTCATATTCACTGGACAAAGAGAACTAGGATTATTTTCGTAAAAAATGCATCATTCTGCGAGTTTATTTTTGTTTTGTTTTTCGCATAAGCCTGGTAAATGTATATAATAAATTAAATATATTTTATATATAAATTAATAGACACCCGCGAAAGAAATAATATATGTTATTAACTTTATTCAAAATTAGAAATACCAGCTTTGTATTGCCAAAGTTACACTACATTCAATTTTTCTTATATAATGAATGGTTGAAGTCTTTTTTATGTTCCATTTTGCTAAAAATGATTCGTAAATTATGCTTCTCTACGCTTCAGTCGTATTTCAAATTAAGATATACAAAGTAATTCTAGTTCTTTCCAGTGATATAAGATATTTTAATTCATCACCTCAATAAAATCATTTTCACATTCTAGTAAATTAGATTATTTATGTTTATTTACTATTTGCGCATGCGCGAAAACCAGCAGTGGGAAATCAGAATGTTTTCAATGGTCATAATTGAGTCAGATATTAAGCTGTAGTCATGTATGGGCCGTTGATATATTGTACATTTAGAGTACAATCTATCTATGACTCAAGCTTGATTTGAAATATATAATGTCTCACTTATGTATGGCACATGTTTGATATATTGAAGATCTGAAATGGAACATTCGAAAACCATGAGCGCGACTTTTTACTAATATAGTCAGCCACCATAAAGACAAAAATAATAAAGCTTGTCATAAGATTGAATTCACTGACTTTTCGCGCTCTTGGTTTTCGCGACAGCAAATTTTTCAAATTCAGGATGCAGAAAACATTACTGTACTTATATGCGAAAAATGTTTTCTAATTAAATTATTGTTGAGCATTGACGGGGAATAAAAATTGAGAGTCAATGATAATTTCTGCATCCGAAATTGAATTTGTCTGTATGTCAAAGTCGATGTCGAAAAAAGGAAAGTTAGGTAATTCGACCTAATCCATTGGTAATCCTTATTTTTTCGAATTCACCGTACTAAAATTACATACCAGTGATATTTTCTTCTCACATTTCCGCATTTTGTGGTTTGATAAATACTGGTATATCTTCCAACTTCCGTATTCAATTCCGGGTCTAAATTGGCCTTTGACCCTTTCTTCGACATTGGTTTGTAAATGTGGGAATTGTTCCGTTTCAGACCTACCCCTGACCAAGTGCAAACGTCGAAAATCTCGGCGAAGAGGTAAAAATGAAGGTCAAAGTTCAAACTATCGCAACTGCAATAATACCTTGCGGCATATTCTTTGTTGAGCATGACTCACTGATGGATCGCGCTTTTATCGAGCGGTCCACCTTTTGCTTATGCTCAGCAAAGTAATAATATCGGTAAAAACTCGAACTATAGACAATTTTAGCAGGATTTGTAGTTACGTGATTTTGAACTTCTGCCTTCGAAATGCTTCAATTCAGCTCGGGTTTGATTTTAACTCAAGTAATCACATTTGCTTCTATGCTTTCTCCTGATTAAAACGAATAATATTGGTTTGAATAACGAGTGATAGAAAACCAGGCCAGCAATGCCAGATTTTATTTACCAGTCCAGGACCAAAATTCGACAACAGATATCACTGTATTTATTTTGTATATTCATTTCAAATAAATATTTTCCCACTTGGGATATAAGTGATGGTTTTTCGATTTTTTTCCCCAATTTTTGTAGCCCAAATAGTTCTAATCGCTTTCTTCCAGTCCAGACAGTCTTACTTCAATCAAATTACTCAATAATAAGTAATAAGCAAATAAATAACAATGCCACGTGAATCCAAATTTCTCATAACGGTTGTTTCCGTTACAAAAATAAAAAATACAATCTTTATTTAATTTTTTTTTTGTGGTCATTTCTTCTGCGCTTAGATAGAGGTATTCATGTCAAAATGTCCCAATGCTGCATGTGCTGTAGTCCCATCTCTACAATATTACTGCTGGTGTTAGCCAACCTGTACCTTGCATGATTCGATTGCATGCTTTCTCGTGTGCTTCAGTCGTTCCATATTGTTAATTAGTTGTATATTTATGATTGTTTATAATGTGTCATTGTATTCATCGCGTCATTTATTGCTTCGGTGTAGATTATTATATATGTTTTGAAGCTTCCGGACCAAACAGGTTTTGTTTTATATTTTACACACTCATTGATTAACCATGTAGCAGGCCGAATCAACATTGAACTACCTCCTATGCGTCATGGTTGTTCCGCTTCTTGATATTTTGTTTAGTTCGAGTTACGACAGATACCCAGTCATAAAAATTACGATAATTATGGTTTTGTCGAGCATGGGCCAAGGATGGATTGCGTCGTCAGGCGCGATTCATCATTGGCTCATGCTTAGCAAAATAAAATTTATGATAGGATGGACAGTGCAACTGAAAGCGCGATCTATCAATAGCCTATATTTTAGAAAAAATACGGGAAAAAACGGATTTTGCTATTTGAACTGATCTGATGTAGCTTGCATTGCATGCATTTGATTGTGTATATATTTATTTTTGATATATATGTATTTTTTTTAAATTTACTCACTTATTGAAAGACGTTTTATTCATAAATTTACTTATTTCCAATTCCAGGGCCTCTCAGTATACCGATTGCATCAAAATGTGATCCGTGCCTCTCCACACCTTGTCTTCATAACGGAACATGTCGTTTACATCCTGTTGATTATTATCAATGTATTTGCCCTACAGGTAAGTTTTTAGACATTTTTTTTTGTTTTGGTAAAATTTTCTGTAAGTAAGGCGGGAGAAGCATCTAAGAAGAGCCGAATAACGAGTAATAGCGATGTATATGGCAAAAAGCTAAATAATATTGTAGTTCAAGCAAAATCATCAAAATTATCCGAAACTGAACTGAAAAGCTATGATGAATTTCAATGAGTTGTATATGCTTTGAACGATAGTAAAACCATCTACCACTATTTTAATATTCCTATATTATCGTTTATAAAAAAAAAACAGGAGTATGAATCTGGTCATTTTCAGATTCATTTCACTTTAATCGTGACTGAAGAAGTTAGACTATGTTCTAGCGAAAGCTTACAATAAACTTATGTTTCTGTGGAATGAGAACATGATATTTTTGTATATTAGCTTGATATTATCTCATTCGTGTACCCTTGTGAATTCTCCCACACACGGATCCAGGATTTTAAGGAAACAAGGAAGAGGGATAGGTAGTTCATTGCGAGATATCAACGAATCACGTATTATAAAATTTCTCTGAAATAAATATTTGATAAGAATGACTTGTTTCCTGTTAGTTAGATTTGCTTTTAGAAGTTTTGAATCGTTTATAGGAAACCGTTCTTGTTTTCCAGGCTTCAAAGGCAAACATTGTGAAATGCCTGTGAATGCATGCAACCTGAAACCGTGTAGAAATGGAGCAACATGCGTTGGCAGAGATGAGATCTCTTACACGTAAGTTGAAAGGCATAGATCTTAGCATACAGACTATGCAGTTTACGCTTTAATACTTTATAAATGTGCTCGGTTTCAAATATCAGTCATCTATCGCAATTTACATGTGGTTTTTATAGAAATTTATTTGCTTACAAGAGTTTTAACAATGCCAACTGGGCGAGTCATGGAAAGGCACATTCAATCAGTGTGACCCATTCTCTATAAAACATATTCTGCCTAGTGGCGCAATGAAACCGGCAATACGTGGCGAACGTAACACCTAGTGCACGGTGCAGTTTCCAACCCCGTCAAAGTATCGCCACGACATAAAAAGCGTCTATTGGCAATACATACACTGCTAAAATTATCTTCCCTACATTTTCAGTTGCACTTGCCCACCAGGATTCACTGGTTACGATTGTGAGACAAATATCGATGACTGTAAGATGCGACCATGTCGTCCTAACCAATGCAACATGTATCGACGGAATAAACACTTACACCTGCAAATGCCCTCCTGGATGGTAAGAAATAATTTTAAGATATTTTAATTTGATAAATATAAATTCCGATGTTTGAGCATTTCATATTGACTCAATTTGCATTAATATCCTAATTTTGTTTTCTGTAAAATTGCTACGAAATGGTATCGCAGCACAATTGGCCAAATATGCCTAATATGTAGTAATTTCGATATCAATAGATATACACATAGCAATATCGTTCATTTTTGATATGAGCCGCACTAAACAAAAAAACCCACATTAAAACACACTAATATTTTGTTTTATTAAGTAATCATCGTTCACTTTTTTATGCCCTATTGTTGAATATTACAATTCATTCAAATTTTTCACTTATTCTTTTTTGTTTCTCAAAAGGTCTGGTGAACACTGTAATACAGAAATCGAAGACCCATGCACAGATAATCCATGTGTGAATGAAGGACAATGTTTCCCAAGACTTGCATCTGATGGACAAGTGGCTTTCAGGTAGGTTCACGCTTCCTAATATTACTACAAAATGATTTACGTCGAGCAATATGTTGTTGCCTGTCGGGTAGGGCTGGGCAAAACCGAATCATTTGCAATTAGAATATGATTCGAATCATTTTTTCGAATCGGATCGAATCATAAATTCCATGTAAATTTACAAATATCCTATTTTTACCAATACAACTCGTCTCCATTGTGAAAATAAATAAATTTATAGTTCATAGTGTATTTTCAATTCACACTAAGAACAACAATTTTCATACTTTTTCATTTTTAACAACAAAATACAATTGATTTTGTTTGACCAAAATCGATCATATTTTGTCGTTAAAAATGAAAATTTTATCTCATTTAGCAATTTTTTGTTTCTATGAACTATTCGAATCACCGAATCGAATTGCCCAACCCTACTATCGGGCTATTGCGAAACTCGACATAATTTTGCTCTTTCGATTACTTTGGCGAATATTTTCGATTGAAAATCTTGATTCTTGAACTGTATTTTCAAGTTGTGAGTTGATCTCCGTAAGTCTTAAAGTAGTTGAAATTAAACTCAATCATCGAAAAAAGACTACATCTCAGTCAAAATATACTTCGACATGGGGATTCGAAAATCTGGCTGAGTCAAAACAACTTGATATTTTGTAAATGTATTCAGCGACGCGATTCAATCAGATGTCTGTAGATGGTTTAAGAAGTTGTAGATGGTTGTAACATCTTCCAGGGCAGATACCACTTACTGCACCTAACCATGACGGTTCATTTCCGTTTGGACTGTTTTCCGTTTAGAGTGCAGTTGCTGGTACCACATCTTTTAGTAACTTTTTGCCATTAAGTGACTGTTGGTTGGTTCCCTTTGGGAGCTGCTTTCAGCATTGCTCAGAATGAATTTCAATAATAAAAAACTACTCAATAAAATGATCAGGTAACAAAATCTCAATCACGTCAAAAGGCTTATTGTAATTGTATCATAATCAGCACGTTTCTTCAATATAGATGCGAATGCAAGATCGGTTTCAGAGGAGAAAACTGTTCGGAGGAATGGGATCCTTGTTTGAATCACAAGTGTGAGAATGATGGCGAATGTGTCATGGATGGTTCGAATGGTGCAGGTTACAGATGTGAATGTGGAAGAGGATTTCGGTAAGCGATCTGACACTGCGTCGCTTGTTTACTAAGTGGGGCTGAGTAAAACTGAAGCATTCGAAATTTGAATTTGATTCGAAATATTTTTTCGAATCGGATCGAATCACGAATTCGATGTAAATAACGAATATCCCATTTTTAATATTACAACTTGTCTTCATTGTGAAAATCAAGAAATCTATAGTTTATAGTGGATATTCAATTCACATTCCATGTCTGAGTGTAACAATTTTCATATTTCAACAACAAAATATTGTCGAATTTGACCAAATCGATTGCAATTTGCCGTTAAAAATAAAAATTCTAGTCCATTTAATAAGTATTTGGTCCTATGAACGACTCATGATTGATTCGAATATGTTGTGCTTCGAATCGATCGAATCAGTGAACCAAATTGCCCAGCCCTATTTGTAAGGCTCTTGTAATGGTCCTGTGGATAGTCTGCTGGCATTGCAGATTGAAGGACTGGATTTTAAGTCCGGCCGAACAAAAAAAACTCCCGACTTTCCAAGTGCACTAATATGTGACAGGAAAGGCGCCTTTCTTCACCACGATCCAAATATACGCACGTCTTCGCAACCAAATCTAAAAGGGACCGCGATCGAGAGTGAGGATCCCTATACAAACTTTGTCGCAGGAACATTTTCCACCGGCGGCTTAACTTGGTGGGTTTCACCTATCATGAGTTCATGTACAGTAACATTTAACAACTTTTATTCCAGCGGCCAATACTGTGAGTTCATGGACGGGCACTCAGCATTTATTCAACAAGATGACCCATGTATCGATAATGATTGTGAGAATGGAGCTCAGTGTTACGTCGAACCTGGACGGGCTTCAGATTTCACTTGCAGATGTTTGCCAGGATATACTGGAAATAAATGCCAGATGGTAAGCTAATAACTTGAATCTACCAGCACTGCAATAAGAATAATTACTCAATTTATTCCTGTCTAGATTTGGTTTTAGAACAAGAAACCTATTTTCAAGCAATAACTGGAAAAATCTATATTTATTGCATTTATCACAATATTAGGAACTTACTTTTTTGCCTTTTTTCCTTGGCGCCTTTTAGTGATATGTTTCCCAGGTCTAATATTTTGATACCATAATGATTATTTAATTATTTTTTTTTTCATTTTTATCTTTTTGTCCTTGGGCGCCTTTTGGCGACATGCTTTTTCAGGTTAAAAATTTTGATACCATAATGATTATTTAATTTTTTTTCATTTCAGTTAATCCATATATTTGATTTGGTAAATTTACCACTGGGTTTATGCGAAAGTCCATGTTCCATGTTGCGTATTAGTTTTTTTAAAATATATTTTTCCTTCCACAGTTGACTGGAGTAAGTTTCCTTCGCAACGGAAGCTATGCTCAACTACATAAATCGGTCGAAAACCAAGAATATCTCAGAATAACTGTGGAAATTGCTACTAAAGAGGTATGATGAGTATATGTATTTTAACCATATTCTTATAAAAAAGGTTATTTGACGTGGCGCGTATGTACAAATTCTAAAATATATTGTAAATTCTCCGCTTACAAGATATTTGTTACATCAATGCATAGTCAGAAATGAATTGCGGCGTTCCAAAGCACAAGTAAACTGAAAAAAAAAAACAATATAAACTTAGTCTAAATCAGGGTTACCTCTTTCAGATATATTTATTTTCGAAATTGATTATCGAATTATAACATTCCTGATCGAATATTTTAAAATTTGGATAAACTTAGGAAATATATCACAAATTTTGTTATATGGTCAATGACTGCAAAATATGCGTCCGAAAACGTTTTTACTCAAGAACTTTGTCGAATTATATCGAACAACATTCGGATTCGGGTATTCGGATCGTAGGAATCAGAAATGTATACGTGTCTTAATATTGATTCTGAAGCTTGCATACTTCGTCCCAATAACCTATTGTCTGTTCACAGTTAAACGGAGTTATCCTGTACGCCGGAGGATCAACCCAACACATTACCATCGAATTATTCGCGGGCCATGTAAGATTTAGCTATGATGGAATTCACCATTCTGCAATTTATAGCGAAGAAATTATTAATGATGAAGAGTTTCACCAGGTAAGAAAGACTTTTGCAGATAATTTAACAAGTACAGAAAATGGGTTTTTGAGGCATTTTTTTTTACAAAATATCTCGGAAATCGAAACTAACTGCACTTAAAAAAAATGAACATTACATATTAAAAGCTAACGCAATGCCAGAATCGACCATACTTAATGTACAACTAGGACTGGGTAAAACCGAATCATTTGGAATTCGAATCGGATTCGAATAATTTTTAGCACTTCATTTAGCATGCTTCTGTACCTATGACCGATTCACGATTGATTCAAATAAATTGTGCTTCGAATCGATTCGAATCTCCGAATCAAATTACCCAGCCTTAGTTGAATACAAGTTTATCAGCACAATGACTAATTAGCACAACTAGCAATCATCTTCTATTTACACTTTTAATATTTTTATCAGATTCGTCTCGATATTCGCAAAACAGGAGTAACCATGGTGATTGATGATTCTCGCAATTATGAATCCTTCAGTAGCAAGTTGGTCAGCACAGCACTACCCTTGTTTGTGGGTGGAATACCGGCCAATGTATTGAGCAACGCGAGACGAACTTGGCATATTAGAAATACCACAAGCTTTGTCGGTAAGTATAAGTCTGCAATTGTATGTTTAAATATACTATATATTGTAGAAAAATTCCTTTTTTATACTAGAGAATCAGTTCACAATAATAAAAAAAATTCCTTGTCAATCTCGACTGCTTAAAATTTTCCTAATTGCCAACTCCTCTATGCTGATCAGAGCCCTCACATTTCCCAACGACATTCGTTACACCACCGTATTCTTATGGGGGTGAAAAAATATTTTCTATGGCTGTGTGTCTATTGAAGGGCTTATACTGCACAACCCCTAGACATTACCATTGATAGTTCATTTGTATTATTACGAATTTCTGAGTGTTGTTTTGAAAACACATTCGATGGCAAAATGTCCCATCCCAATGTTTCGCTTGTATCTCATACTCAATACGATATTTAATTCTTACTCAGGCTGTCTCCGCAATCTCAACCTGGACGGCGAACCAGTTGATTTCTTCACTGCGAGTCAGACAGGATTCAGTGATTTATTCCAACAAGATACCGGAGTTAGACCAGGATGTTCCAGGGATAGTTTGGTGACTACGTGTAGCGCTTTAACTTGCAAATTTGGAGAATGCGTCGCCAGTGAAAACGGAGGATCAAAGTGTAGCTGTATGGATGGATACTCAGGTGTGTCCTCATTGGGAATAGGACTGGGCAAAACCAAATCCTTTGGATATTTGGATTCGGATATGATTCGGATCCTTTTCTCAAATCGGATCGAATCACTGATTACAAAAATAACAAAATATCCCATTTTTACTATTACTATTATTGTCTTCGTTATGACAATTAATAAATTCACAGTTATGATTTACAGATATTTGCTCAAACAGACTTATAAGCAATATATTTTCAATTACACAACAGTCCAAGAGCGGAAATTTTTGTAAAATTTGACAAAAATCCACTGCGTTGTCGTTAAAAATGACAAATTCCACTTCATTTAGCAAGTTGTGTACTTCGAGTCAGTTCGAATCACTGAATCGTATTGTCGTGCCCTAATTGGGATTCTTGTTTTTTCCTGCTTCCCACACACTTCTTTGCGTCCTTTTCATCGCCTCTTATCCTCATATTGTTGTGATTCGGGGACTTAGACCCCCCCTTACGCATACTGAGATCTTTGAACTGTATAAAAATCTCCCAAAAACAACTTTTCGTCTAATACCTAATGGCTAAACATATTTATTTTAGGTATTTACTGCGATATTGAAGATTCTGAACCAACTGCTTGCTCTGGAAACCGATGTCAACATGGAATGTGTGTTGTGAACGGAGATACTGCAAGTTCCTATGTGTGCGAGTGCGATGCAGGTATGTGTCTATTAAACATCTTCCCTAAAAACTTTTTGTGTAAAAATCAGCCCCAAGTGAAAGAAGCTAAACATCATTACTTGCTTTTAATAAAAACTTGGCATCCATTGTATGTAGACCAAAACAGAATGATGTGTGTATAGGGATATAGTTTATTGTGAATGTTTACAGTAGTGTTTTTCACTTATACCGGTATTCACTTAGCTTTAATGTTGTTTCTACAGGATACGGAGGACAATATTGTGAAATCCGCGACTTCTGCGCAGGAATTGATTGTGGTAGTCATGGAACATGCGTCCCTCTATCAGCTGGGCATACTTGCAAATGCAGGATGGGATACAGCGGAAGAAACTGCGATAAACGTAAGTTGGGGTTCATCTTCAATTCTGTATCATAATATGTATCACATTACACTTTGGCTATTTTGACTTAGAAATTTTATAGATCTCCTTTGTTTGGCTAAGTGTGTACTACAGATAGATCACCAGTGATTCATGTACATGAGATAATGTGGCTGGATTTTTTGATTATAATAACACTTCACTATTCTGAAATTGTCTAGAATATTTTTCTTATTACAAGAACAGTAAAATTCGAATTAAAGGAAAAAATAAAGTTGCGAAAAATGTTTTTTTGCAGACATTTACAACAAACATTATTAATTGTTGCAATTAATTACAAAAATGTTATTACTTTTATATCACGTATGGAAAAGTAGTCATAAAAATACGAAAAAGTCAATTTTTGCCAATTTTCTTCGCTTTGTAATACAAAGACTGGCTCAATCAGGTAATTTACTTTATCAAGTATGTGCCACAGATGAACCGCGTCCATTGGCGACACAGCATTTAATAAAGCCAATACGTCAAGTTCATTATCTAATCCTAAATTATTTTGTTTCTGCCCTCCCCAGGTTTAAGAAGATGCACTGGTACAAAGACAAGGCAGTTTGTACAAATCAACGTTGCAAGATCTTCAGATGACTCTCCCACTACGTCATCAGATATGACGTCATCATCTGACACAATGTTGTGCAAAAGCAGCAAACGAATCACAAATCTTGTTTGCGACGCATCATCCTGCTCGCGTTCTCGCAGACGCACATCAAGACGACGTGCGCGAGGATCAGAAAATGGACATTTCCGCGCGACTACTTTGCGCGGACTCGGTGCGATACATAACGAAGAACCTCCAGCGCCCACGTGCTGCACACCTTTGCGCCAAAAGCGAAAAAATATTGAACTAATATGTGAGGACGGCTCACGGATAACGCAACAAGTCACAAAAGTACAAAGCTGTGGTTGTCAAACTTGTGAACAAGAATAGACTAGATTATACTAGAATGAACTGGTCAGAACCGGTTTATTCTAGCCAGTTCTATCACCGCAACTGCCATTCATAACGACTTTACAAAATTATTGTAAGGAGGCAGAGTACTGCGCCCAAATGCACGCCAGAGACACACAAAAATATTCGGAAATAGTTGGTTGAAAAAAAAAAGTATGGATTGCCAAAACCAAAAGGGACAAACTCGCCGAACCTTATGCGCAATCACTAAATTTTCTTTGCTAAGTATGAGCTACGCTTAAACTGCAAGTCAGGAATCCCATTCAGAAAATTTTTGTGCGCGTGTGTTTTTGTCAAGCATGAGTCACTGATGGATCGCGTCGCAAGACGCGGTCCATCTGTGGCTCATGGTTGACAAAAATAAAATTGCTGATTGGGTGCATCGACAGCTCATACTTGTCAAATAATAAAAAAACTAAGATTTATTTAAAAATATGTCTACACGTTTTAAATGTTCCCCTGGATTAAATCTCAGAGCTAGAAAATATTCATCAAATGACCAGTAACTCAAGTTGCCATAAATGCTTGAACTTTTTGTAATTGAAGAATGTTTTAGTTTTCATATTGAACGCCTGACATGTGTAAAAACACGCAGTAAATTGACAGTGTTTTAGATAGTAATTGCGAATTGTTTCATGCGACGAAATTTATTTGTGAATAGTTATTTTTTCTGTAAATTTCATTTCTATATTTTTTATTCTACGTTGCTGCTTTATTATAAACTTTGTTTTATTTTTTCCGTATATTTAGCTTTTAATACTATTTTGATTTTTCGTAAACCTAAATTGGACGAAAATAAAAAGATGAAAATTAAAAAACTCGATTTTCAATTCAGACTTAACATGTCCATCGTAACCAGCGCTGATGTTAAGAAAACCAGTGATAAATATATGTTTTTAAATCACTCATTTGCGTTAATTTCCTTGAGCAAAACTTACTGATACAATTACGTTAATACCAAATCTATATAGACATACTGGCTATTTGAACAAATGGGGTTTGACAATGTCTAAGAAGATTTTGGGTATTTTATCAACATATACAATAAAAATGCTATTCATTAAAAAATCTTTGCCTGTGCCGCCTGGTATATCGTTGATAACTCGACCAAATATTTTTTCAAATTTTACACCCCCTCCCCTTCTTTTCAAGCTTCTAAATAAGCCACCGGATATATACTCTTACGACCTATATTTCGATTCACTCGTACTCGTTCCTTCATGTTTTTATATTTTCACAATGTTTTTTTAAACAAAGGCCTTGAATCTACATTTCGAGGGGTTCAAAGTTCAAAACTTCGTTAGTGTGGAATTCCGGTGCGATATTGTGATTGGATTTATGAAGACTCGACCCACGAGTTTTAAATATATAGTTCTTCTCGAACTTAAGCGTGAACGTCGCTCCTGGACTCCAGTATGTTAAAGAATGGTATTATAAACTGCTACGCTTGTTGTTCTCTTCGTCACCGTGACACGGATGAATGCACCTTTCACCAAGGCATTTTGCTGGCAACTGAAACGCTTAATACATATGACTTCATTAAATAGCGGATGTGAGACCCAAAAACAAATATTTTCGAAAGCGCTCCGTGAATCTTTCAACTCAACTTTTAGCAAGTCACATCGCTAAATAGTAGTAATAAATTAATTTTCAGAATACCCCTAAACATAACACTAACGCGGTTTTGAACTTTTATTTTTGATATATTTTATAACATATTTGAATGAATATGGTTGACATTTCCTAATTGTCGTTGTCTGCCCATAGTCAACACTTTAGCAATAGTTATACACACACACACAAGAACGAATGTGACGTCATCGATTTACTGTATGACATCATATATGTAGTTTAAGATACATATCCCATTGTATTGTGATATAATATTTTGTTTTTAAATATATATTATTTCAACATAATTCATTGGTATTGTCGAATTCATTGAACCTTTTCGGAATTTTATGTTTTGAATTCTTGACTGACCGTTTTCAACGGAAATAGTAGATAAAGATATCACCTGTGAACAACTATCGACATCTGTAGGCTAATTTACAATAAGTCGTCAAATTTCCACAAATATATTAACGCATTTGAAAATCTTATTTTTAATTAAGTTTTTCTATCCCACCCCGCGAACTTCCAAGTAATTAGTACTGTCATTACCAATACAAGGCATTTTAAAAACCGGATATCCGTATATACAAAACAAGTAGGTCTAAGTAGTGCAAGCAGAGCCCGAAAGGAACCAAGAGCTGCTACAAGATATAGTACCAGCAACTGCACGTTAAGCTGAAAACATCGGACGGAACTGAACCGCTATAATAAAGCGCAGCGAGTGGTATCTGCCCTGGGCGATGGTAAATCACCTACCAGTTCTTAGCTATTATAGCTCATTTATGACAATAGACAATGTTATATTATCGTAAAAATTTTTGGTTTTTCTTGGACTGCTCTAGATCGCGACTCAAATCTGACGTCCTGCCGATGACAACAAAAGTTTCATCAACAGGACGTTTTGATATTTCAAATATACAAATACTACAGTTGAACGGTGAATTTACTGCGATTTTATCACAGTATGATCTACGTCCAACACCGCAGTATTCAAACAATTTAAGCAGAAGTCAAAAAATTACATCTACAATATTTCCGAAATATAACCTCAATATACAAAACAAAAGTTAACTTTTTCCAATATATTCTGATATTATTATATTTGATGAAATGTAGAATAACTTTGTTGAAATATAACTCCATGTCAAGCGTTTTATTTACTTTATTTTCTTGTTTTTTTTTAATTAAAAGTGAAATAAAAAATGACTGAGATATCTATTGAGTGTTTATCTTATCTAATCAGTGTTGAACACAGTATTGTTGAGGAGATAAGCAATATGAGATATCAGATGATCGAACGGTGGCGGTGTGTGTCACAGCGTATTTAGGGAGGAAACAAGAGCATGTACCCATGTTAGCCGAAAACATATTGGGAGAAGACTTTCAACAGCTCTAGATTGTGGAACAGTTAAAAATTTCAATACTCAATATCGAACCAGTTTTACGCCCCGAAACGTTGGCCGGGGATGGCGTGATGAAACCGACAACGGCTGCCGAACCTAACGCCTAATGAATGATGCGGGGTGGAACCCATACGGAGTATGTCCAGAATCGGCGAAAAAAAAAGACTTCAATGAGCAATACATGCGGGGTGCCGTTGAGCCAGGACTGTAACCCACAACCTTGGGACTATGCTTGATAACCTCACCGCTCCAGGACTGTAACCCACAACCTTGGGACTATGCTTGATAACCTCACCGCTTCCTTATATGTTCCACACGGGGGGTACAAACAATCGTCGCTTGAATCCTCAAATAGAGGTCGGGGGCAAATTTTTGAGATCCATTTATTATCTAACAATAGGTACACTGAAGTAAAAAACTGCAACAAAATCACAGGTTTTTGACAGTAATTTTGCTTGGCGGCATTTAGAATTGACATTTTTGGCCAAATATGGGGTGTCGATGGAATGCACCGCGACGTTGCGGTCCATCACCAGCCCATAATTGGCAGACATCTCATCAATATGACGTTTTTTTACCTTTGGAAATATGCAGATGCTGCAAATGACCAGCAAATTTGCTGTGCTTTTGTGACAGATGGGCGTCGCAAAATAATCCACTTCTGTGGTAAATTAAGATAAAATGGTTGAGGGATCGCTCGAAAAAGGCCGAAAATTTCCCAAAATGAAAGCTCAGAATCTAAAACTGAAATTTGGAAAGACTTCGGAAGTTCCTACGTCTACAGTCACTTGAAAAAATGTACAATTTGTTTAGTTTCGGCGAGACGAGTGATGTACATTCAAAAATGAGTGGTCCGATAAGATAAAACGCAGCGAGCGATATTTTCCTTGAGCGATAGTACTACCAAATACTAATTATTTTCTTACGTCGATTTACTCGCTTCTTTCAACGCGCAAGTAACACTTTAGACAATTTTGAACTCTGTAAAATTGATTTCATTAAAAACGTATTTTGCAACAACAAACGGAATTGCCAGAGGCGCCTGATCAATGAGTCTTGTTACATATTTGAGCTTAATAAGGATGTGTCACGTATGCAACAGCTCAGTAAGGTTGGTAACTTATATTGCAGGACATAGGGGAGCAATTTCAAGGTCTTAGTTAGGGCTGGGAAATTCGGTTCGGTTATTCGAATCGATTCCATGCACAATTTATTCGAATCAATCGTTCATAGAAACAAAAGTTACTAAATAAGCTAGATAATAAACTAATTTTGGTCAAATTGGATCAAAATGATCTATATTTTGTCGTTAAAATGATATGAAAATTGTTTATCTAATACATGGGGTGCGAATTGAAATAACACAGTAAACTATGAAAATCTTGATTTATACAATGGAAATGAGTTGTATTAGTAAAAAATGGGATATTGGTCATTTACAAAGAATTAGTGATTCGATCCGATTCGAAAAAACTACCCGAATCAGATTCGAATTCCAAATGATTCGGAATCGCCCAGCCCTAGTCTTAGGTTTATGGATAAAGCTAGATCGATGGAAGTAATTCCTATAAACAATGAAAAAGCGACTATAGTATCGAAAGTACACTTTAATGTTAATGAGTTATACATGAACTGTAACACAATTTCAGTAAAATTGACGTTATTTGAGGGTAATTTTACTTGGTGGTATTGAATTATAATCATAAAATTTAACTTTTTTACCAATTATGCTGTAGTTGGAACGCATCGCCAAGGTACGGTTTAACGACAACCCATACTTGGCACCAATATCATCAACAACGCGGTTTCGAGTTTCGGAAATCTACAGTTACTGTAAATGAGCGTTAAATTTACTGCACTTTTGTTACAGCGAGGATTACGAAAACCGTTGATCAAAAGAAAAGCATAATCGTGTACAAAATAACCAGTGTAAACAAGACAGAAAATTTTCGACGCACCTTAGCGGCGCAATCCATTAGTGGATCATACTTAACAAATTAAAGCTTCAAGATGAGAACTTGAAAATGATGACTTATCTTGTTCAAACCAGATTTAGTTCCACTTACTGCTATTCATTGCTTGGTTATGTGAAATGAACTCAAATACTACCCGAAGTAGGCCGATGCCGGCGCCAGTATTATTCATTAGAATTCACTATTTTGTACCTGAGCGGCCCGATCCATCAGTGGATCATACTTAACAAATTAAAGCTTCAAAATAAGATACAAAAATACCATGTTCTCATTCCACAGAAATATAAGTTTATTGTAAGCTTTCGTTAGAACATAGTCTAACTTCTTCAGACAAGATTAAAGTGAAAATGAGAACTTGAAAATGATGACGTATCTTGTTCAACCCAGTTTTAGTTCCATTTACTGCTATTGATTGTTTGGTTATGTAATGTAAATATGATTATACAAAATTGAATACTACCCGAAGTAGGCCGATGAACGTAGGCCGTAGGCAGTAATATTCATTAAAATAATTCACTTCTTTGAACCAACAGCAAGCCAAAATAAGTATAAAAAGAAAACAGTACTTACAACGAATTACCCCTTATGTTTAATTTTAAATCTTCAATAAGTGTCCGCTGTTACAGGGTCTTGGACAGGGTGATACATTCTAAGAAGTGGCTATAAATAAAAAAAATTATAGCGCATAGAGGGTACTTTCCCACATCATCAATTAAAACTAGTGGGACACATGTTTCTTTCCCTACTCCCATCACAATCACAAATTATATTTTTTTGTCAAGCGAACCAAACAGGAATCGCGTCTCATCGGTGTATTCATCAGTGTACTAGTCCTATACTTAACAAAACCCGTTTGGCAGAATATTGCGGTTACAGATCCGATGCATGGGCGAGTGATTGTCGTTATATAAGGCCATCATTGGCCCACGTTTGACAAGTCATTTTAAAAAAACTTCTAACTCTAATCCAAATGACGTAAAGTGATCAGATAACGCATCATTTAATCAATCCCGAGGACAAAATATGAATCATAAAACGTGGTCGTATAATCTGCCGGTGGTGACGGAAATGATATGATTTGCACATTACATTGTTTGTAATCAAGAATCCATTTTGCCGAACATGTTTTGTTAAGCATGAGCCATTGATGGATCTTGCTGCCGAAGCGCCATCATATGTGGTGTATGCATAACAAAATGAAATTTTTGATTGAGATAAGCAATAAGGCTCGTAGAATGAAACCAGAAAATCCTAGGTTGTGTGCTTATATATATATGTGTGTGTTAGTGCAACGTTTGTTGTTAACTCGGTCAGCAATATTTTGATCAAGGATTTTTGTTAGATACAGGCAAGATGTTAGACACATCTGTGGCCTTGCTCGGCAAAATGAAATTTATGATGGTGAGGAATATGGGCTGTAATCCAGGGGTTTCCATATAGGCATTTTTGTTTTATTTCACAAGCAGTATTGCTTTAAACAATGTATATATATATATATACATTGTTTAAAGCAATACGACTTGTGAATTACAACAAAAATGCCTATATCATATTTATATTCTTAAATAGATTTTGACTATCGTCTTAGCACAGAGTTATGGAAACTTTGATTGGTAAACAAATCAAACTTACGCCTCTGGCTATCTGATTTGTTGTTCCCCATCAGACACTTTATTTTGTAGAGCATAGGACTACGACTGGGCAAAACGAATCATTTGGAATTCGAATCTGATTTGAATAATTTTTTGTCGAATCGGATCGAATCATTAATTCCATGTAAATGAAAAAAAACAGCTAAAAAATGTTAATATACGCTGAGTTAGTGAGAATCGACCTGCCGACATCTATGACACATGGAAAAAATAATATTGATAATTAATCTAATTTAGTTATACGCGATACATCTCGTGGGATACAAACAGAAAGATCTTTATTTCATGACTGTGTAGTTGTGAGTATTGTCATGATGCAGCGTTTGTGGAAGAATTATAGACCATAGACCAGGTTCTAATATTTTATAGACAGTGTATCTCATAGAGTAATCAGAAAAACTAGACTGGACTACAGAATATCCCAAATTAGGTATTTAACTGAACCTCGGCCGCATATTTCATCATTTCTCCATTACTTGGCAAGACATATATTGATGAAAGTTTTCCAACTGGGATTGCATGCTTGCTTACATAGATGTTAAATTTTATTTTTTTTATCATTGAAATTCACTCTGAGCAAGACCGGAAGCAATGCCTAAAATGAACCAACTAACGACCACTTAATAGCAAAGAGATACTATAGGATGTAGTACTAGCAACTGCCCTCTAGTAGGTAAATTATCAAGTGTGATGGATATCTTTAAAAGTCTTGTCGATAAAGCCCAGGTTATTGTAGTTCACGACACGTAGAAAAATAGAGTTTGTATATAGTGCGTGAGTCATTGATGGATTAAAACAGCTTAATTCGGCCACTCCTCAAATTGAAAAATTAATCATCTTTTCTTAAAGTGAAATGCAACTGCTTGTCCCGTTTTCAACAAAACAAAAAAAAAACAATTATTAGGCCATATTCATAACCAAGCCCTCCGTGACAAAAATCGTGCTAAAACAGGTTTTGTTGATGTAGAGTCACTGGTGGATCGCTCCGCCGAGGCGCTGGCCATCAAATTTGACCAAGATCGATAGCGTCAACCCCTAAAATATGAAAATTTTTGCTCTTATAAGACAATGTAGTGTAAATTGAAAAAAAAAAACACTATAAACTATCAATTTCTTGATCACCGTGATGGAGAGAAGTTGCAATAGTAAATATGGGATATTTGTCATCCGGTTCAAAAAAAAAATAATCGAATCAGATTCGAACTCCAAATGATTCGGTTTTGTCCAGTCTGAGTCTCATGCTCGACAAAATAAAGCGTCTGATGAGAACAGCAAATCAGATAGCCAGAGGCGTATGTTAGATTTGTTTAACAATCAAAGTTTCAATAAATATATTTTGTGATTCAGACAGAATTTTAGGTTTTATGTAATTCGTTATTTGGCCTTGTATTTATCGGTCACGCGTAAGACTGGGTAAATACGAGTCATTTGAAATTCGAATCGGATTCGAATAAATTTTCCAATTCGAATCGAATCATGGGTTCCTTATAAAAACAAATATCCAATTTTTAATATTACAACTTGTCCAAATTGTGAAATCAAAAATTTTATAGTCTCCATTGTATTTTCAATTTGCACTCCATGTCTAAGAGCAACAATTTCTAAATAATATCTGACCAAAACCGATTGCATTTTGCCGTTAAAAAGTAAAATGTTAGTTTAATCAGAAAGTTTTTATTCCTATGAACGATTCACGAATGATTGAGATAAATTGTGCTTCAATTCGAATCGAATCACCAAGTCGAATTGGTCAGCTCTAGTTAAGCGCTTCTGTTATGCCCGAGAGGCCGAAAGTTTAATCTTGGCTGGTTCGAGTAGATATCTGTTTAATTAATCACTCAACGAATATTATAAGCAATCAAGCACTTCAAAGTATCACTTTTAAGTTAGTTTGAATCACGAAACAAAATTTACGATTTATGTAAGATTCGAAATGTTACATAATGGACAAGTATAGCGGTTTGGTATTTATTAGACAGGTCGATTCGCTCGTAATGTTGCCGTTCCATTAATCACTTTGATATTATCTAAAATACAAATTGTATTCAAATTTACAGTCAAAAGTATCGTAACCTTATCGTTCATTTATAGTTATTCGATTTCCTATTTTTTATGTTATCACGTTGGGGAGATTTCCGCCAAGCTTGAGTTGTAAATGGACGCGCCGTGGACGTCATATTCCATCCGCAGCCCATTATAACTGGCTAGAACATGATTTTTTTTTCAATGTCGCAAATTAATATTTTTTTCAAAGAATTGCGAATTCACCGCATGCTGTTGTAGTGCACATTTTGTCATTTCTCAGATCTATAACTAAGTTCCCGTATACGAAGTTGTGGTGTTTGCTGACATTGGTCAGCGTTGCCATATAATGCGGGTGGAAGTTTTCATTTTTATAGCGACCAGTCTGAGTCTGGCAACAGGCGGTCCTGGATCTAAACCTAAGGTAAGTTGCTTGAAACAATTAGTTATGGTCGCAATGCTAGTGAAGCAGATTGAAGATCCAAGTCCGAATTCCGGTAAGATCGACTTGTGGATTTACTCGGACTAGCCCGCCGAATGGTCGGTTGATATCAATAGCAACATGCATATATCCACCCCCATCGTTCAGGAAAGATACCACTCACTGCACTTTATCATGGCGGTTCAGTTCTGTTTAGATGTTTCCCACTTGGAGTGCAATCGCTGGTACTACATCTTCTGGTGGATCTTGGCTGTTTTGCTAATTATAGGCCGTTGATGGAACGTACCGTCGAGGTGCGTTCCATCAACGGCCCATAGTTGTCAAAAATCCCATCAACATGTCGGTTTTAACTTTAGAATTTTGTAATTACTGCAAATGGCTAGTAAATTTACTGCGGTTCTGTTTACAGTGTATGTTCTTAAAGCCGCAAATTTGATTCGGCGATTCGAATCAATTCGAAGTACAGATTGTTTGAATCGATTTTAAATTGGTTGTAGGAACAAAAACAAGCTTAATAAAGTGCATTATTTATTTTTAACGGAAAAATGCAATCGATTTCGGTCAAATTTTACCAAATTCAAATTTTCTCTTCGAATGCCCGTTTAACATCGTTTAAATTTTTTGAAACATCCAGGGCGTTCGTCTTCGTGGAGGGGCTACAAAAGGTCAAGGAAGAGTTGAAGTCAACCTGAACGGGAGATGGGGCGCAGTGTGTAGTGATCGTTGGACGATAAAAGAGGCCACAGTTGTTTGTCGAGAACTTGGATATAAAAACGCATTCGCAGCATTAACGAAATCTTATCACGGAGAAGGTTAGAGAAACTGTTATTTTTAATTGGAAAATTCAGTGCAAGCAAAGGTTGTAAAAAACAATCAATGGTATCACTAATAAGAGTGAATGACTAGTATATCGCAGAGTGGTATCTATCAGAGTGTTATACGTTTGGACAATTCTAAAAGCCGCAACTACTGAACAATATTGAACTACTTATTCACTTACTATACGTCTGGTCTATCGATGGCCTAGTGGGTAAACATGTTGGCCTAGTAGTTAAACATGTTGGCATCTCAGGTTGAAGATCACGGGTTCGAGTCCCGACGAGTCCGACTCGCTTATTCATGCCCACCACTCAACCCAGGATGTAATAACTTGGGTAATCTACGCCGAACAGGAAAAGAAGATCATATCTTTCCAGCAAATGTAAACCCGTCCGTCTATAAGTGGCCACTATTACAGGGCCTTGGACAGGGTGATCCCCTCTAAGAAATGGCTGTTAAAAAATATATGTATATACTTACTATTCACCTTAATTATCCTCTCTAAGATTGAGCTCGTGTGTGGCCAGTGACCACAGATCGACTGTGTAAAAACCATGAATATCTTACGCCTGGCAAAATAGTATTGAAGACAGATTCGCTATAAAAGGGGGAATTCAAAAAGCTCTTATCACTGATAGAACGCATTTCGCGGCCCGACCGTAATTGATGTCACAATATTTGGTCACGCATGAGTCACTGATGGACCGCGCCAAGACGGCGCAATCCAACAGTGACCCATGCTTAACACTGACACAACTGTATAAAACTTTTTTTCTGTCTGGAACGTATTTATTGCGTGTTGTGAAGGAAGAGGCGACTAAAACGATAGAAGTAATAGTTGGATCTACCCATTGCCCACGCCTCGACGGTGCCTCGCACACCATATTCGAGTTTCAGAAATAAAATTTTATTTGCAGCTCGTGGACCGATATGGATCAAAAATGTTCGTTGTCATGGCGACGAAAACAAATTATCGGAATGCAGACAAGTCAGAATTTCTAGGAAAATTAGTCGAAAATCCTATGAAAACGTCGATGAAATAAGAGAATGTTCGTACAATGATCAAGCGGGAGTTATTTGTGTAGAACCGCCCAATCCTGATAAAAAGAAGGTTGGTTGCTTTGTCCGTGCGCTGTGGTTGAAGTTACGACATTCTGATACATCTAATATACCTATGATACCTATAACATCGCATCAAATCTTCATAAACGGTCTCAAATGATGCAATAGTTAATATAAGTCAATAGTTGACCAATACCCAACTTCTCGATATATTGACAAAAAAAATTGAAATAGATGTAAAATTTTAACATATTATCATGAAATTTTTTACTTGGAGCCTTTGTTCAATTATATCGATTTATAGTAATAAGTATAGGGACTCATTTTTGGCTAGACCGATAGCAGTGTCGCCTGGATGAAATTAGGAAACGACCACGTGGAGGGATGCAGTACCAGAAACTGCAGAAATTGACAATTATCCACTGATTGGGCTTTGTTTCGTTTTGGTCGCCTTACGCCACAGGAAGGAATTAGGTTAATGCGAGAAACAGGAAATACGTTATGACAATCTGAACCGCACATCAACACGGCCAAATATAAAGGGGTTATGATGGATTGTGCTTACCTGACGAAGCGCTTCGATACCCAACCTTTTTGCACCTTTATGTTACCTCACGCTCGAATTTAATTCGCAAATACATTCCACTCTTTCACCAAAATACCTCAATCTGTCACAAATTGCTTATATGTTCTGGTAAGCATGGTTTACTATTGGATCGCGCCGCCGAGGCGATAATTTGCCCAAGCTCAACAAAATCTGGTACGCCCGCAGAAGGTAGGTAGGGGATTTAGAATCCCAATCAAAAATATTATTTTGTTAAAGAAGAGCCACAGATGGACCGCCGCTTGACGACACGATCCATCAGTAACTCATGCTTAACGAAACATGTTTGTACAAAATGTGATTGTCCTTACCTATTTCCTACGTGCCGTAAGAGCGACTAAAAGGAAGAAAAAAGTGGTAGATACAACTCACTGCACTTCACCTTGGTGGTTAGTTTCGTATGGGATCATTCCGCTTAAAGTGCAGTTGCTGGCACTTTATCTCGTAGTAGCTGTTTACCATTTGAGTTGCCGTTAGTTAGTTCCTTTGGGCACTTCTTTCGGCCTTACTTAACATTTTTAATCTGGAAATCCACCCTTTTCTTTTAGATATTCATCACCGAGCCACTAAAAGGGACAGAGCATAGACTTGTTCTGGTTGAAGACGGTGGGAAGATGTATCCGGCTTGTAAACAAACATTTTCCAGCAAAGAAGCGATCGTCGCCTGCAGACAATATGAAGGAGAATATGCAGAACTCGTCGGAAAAGTAGGAGCAATTGTCTATAGCTATAACAAATGTAATATTAGCACCTGCATCTTGAGCACAGAAATAACATGATAAATGATCTAAAAGATCACTATTATAAACGGCTTAGATTGGTATTTAACTTGGTCGATGTAAAATAATCAACCCCTATCCCTTATTCTTTTCATATGTTTCATTCTAGGGTACGCAAGTAATGTTTTCGGAGATATTTCAAATCATAACCATTTTGGTACTCGGAATCAAGAAAGAAATTTCATATACTCGATTGCCTTACTTTATTTGTTTATCCGACCTAACGATCGCATGTTAAAACTCTATTTTTTCTAATATATCAAGATATAACTGAAAAAACTAGGTCGGCATCACTAGTGCAGTGAGCAGTTTGAAACTTCATTTCTGCGATCCCATTTGTCTAATGTTGTGATAAGCTGGAAATACGTTGATAAATATTTTTTTTACGTTTTTTCGAATTATTTGCTATGTCCTGTCCGTGAATTATACCCAACAACCGTTAGGCACGGACCTTTGTAGTGACTGTGTATCTGTTCTATGTTACAGCTACCCGCGAAGTGCCCTGCTGAAGGGCTCGCTCGGTGGTGGAACGGTCAAGCATCGAACCATCGGCCTTCCGGACAATAAGATCGCGCTTAACCGATAAACATTTTGATAAATTTGATCTGAAGTAAAATTGATAAATATTTCACACTCCATCCCTAAAATACGAATGATACACAAATGGAAACTATTTTGGTACTTGAATTCTAAAAAGAAATTTAATTTATCTGATGATACTCGGAAGTCATTTTTTTATTCCACCTAACGAACCCATATCAGAAATTCCATTTTGTAAAGCATGACCCATAGATGGATCGCGCCTCATCAGCGTAATCCACCAATGGCTCAAACTTAACAAAACTCGTTTCATAGTAGTTTTTTGGTTGAATAGAAAAACGTAAGTTTTTTTTTTATTTATATTTTTGCCTGTTGTATGAGTATCGTACATTGAAGCCAATATTCTCGTTAAAAGAAACATTTGCTTTGGCTGAGAGTGAGCGCAA
Organism: Styela plicata; assembly: GCA_963675895.2. Classification (NCBI taxonomy): domain Eukaryota; kingdom Metazoa; phylum Chordata; class Ascidiacea; order Stolidobranchia; family Styelidae; genus Styela; species Styela plicata. Next base: position 20,467,619 of record OZ023144.1, on the reverse strand, counting down.
TCGATCAGTAATAGTTTTGTTCAATAAAAACGCACAGAATAGTTCGTTATATACGTTTGGATGTCCGGAAGTTCAATACTTGACCATGTCATGTCCACCAAGCTGCCGAAAAAGCGCAGCTCAACGAAACAAATATTGGTTATAAATTCTCTGTTTTCAGGGTGTTAATCGATACAATTAGGTTGAATAAGTTTAATTTTACAAGTCCGCATTAGGTACGTCAAGTATTGACCGCAGTTTAAAAGTGCAAGTAACTTATCATCCTGCCCAACAACAAAAAAGGCTTAGGATAAGGTTTTGCCACTGAGCCGAATCTTAACCATGAAACTTGAGGTATTATTGTCCTTTGTATCTATCAAAATACGCTTCCATTCTTTGTTTACATTTATTCCATTTGAAAAAGGAATGTTTTAATTTCGTATCTACAATGTAACAAAAAACACAACAAAATCACTGGTCTTTGGCAGTAATTTTACTTGGTGGTATTGAGAAGAATTTTGGCCAAATTTGGAGTGTTGATGGAACGCATCGCGAAGGTGCGTTCCATCAACAGCCCCTAATTGGCTTAAGTCTCAGCAACATTGCGTTTTTCAACTTTGGAAATATGCAATTACTGCAAATGACCAGTAAATTTGCTGTACTCTTGTTACAATGTATTACATCACACCTCACGTTATTTCTTCCGGTTACCTATTTTATTGATATCAAAATATCATTTCATCATTTTATTTGTAGATATGGAGGAAGTCGCCCAAGATCCGTGATACATATGACGCTTCAGTGTTTCTGAAACGATGCAACGGAAACGAATCGTCACTGCAAGAATGTGGCATCGATTCCTTTAGTAGATGCGGGCAGTACGCCACAGTGGTCTGCAATAGATGTAAGTTTCTTTTTAACAAAAGTTGTTCATAGTCATCGACAAGACATCGACTTATATAGTAAAACGTATCTGTGCCAGACCGATAGGATATTTATTATAAGTGGAGCTGGGCAATTCGATTCGCCGATTCGAACCGATTCGATCACAATTTATTCAAATCGATCGAGAATCGTTCATAGGAACAAAAACTTGCTAAATGAACTAAAATTTTCATTTAAACGACAAAATGCTACAGATTTTGGTCAAATTTGACCAAAATAGATTACATTTTGTAGTTAAAATATGAAAATTGTTTCTCTTAGACATGGAGTGTGAATTGAAAAAACACTATAAACTATGAATGTCCCAATTCTCACAATTGAGTTAAGTTGTAATAGCGATATTGGGATATTTGTTATTTACATAGAAATATTGATTTGATCCAATTCGAAAAAATTATTCGAATCAGATTCGGTTTTGCCCTCTCCTAATTATAAGCTTCTCACAATGCTTTTCAACTTTCCTGGTATTGTTTTACTTTGGATGCAAATAAATATCGACATGGTTGATTTGAATGGGTTAAAGCAAATTTCTTAGGGTTTCGAATTAGTTACTATGGCCTGTCCGTCAACCTGTCGGCGGCTTATACCCAGCAACCGTTAAGGCCCGGACTTTTGTAGTGACTGTATAACTGTTCTATGTTGTTACAGCTACTCGCGAAGTGCCTCGTCGAAGGGCATGCTCGGTGGGGAAACGGGAAAGCATCAAACCATCGATCATTTGGTCAATACGATTGCGCCTAACAGACTGAGCCACCGAGCCGGGCTGAATCGATTATCATTTAAAATGGCGAATGTGGTGACTGATAGTCGCCATCTGCCGACTTTATATTTTATAAAGATATAGAAGTAGATTAAAAATGCCTAATAAAACAATTTTCGCTGCAGAAGGCCAAGGCCCTTAATGCTTGAACTAAAAAAATATATATGTTAACTAAATGTCGTTTGTTTCCAGATGCCCCCGACATCATGGTCAATATAACCGTTCTTGAGAAATCGATCAAATTAAAGTATAAAATGGAAAGAAAAATGGTGTGTGCATGTAAGTACAAATATGAGTAATCGTTATGTTTCATGAATATATTTTTATACTCATTCATCTTCACCTTCACATTCATATACACGGATATTTTTTTTATAGCAAACAAGCACTTTGGCAAATATATTATATTTTGTGCACATGTCTATTGCAAAGTAGTAAAGGTTGAAAAAAGTGAAATAAAAACAATATTATGGTAGAAAATATGTGAATATCCACGTTCGGGCAATCATTGAAATAATAATTGAAGGTTAGCCAATTGCCGCTTTTTGCCTCGTGTTTCCTATCTCGAGCCCTTGGTAATGAACTGCGACAGCGTTCCCTATATTTTGCCTAGGCACACTGTAATAAAAGTACAGTAAATGTAGTGGTCATTTGCAGTAATTGCATATTTCCAAAGTTAAAAAATGCCATGTTGAATAGATTTATGCCAATTATGGGCTGTTGATGGACCATACCTTTGCGGTGAGTTCCATCAACACCCCGTATTTGATCAAACAAGTCAATTTTGAATTTTTGCTAAACTCCGCCAAGTAAAATTACTGTCAAAAACAAGTGATTTTGTTGCATTTTTGTTACAGTATATAGACCGCATCTGAACCACGCCTAAGCGCACTTTTGACTATTTAATGACCACTCATTTGGGCTGATCACGCCGACGTCTGTACAAGGCCTTGTAACAGAAGTCACAGGGTTGAATGGGCATGGTTAAATAAATATGCTTGAGTCAGAAATTTTGAAAGGATATTTCTTTCAGGGGAAGAAGGTTGCATGGCGGAAGATGGGCTGGCCAAAGCAATGCACGAAGTTAACACCAGTCATGTCGTCAGGAAATTGCTGGCTTTTTCATCCCACGTGCAAAACTTCGGGAACGCTGATTTTAGGCCTCCTGGAACGAGGAAACTATGGCATTATCATCAATGCCACAAGTAAGCAATTTGATAATTAACTCTTTAAATATGCGATTCAAGGTCGCACTGCACGTTTGCGTAGGTTGCGTTTTTCTAGGTTTGTTTTATTTTATTCGTGCGTTTTACGCAAGAACAATATTTTGCATGCATTTTCTTACGTTTTCCAGTGAAACAGAACGGTTTGCTATTAAAACTAACGCAGAGTGCCTGTATCTTTTTTGGGTTTGTGCTTTGTGCGCATGTGAACACGATTAACGCAAAGCAATGCAGGAGTGTATTGCCGTTTTTATTTTGTTACCCGAAACGTAATGCAACGCATCGGTAAGACAACTTTACGTGCATTGTGGCCTTTAGTGATTTTAGTGATTTGATCGTTTACATCATTGTATTCTAAAGTTCTAAGGAAGAAATACTTACTTAAATCATCCTGATCGAGGCCCCTCATTGATGGTCAATTACAGTTGCGTGTGCTGCGGGGAAGGAATTATTTTTCTAGTTTCGAACCCAAGTTCATCAACCTGAGATCCCAACCTGTTAATCCCTAGGCCATCATCCCCGACTTTCTTCCAATCACTAGACAGGAGCTCTGCCTGCCGAAGGGCGATGGTAAAACTAGAGCTGGGCAAATTCGAATCATTTGGAATTCGAATATGTTTTGCAAATCGGATCGAATCGATAATTTTAAACAATAAAAAATATCCCATTTTTACTATTATTCTTATTGTCTCCATTATCATAATTAGGAAATTCGAAGTTACAAATTACAAATATTAGCATAAACTTACTTAGAAGCGATTTCGTCAAAATGAAAAATTCCCCTTCATTTAGCATGATTTTGTTCCTATTCTGGGGCTTATATATATATTTTTTATAGCCACTCATCTTTTCCTGTTCGGCTTGGACTAACGAAGTCATTACACCGTGGGTTGGGTGGTGGGCATGGATAAGGGAGCCGGACTCGCCGGGACTCGAACTCGAGATCTTCAACCTGCAATGCCAATATGATGTTTAACCACTAGGCCATCGCGCCTCGCGATATACAATATAATATCTTAACCCCAAAGGGTCGAGATAAAGGAACAGGATAGAGACCAAAGTTGATATTCTTTATTATACTTCAACAAAAAGAATAAATTCAGAATCCAAATATAATCTAATCTGATCTTCCTAATGGATAAAAAAATGCACTCGCTTTTATACACTTTCTGTGACCATCCAAGTTAGACTCGAGAGGGATATTTTAATTTCTTTTCATCGGACGTGATCACAACATAATCATTAAAACTTGTTTTGGAACTATCATAGCAGGTTTTGATTGGTTATAAGAAAACTTTTTTCGAATTTTGTTGATCATGCGTTAGACGCATGATGTTCGAACTTGATCAACCTGATATATTGAATGCCAAATTCCCCTAGTGGTCATGATTTTTGACTATGATTGCTACATTATGACCGATTCACGATTCATTCGAATACTTTGTGGTTCGAATCGATTCGAATCACCGAATCGAATTGTCCAGCCCTTGATAAAACAACTCATACATCAAATTTTCGACCTTCCGAACAATAGGCTTGGACTTGAACCAAGTTTTAATCATATTTTTAACAACTGAGTTATACATGTACTATTTCCCCAGGCACTATCACAGCATTACAGACTTTGCATTATACGAATTACGATCGAAAGAGAATGGGAATGTAGTCCAGGCCGGACACAAAGTCAGTTTCTGTCTCCGCGATAACAGTTGCGTTGATATGAAGCGAAAGAATTATAACTGCCGAGCGGATATTTTTGACGGAGATCAAGGAATTTCGATTGGATGTGCTGATCATTACACGTAAGAACCCGTACTCATTGTTATTATCTAGGATTGGTGCCGCGGATATGGCTCATCCGTATGGCGAACCCACGATTACTCGCGCAGATACCAGCTCCAAATCGGTCCGAGTTTTTGGTCAACTGATCGTTGGTAAATATAGCTAGAAATAGCAAAACTAGAATTTAATTGACCGCGTATATATGCTTCATCCATTCATTTTGGGCAGATTATCAATAGAAAAAATATCTTATGATATACAACAAATAAACACTGCCAAGGGCCTGTTTGTACACACTTTGACAACCTATCATCCACCGTTTAAGCGATCCACTCGTCACAGTACGTAGTAAAGAATACACTATTGAAGGCTAGGGGGGAAATTTATAGCAAAACTGATCGCAAGCCCAGTGCAGAAAATGTATTGCATTGGTACCAACTGTAAATGAGAAAATATCGCTATGTTTTTATTTTACTGCATTTCATTAAGTTAACTGCTCTGATCGAGGCTCTATTCGAACAGTCATTTAGTCGCACAGACACAGGGTCCGCCGATTACTGTATAGTTTGAAGGGCGGGCATGGATTCACCTAAACCTCAAAATGCGAAGTTTTATTTATCGTATAATTTTAATTTCAGAAATAAGTTGGATTGTCAGTGGATCGATGTCACCGGTGTTCCGTCGGGAAAATACACACTGGAGGTGAGTAACCGTTACATGTCAGTGTTATCACTCCAATGTTGCCAATTCGTGCAACAGATCGGCACAATGTCAGGCTAATGGGTTTTATTAAAATCTAATGGGTTTTATTAAAAGAAAATTCATCAAATATATTTTTTTTTTATTTTTTTATAGCCATTTCGTAGAGTGGATCACCCTGTCCAAGGCCCTGTAACACCGGCCACTTATAGACTGACATGGTTATAATTGCTGGAAAGATATGATCTTTTTCTGTTCGGCTGTTCTGGGCATGGATAAGCAAGGGACTCGAATCCGAGTTCTTCAACCTGCTATGCCAACATATTTACCTACTACGCCATCGAGCCCACAAAAGTAGCATTGTTGATCTTTTGATTCCTTTTTTGCTCATTCGAAGAAAATTCCATGAACATTCCGTACACCCGATGACAAATAAGATTCTGTCACCCTGCCATGACAATAAGTGTGAAATTCTAATATATTTGTTCACGCGTTTATATGGAAAGATTCTATCATTATTACAGTTCCCAATTCTCGTCCCATTTCAAAATTAAATCATACACTTCCCAAAATAGCATATCGGACAAAATAAGAATAAAAATCCATGTTTTATTTCCACGCAGATTCACTCCAACCCCTACCTCTTAGTACCTGAACAAGATTACTCGAATAATTTCGTTATTTGTGACGTTCATCTAAGAGATCAGGATGTAACCGGATCAAACTGTAGATACCGTGAGTAACCAACGTTTTAACTTCTTTTCAAGTAAATGCATTCCAAGCAAGGTTGCAACTAGGGCTGGGCAATTAAATTCGGTGATTCGATTCGAAGCAAAAACTATTTGATCAGTGGTGAATAAGCCAAAAATTTTATTTTCTTAAATACAATTACGGGCTTTAGAATAGACCTAACGTATTTGCCGGGTGTCGTAAAAGCAATAAGAGGAAGCGAAGAAGTGGTGAATGGTTTTACCATTGCCCAGGGCTGTACTGTACTTTACTATGGCGGTTCGGTTCCATTTGGGATGTTTTCCGTTTAGAGTGCAGTTACTGGTACTACATCTCTTAGTAGCTCTCTGCTTTTAAGTGGGCGTTAGTTGGTTCCTCTCAGGCACTGCTTCCGACCTTGATCAAAGTGAATTTTAATAACGAAAATAAAATAATCCGCATGGCGTTGCAGTTGCGCGCGCAACAATATTTTTTGATTTTGAATATATGTCCGCATTTGAACCCGAGATGCTTTGCAAAAAGAGGATTAGTTCCTAAGTAATTATTTTTTTACATCCTAAAATCTGATACGGTAGGAATCCTTATAAATAATTTTTGACGTTACTTATCGGAGTATTCTGAGCAAAATCTTCAAGCAAACTTTTACAGGCGAAATTTCAATACATTACTAAGATCATCGCCCAAAATATGACCACCCTATTTATCTCAACATTCAGGTTTTATTTTATATAACATAAGATATATTTTTTCTTCCGCAGCTGCTGACTTTGATATCTACAATGAATGAAGCGATGAGAACCGAACTACAATCTCCCTATTTCTACCATACTCATCATCTACTCTCAATATCACATATTTGCCTTTTTTATTCAGATTCGCAAAATGACAAAAAATGAATGCCAGGAAATTTCCTTCTCTAGAAGATATTTATTGCATAATGTTTTAACGTAGTGCAGATCAGCCTAAACGATTAGTACCAATTTTCTTATTTAATAATATTCATCGAACAGAGAGAATTTAAGATCAATAATCAATAACTTTTTTGACAAATTCTGAGCACTTCGTCGAAAAATGCGGAATATTTTATATAATTTTGATATCTGTAAGGAAAACTTGTTCATATAACAGAATTAAAGAATAAATATACGAAAAATATAATTAGGAGTTCTGAATCTTAATCATGATTATGCTGAGTCAAGTCAAATGATCAGAACATTATTCAAGGTGGATTTAAGAGTTTAATCTTCAGTAGAATTTAATCAGAAATCGAAACATCCCGGTTTGAACATTTCCGGCCCCCTTTGTTTTTCATCATGAAGAATTCTAGGATATTACATACATTCCAATACATTGACTGATTCAAATCTTATTCCAAATCTAAGGTGAAGTTTTTAACGATAATTGCTCAAGCACGAACTATTGGATAATATTAATTGGACTACGTATATGAAAATGTGAATAAAATTAAATTAAATACAATCTTTTACTTCAATGTATGACTTGTGAGTGTTTTTTTTTATCACAATTCACTCTGAGCAAGGTCGGAAGCAGTTCTTGAAAGGAACCAACTAATGGCCACTTAAAAGCAGAGAGCTACTAAAACATGTTGTACCAGCAACTGTACTTTAAACGGGAAACATCCCAAACGAAACTGAACCGCCATGGTGAAGTGCAGTGAGTGGTGTCTGCCCTGGGCAATGGTAAAACCATCTACCACTTCTTTGCCTCCTCCTAATCGCCTCGACACACAGGAAATACGTTAGGACTATTCTAAAAGTCATATTGTTACAGTGTAAACGTTCTAGGGTTTGTTTTAAATATATTTATTTTGTATAAATATATTTACATATATACATATAGGGCTGGGCAATTCGATTCGGTGATTCTTACTTTAATTGGACAAGAATTTGTATTTTTACCGACAAATAGCAAATTTTACTAAAATCGATTATATTTTGTCGTTAAAATATGAAAATTGTTCACATGAAAAATACACTATAACTATATATTTCTTGATTCTCACAATGAAGACAAATTGTAACAGTAAAAATGTGATGTTTGTTATTTGAATCAAATTCGTGATTCGAACCGATTCGAACAATTTATTTGAATCAAATTCGAATTTGAAATGATTATATTTTGCCCAGCCGCCCTGCTATATACATACATATATATATCGAAATTCGCTCTAAGCAAAATTTGAAGCAGCGTCTAATGAACCAATCAAAGGCCACTCAAATGTCGGAAAGCTACTAGAAATTTAGTAGCAGCAACTACACTCTCGTAAACATCCCAGACAGGGTTTAACCATGGTAATAAAATGCAGTATCTGCCCTGGGCGGTAATAAGACCAACTACCACTCTCTGTCTGCTTTATATCGTCTCATACTACACTCAGGAAAATACAGTAGTTTCATCCTAAAGTCGATCACTTATATTAATTATTCGTTCGAGTGGAGTGATTGAGTGATTTGCCCAGTCAGAAAAATATTGACAAAAAATGCTTTTTTTAAGAATGAGTCACTGATGGATGGTGTCGGCGACGCGCGGCCCAACTGCTTCTTATGTTTGACAGAATAAAATTAATTTAAAGTTAATTTATTAATGAACACTTATAAGCTTATTATTTTGAAACGAGCATTTTACGATGAGTTTGACCAAATGCAATCGATTGTCAAATTTGACCAAAATAAATGTTTATTGTCGTTAAAATAAAACTTTTTTGCTCTTGGACTAGAGTTTAAATTGAAAATACGTCGCTTTTAAGTTTTGTTTGGATGATATTTATAATTCGTAACTGCAAATTTTCCTAATTATCACAATGGAGACAGTAATGGTAAAAATCGGATATTTGTTATTTTTGTGGAATCAGCGATTCGAACCTATGCGAAAAAAAGATCCGAATTAGATTCGAATTTCAAGTGATCCGGTTTTGCCCAGCCCTAATTGCACCCTGGATTGAGAATGAAAAAATTCATGGGTCAATATACCGATCCCTGGAACCCGAGATATTTATTTTCTGATTTTGGAGTGGAACTTAATTAAGAGCCTTAAATTTCAGTTTTTTGATGATTAAGCGAATATTAAAGGTAAAATAGAACAATTCGTTTATTAAACGTAATTATCCGAATCAGGTTCGAATTTTAAACGATTCGGTTTGTCCAGCCTATAGCGGGTATGGATTCACGAGACGAATTATTCTAGACTTGAACAGAGCATCACGTTGTTACCCACCAGGGCGCCACCCATCGAATAAAATGTGACGTCGTCCGTGACTTCCCACTCCACACACACACGAAACCATCTGTCGCATTGAGTTCTTTGCCCTCGTTTACGCTAATTTTTTATTATTTTATAGCCACTCTTAGCGTGGATCATCCTGTCTAAGGCCCTGTAACAGAGGCCACTCATAGACGGACAGGTTTACAATTACTGGAAAGATGTCATCTTTTCCCGTTCGGCTTAGCCTGCCCAAGCTATTACACCCTGGGTTGTGCTGTGGGTATGGGTAAGCGAGCCGGACTCTCCGGGGCTCGAACCTGAGATCTTCAACCCGCGATGCCAAGATGTTTAACCACTAGGCCATCGCGCCTCAAGGTTTGGAGACAAAGTAGTAAAAACAAGTGATACAAATGCCTATGAAGCAATTTAATCAATCTATAAATATCAATTCATAATATTAAACCGGACCTAGTCTTTTGCATATTTTATTTATATATTTATTTTTTGATTGCGATTCATTCTGAGCAAGGCCGGAAGCAGAGCCTAAAAGGAACCAACACTAACGTCAACTTAATAGCAAAGATGTCGTTTGAGCAACTGCACTCTAAGTTGAAAACATCCCAAACGGAACCGAACCACCATGGTAAAGTGCAGTTTTTTTTAAGTTAACTGTGGAGTTTTCCTTATTACTCAGGGTCGCAAGGAGATCTCTTGCTGTCCTTGACAAATTTGAAAGTGGACGCTGGAATAGACATTTGTTCAGGGTTGTATTATAATAACATTAGTTTAAAGTTTAGTTTAAAGCATTTTATTCTCTCGTCGATTTTTGAAATTACACCGCCTGGAAAAACGCAGAAAATTTCGCGATTTTGTCCTATATATCGACATACCCTTTACACGTGCAGAATGGGATTACAAAACACACAATATTAACAGCCGTTACATAATGTACAGTCACGTAATGTTCAATCACAGAATACTTTGTAAAATTTCAACATTGTACGCAACAATCGCATTTAAAAATGAAATTAAAATAAATTATTTAGGGCTGTATACGGCTAATGTAGGTGCCTGGTGTAGTGATGCTACACTTAGTATTGAGATTCGCGTATCAATCCAAAAGTTGTATCTATATTTCGCGATCCATCAGTGGTTCGAGCTAACTCAGGTAAGCTCAGCCGAAACGAAAATTTCCTGTCCTTTCAATAAAAGATACGTTGAGAGAGTTTGACAAATTAAATTAAAATAATATAGCTGTAGGAGTGTTCCTTACAAAATCAAGATTTTACATATTGAAACAATTGGATGTGTGCGAAATGTTTTGTATGGTGACATTGATATTGTTTCAATGTTTCTTATTGCCAGAAGATAAAACGTACCACCGTCTTACCACGCAGGCAAAAAGATTTGAATACGTTTGTAAACTTTTTTTTCGAAAATTTTGGAATGCTTTTTGGTCTCTTGTTTATGCTCCTTGCCAATGTAACTTTTCCATAAATATATTTGATATTCGTACACTCGATAGTTGTTCCTAACTTCTCATCTTCGTGAGGAAAATTGTTTTGTTTCAGAAACTAATTCTGTCACTGGTCTGGTTTATTTATTTTCCATTTTTATGTTGAAACACTGTTATATTCATATAGTAATTTCGAAAAACCGTTTCTTAAATGTAAGTAGGGTTGGGCAAAACCGAGACATTTTGAATTCGAATCTGATTCGGATAAATTTTCAAATTGGATCGGAATTACAAATATTAATTCTAATTACAAATATTATAAAAAGACTTGAAAGTAATATATTTTTGATTATTTAAATTACACTTAACGCCCACGAGTAAAAATTTTCAGTTTACCTATAAAATACAATCGATTTTTTTCAAATCTGACCAAAATCTAATGCATTTTGTCGTTGAAACTGAAAAATTCCTCTTCGTTTAGCGAGTTTTTGTTCCCACGATCAATTCACGATTGATTCGAATAATCTGTGACACTTTAATTGTGGAGATTTAGGCCGGTATTATGAAGTACTTTTCTATCATTGACAACTTCAACTTCAATACCAATTCGGTGTTCCCCAACAACATTTCAAATTTTCAATAATTAGATGTTTATACATACAGCAACAAACATATCAGTGAACCAAGCTTAAGACAGGCAAGCATAAATATATTCACGAAATTTTCAAGAAATTGTGTGAACCGTACATTATTTAAGTTCCAATATATTCACCATGTTGACGGTTTCGTGTCAATTTCGAATATGCCCCAATCAGATTTGTTGTCAAACATGAGCCACGGATGACTCGGCTGGATTCATCACGGGTCCATTCCATACCCAACAAAACATTCTTTTTGTGGCAACATTGGGTTACGCGGGTGAATGCACTTAGAATTAAACGAGACACCGCATAAACCGACGCACATACTGCTTGCTAGGTTGAATTCATCCAAGTATGTCGTGACGTAAATAAATAGCATTATAATAATTTTCAAATAGCAAACTTAGCACAACTTTGCACAAATATTTTCTTATAATATCAAAAAAATATCAATGTAAAGTAAAAATAAAATGCTAGTTATTCATTCTTAAGAGCCAATCCGACGACTCAAGTTGGACTCAACTGGGTCGCGCGCTTCAAAAAAAGATGTGAGATTCACTAATATTGCTCTCCATTTGTAACGTGACATTTGAATTTTAGAACAAAATAAATTAAAGCTGGGCGACTCAAACAAATTTTGGCCTTTTTCAGTTAAGGACACATGTCGGCTTCCTAGTATAAATAGAATTATCTCGGACAAATATTGAGTGGGGTTCAGTCTCTCTCATTTACACTACGGAATGTGGATTTTATAGGAACATATCATTATAGAAGGCACAATTTTACCTCTCCATCGGCGTGCAGGCGTGTCGTTCATGGTTGAACAAACAAAGAATGCAAGGGTGTCTGCGTGAGGCTTATTCTTACGCTGAAACATCGCTTGAAAATGTTCCTCTTTATTTATCCGCCATGTTGAATTTCTGTGCATTAGATTTTCAAAATCTTAGCTAGTAAGAATTAAAAAAATACTTGTTAGTGGTATCTGCCCTGGGGGATGGTAGAACCATCTATCACACCTTTGCTTCCTTTAAGTCGCCTCTTACGACACAGAGGAAATACGTCAGGACTATTCTCAAGTCCGTGCCTACAGGGCAGTAATACAAAACATACCATTGGATTATTCGAAGAGTCGATTTAGTCGCTATTCACAATCACACAATGACGCCATCTTTATCATAAAATTTGCATATTTTAGTTTGAATCGGCGTTAATTGTGAGCAAGCCCGGGCTCAGCTCCAAAAAGTAACCAACTAACAAACACTTGTAGTTATGTATTACCAGCAACTGTATCTTAACTGTTCTTTAAGTGAAAACAAAAAACGCTTCAGAGAGCGGACTGAAGTTATGATAAAGTGCAGTGAGTGGTATCTGCCCTAGCCGAGGTGATCCCACACTGTAACGAAAAATGCAACAAAATCACTGGTATTTGACACTCATTTCACTTGGCGGTATTGAAAAAATTCAAAATTGACTTTTTTGACAAATATGGCGAACGTGCGGGCCATCAACAGCCCATAATTGGCTTAAATCTCATCAACATGCCGTTTTTTTAACTTTGGAAATATCCAATTATTGCAAATGGCCAGTAAATTTACTTTATATTTGCATCTTCCATATCCAGTTGGTTTCCTTTCGTCGCTGCGTCCAGCCTTCCTCACAGTGAATTTCAATAAAACAGCCCTGATTTTAACTTTATATTTTTGAGAGTTACGGAAAATATTTGAGTAAAAAAATATTTTTTGTCCTTATAATATTCAAGGAAATATTTTAAAATATTTTCTTATAGGAATTCCTATTTTTCCAAATATGAACCACAGTTGAACACCTCTCTCACAGTTTGGAAAGAATACAAGGCTAAGCTTGTATTGATAAGTACGGGCCAGTCACTGAAGAGTCACCTTGTCGACGAGACGCAGTCGATCTATGCCAAACAAAATAAGATTTCTGCGTTAACGCTTCCCGAGTTGCCACGGTAACAAAACAATTTAATATCCTTTTTTGTTCGGGTAGAAAGCATTGTGACGAAAAAAGAATAGGACCCCAAACAATAAACACAAAGCTGACAATGACAATCTCATTTTAGTATAACGGTCGTCAAAATAATATATCTGTGTAAATAAACTGAAAAACAACTATTCAATATTTATATAGATATTGTGTGTTATAAGCTCCCTTTTAGACCCAGGTTTCACAATTACTCTATTTATTGTTTTAAACCATGTTTAGTCAAGCATGAAATAGAGCATCACGTTGTCACCCACCATGTTTAGTCAAGCAGGACTCACCGATTATTCGCATTGTTGAAGCCTGTTTTATGCATCGTTCAACTGTGGGCCATGGCAAACAAAATGGCCGTTCTGATCACATCGCTTTTTGATCGCTACGAGTCGTTATTTAGCATCGGACAATTACTCGAATATAGATAAAAAAGAAAATAAACCTACGATAAACGTCCTAAATAAAGGGTAATAAGATTTACGTTTTATTTTACAATAACGAAAGATCCTATTTAACTGCTGAGCACTTATATAAAGTTTCAATACTCGACGTTGCCTTCTCGTTGGTATAGTGCTATTGAGTGGAGAATGAGGGAGGAAGAATCAAAGATTAGACTTAAGAGATGATATAATCTGACTTAATTAGTAAAATGGAAAAGTACTCACCAGCATTTAGTTTCAAAGCACTAACCTACGAATGGAAGAATATTTAGAGAATTTGTAGGAATATTTTGTTTACCAAATATGTAGAATTGTATATAGAGCTGGGCAGAGCCGAATTATTTAGAAATCGAATCTGATTCGAATAATTTTTTCGGATCAGATCAAATCGTTGATTTCATAAAAATAACAAATATCCCATTTTTACTATCACTACTATAGTCCATTATGATAATTAGGAAATATACAGTTACAAATTAATAAACAATGGATTTCCATTCCCGGAACACACGTTGACTAACAGCAACGATTTCGATATTTTAACGACAAAATAAAATCGATTTTGGCCAAATTTTACCAAAATCGATTCCATTTGTGGTTAACAATGCAAAGTCTAGTTCATTTTGCAAGTTTTTGTTTTCTAAGAACAAATTTTTGCTTCGAATAGATTCGAATCGAATTGCCCAGCTCTATGCACAATTCGAGAGTAATTCTGAGTTCTACCGTTGTCCACCCAAGCAGAGATTTTATTTTATCAAGTATGAATAAGAAGTGGTAAAAAAGTGGTTTTACCATCGCCCAGGGCAGATACCACTCACTGCACTTTATCGTGGCGATTCAGTTCCGTTTGCGATGTTTTTTTCGTTTAGAGTGTAGTTGCTGTTACCACATAATTTATTGGCTTTTTGCTATTAAGTGGCCGTTAAGTTCCTTTTAGGCACTGCTTCCGGCCTTGTTCGGAGTGAATTTCAAAGGAAAAAACAAAGGAATCCGAAATGGAGATGCTCAGAGATGATCCTCGGTGGCTGTTCATAATTCGCACTGAACAAAACCGAATCATTTGGAATTCTGATCTGATTCGGACAATTTTTTTTTCGAATGGAATGGAATCACTAATTCCATATAAATAAAAAATATTCCATTTTTACTATTTCAACTTCATTTTGGAAATTTATAAATATAGAAATTTATAGTTGTGAACTGCCAATATTAGCATAAACAAACTTGAAGGAAGGCAGGGTTTTTAAAATTTCCGCAAAATTTTCATTTTTCAAAGACAAAATACAATCGATTTTGGTCAAATCTGACCAAAATCGATTGCATTTTGTCGTTTAAAATAAAAATTAAACATTATTTAGCAAGTTTTTTGGTTTTCCCATGAATGATTCACGATTAATTTGAATAATTTGAGCCTCGCATCGAATGGATTTTCCCACCCCTAGGTACAAGCATACTGCAAGTGGTGCTTTCCCCCAGTAGACTCCCTCAAATGAGTGATGATGAATGAACGCTACACGGTATCTTTCATATTTACAGCATAACTACTTTCTACTTTATCTCGTTATCACTTAAACAACAGAATGAACAAACTTTTCATTGCGTGTATTTTCTTTGCCGCAGTCATTGCAAAAGGTAAGTCAAGGGTTAAATTTAATAATTTTGTTAAGCATGCGCCATACTATAACAAAACCGTGTAGAATTAGGCGAAACTGAATTATTCGAAATTAGAATCGAATATTTTTTTCGAATCTAATCCAATAATTAATTCTATCCCGTTTTGCTATAACAATACCCGGGGATGTCCAACCCGAATCGAATATTCGAATATATTCGAAAATAAACATATTCGTTATTTTAGATATATTTGGGAATATTTAGGAAAACCTCATTTTTGCTATTTTTTTCTCGAATCAATATACAAAATTGTCAACTTTTCCATGGTTTTCTATGTTTTGTAATTTTTTTTACTAACTTATTTGTAATGCTGTTTTTTATCAAAAATATGGCAGAATTTAGAATGTATTCAATATTTCATCTTCGGAATAATTTTTTTAGAATGTATTCAGAATAGTGAAATGTTCGGATATGGCCATCCCTGACAATACATTAAAATAAAGAAAATTTTAGCTATGAATTTATTATTATCTATTCATGTGATCGAATGGTGAGAATTCCCATATTCCAAATTTGCGCTTTGTCGGTAAGGCCACATATAAATTTAACTAAGCTTGAAGGTATTTTATCGTAAAATGAATAAAAAGACAAAATATAAGTCTTTGTCCCCGTGTCCTATTCTCAAAAGATTCGAATATCAGCGCTGCAAATCAATTCGAATCACAGAATCGGAATGCCCGAGCCTGTGTGCTCCACAGTAGATCGATTTGTAGGTAATACAAAAGCATTGATTGGTATTTACTGATTAGAAATCGTTCTAGAAATTGTCAAGTATAGGCCACTGATGGCAATGATTGCTCAACATCAACATCAAATTGCTTAAAATCAATAACACATGCGATTGCTCGCCAGATGCGCTCAAAAATGTTGCCTATTCTGGTTATATTTCCGTTTATCATTTCAAAATTTCGGAGGAAATTTTCATTTCATCAAATGTTTCACGCGGATAAATCCTCCCGTCGACAAAATTCTTTTATGAAAAGTCTATGACGGAGACTATTTTTATTATTTCGTATACACAACATGATTCAAAAATCAGTTTTACATAGGAAACCAATTAGTTCGTGCTTCTTGATATCGGTATTATCGAACGGTGGGGAAAGCCGTCATATAGTGTACACAACCTCTCATGCAGACGCTAGTTGCGGATCGGGTGAAGTTTTTGACTCATAATATTTCTCATTTTTCCTGTGCATGGGCCGGGTTAGTGGCGGAAGTCGTAGGCACTGCTTACGTGCACTTGCGAGGCGTCCATCAGATCCCTCGCATATGATCATCATGCCTCACAGATTTGGGACTACGTCGGGGCGATCAAAAGATTATATTGCATTTACAATTCCCACTCCATGTATATGAGTTAAAATTTTCAATATTTTAGCGACGAAATGCATTTAGTCACTAAAAAATGAAAACTCTAGTTCATTTAGCAAGTTTTTGTTCCTATAAACGATTCACGATTGATTCGAATATATTGTGCTTCGAATCGATTTGAATCACCGAATCGAATTGTCCAGCCCTACATATAGTTAAGCCGTATGCTTCCATCTCCCGCAAAATAAAAATGAAAATCTTAGTCAAATCAAGGCGAATGCTATGGATGTGTGAGAAAAAAAACTGTTGTTCTATTTCACTACCGATTGTGCCAACTTTTAAATGAGTTGCCCAGGGTGGACGACGGAGACTGGTCATGTGTTTCTATGTGATTTAGTTTATTTTATATATTTGTTTTATGCGATCCATCATCTGCTGCTCCTTGATTGATTGCCTTTGTTACGCTTTCGATCATTGTGATATGGCCGAGAATGTTTCGTCACGCATGTTTACCAGTGGGCCACGCCCCCTAGACGTCATCTGACAGCCCTGAATAGGAACTTCAATTTATTTCAAATAAAAGACGATGAACCACAACTAGGGCTGGGCAATTCGATTCGGTGATTCGAATCGATTCAAAGCACAAAATATTCGAATCAATCGTGAATCGTTCCTAGGAACAAATACTTACTGAATGGACTAGAATTTTCATTTTTAACGGCAAAATGCAATCGATTTTGGTCAAATTTGACGAAAATCGATAATATTTTGTTCGTAAAAATATAAAAATGTTTGCTCTCAGACATGGAGTGCGAATTGAATACACACCATAAACTATAAATTTCTTGATTTTCACAATGAAGACAAATTGTAATAGTAACAATGGAATATTGGTTATTTCCATAGAATTCGTGATCCGATCAGATTTGGAAAAATAATCCGAATCAAATTCGAATTCAAAATGATTCGGTTTTGCCCAGTCCCAACCACGACCCACAAGTCCATAGGTATCTTATTACTTATTGAAATTAGGCTAAAGCTTCTCTCATTTCAGCCGTTTAACTACTTGAATATCGGTCTATTTTCGATTAAAAAGAATCATTTAAGGATTTATATTTCTATCCAAATGATGAAATTTAATATTTAGTTCGGGGAAGTCGATATACCTGAGAATGGCGACTCCAAGTTAGGGTTCAAAATAGGCTGGGTAGAACCGAATCCTCTAGAATTCGAATCTGATTGGTACGCCACTAAGATAGCAAATGTCACAGTGTTTCCATTACAATTTATCCCCAATATCAAATTTAGGAAATCTATTGTTACCTTTTTTTATATATAACTGCATCTTGTCCTTCACTGTGACAAAACTACAGTAAATCTACTGGTCTTTTGCAGTAATTGCATATTTCCAAAATTAAAAAAACGCCATTTTGATTAGATTTTTGCCAATCATGGGCTGTTGATTGATCGCATATTCGCGGTGCGTTCCATCAACACCCCATATTTGGCCAAAAAAGTCAATTTCAAATTTTTTCAAAACCGCCAAGTAAAATTACTGTCAAAGAGCAGTGATTTTGTTGCATTCATTATTACAGTGAAGTGCGTGCAAAGTCTGGCCCAGTAAATGAGTGATGAATCCTGAGATGTACATTTTGAAGCATGGTTCAAACTACTACACGACATATTTTGTGTGTGTGTGTGTGTGTGTGTGCGAGCGAGAAGGGTAGTTATTACTGTGGTTATGTGTTTTTCTCAGAACTTGCTATCGTTCATGTTCAAGTCGTCACGTTATATCGATCAAATGCCCAGACGAATGATTGTTACCTAATAGCACGCGCTGTTCAATTTTTTCACGATTTAGCACAATTACTGAACAAATACAAAGTGCCGACACACCCAGTAATTCCCTCAATATAAATACATCGGATTAAGAGATCCACAATAGCTTTGTGTGGGAACCCATTGTTAAGGAGTGGAATAATACGGTGATAATAAGGTCCTTTCTAAGAGATGCAGATTCGTCAACGTTTCTAACTGGACAATTCATTATGCCTAGTATGTGCCACTGATGGACCGCGCCTAGTCGGCACGATCCATCAGTGGCCCATGCTTTACAAAATCCATTTTGGCCATAAAACTGCGCACTGGGACATTTTCAAATGATAGCTTTGCGGTCTGTTATTCCTTTGAACTGGGTCCTTTTTTTGTGTTTTGTTACGTCATTTTATCTTCTTTTTCAAGCTTCAACTGTAAAAAAGCCGTTAAACTGCCGTTTTTGCGCATAAATTTAATCGATGAAATAAATATAAAACCGTGGAATCGAAATACTTTTTCTGCCAATTATGATGGGTTGTTGATGGAACGTGTATCTAACGGTCTATTCGTCTTACCGAACTATAGAATTACAAATGGATTCAGATAACGTATACTTTTAGTGCAGTGTCGACATTTCATTGAAATTCAATCTGAGCAAGCCCGGAAGCAGTGTCTAAAGGGAACCAAATAAAGCCCACTTGGTATCAAAAAACAAATGCACTGTAAACGAAAAATATCCCAAATGGAACTGAATCGCTATGGTAAAGTCAATGGTAAAACCATCCACCGCTGCTTTGCTTCCTTTTAGTCGTCTCTTACGACACGCAGGGAATACGTTTGAACTATTTTAATGCCTGTACGTTAGGCTTACATTAGTCCTGATATTTACTTTATTTTTATATACCTGACTTCGTGTGAAGGGTTTCTTGTTTGTTAGCAAACGTTATCAGGAAATAATCATATCTTTCCAGTAATTGTAACCTTGTCCGTCTATAAGTGGCCGCTGTTAGAGGGCCTTGGACAGGGTGATCCACTCTAAGAAGTGGCTATAAAAAAATAAAAAAAATCTATGGAATTTATTATTGCTACAGAATCTCGAGATCGATAAATCTTTAACGACAGATTTTATTGTTATAACTGTATTGTTGTCAAGCCTCTGAGCCTACGGATCAATTTAAGGATGAGCCACAGATGAACTGAGCTGCTCTTCCGCAATGCAATCCATCAATCTACCATCCTAACAAAAGGTTTTTGATGACCAATCGCTCTTATGTGTTGACAACATGATAAACCCAAGTGTTGCCTTTCCTGGTCAAAATAACAGAGTCGACCTAATATCTAGTTTTCACTCGGTTTATCAGATTTAATTTCAGTTCAGATCAGTTCAATTTAACCAGTCCAGATTCCTTATATTTTGAAATAGACCATTTTGTGATTATAACTTTTAAATTTATATTAAACGGCTTGAATACATTCTAAGATCGATTACCGATTGATCGATTACCTGGGCTGCGCGATCCATCAGTGAGTGACTCGTGCTGTACAAAACATGTTCGGTGAAAATATTCCTGATTGAAATATTGTCACATTTTAGATAGTTTGAGTATAAACCGGGATGTTTTTTTAATATTTTTTTGTACACTTGGGTGGATCACTCCATACCAAAAAGCCACTTAGACTGAACACAATTTGTGTTCGCTGGAAAATTATGGGCTTTTAGGGTCGGCAGAGGGTATTGCGTAACTACTCCCTAAGCTGGGTGATTGGCATGAATACACGAACCGAACCCACTAAGGGTCACCCGTGTGAGTAAATGGCAAATTGCAACGAATGCATCATTGCCATAAATATATATATATAAATCAAACAAGAATAAATAAATAAATAAATAAAAACAAATCGATCTTTCAACCAACAGAAGCCACTATTATTGCGAGATTATTTTTTGCTGGAATTCATTCCGGGCACGGTTGGAAGCTAATATTACAAAGATGTTCAGAAAATGTAATACCGGCAACTTCGTCCTTAGTGGAAACGTTTCACACTAAAGTGAACCAACATAGCAGAATGGTTTCTCTTCCCTAAAGCGACAGACACCAGCAGCGTAGTTAGATTGGGTGTGTTGCCGCAAAAGGGCATTTAAAGAAGTTGTTCCACTCGTTCAGTGACTTTTAGTAACCTAAAATCTTATTTTTAAAGAATTTGGGGTTGGGTTTTTGCTGGTATGCCGTAACACGCCCGTTCTTTATTAAAGAAATGGCCTGGGGAGCCCATATGGCGTCCGAATTTGACCGGGAACATTTTTAAAATTCTGTTCCCAATTTTCCTTCTCAAGGATTCAAATACGCCACTGACGGTGGCGTTCATTCCCTATCGACACGAGAATGGTTGATAAAAAATGGGAACACCGACACACGAGAATATAGACTTCAACTTAACCGATATCCTTCCCATTTCAACTTTAAATCAAACACTTTTAAATAATTTCAGGATATTCTCTCCAATGCTACGTGTGCGCTGCGTGTAGCACTGCTACGAACGAGCAAACTTGCACTTCGTCTAACACAACAGGGATCGTCGACAAATGCACCATAACTTCAGTAACAACATTAGGTAATTTTATATTTTTGGAATTGTCAGGTCCGTTGAAACTAGGACTGGGCAAAAACGAATCATTTGAAATTCGAATCTGATTCGTATATTTTACTCGAATCGAATCAGCGATTTTTTTTTAATGCAGTTTTTTTGTTATTTCGCTCATGATTCACCACATTGTGAAAATCAATGTTTCAAAGTCTCTAATAGTCAATATTAGCGAAATTTACGCCTGGTTGTTTCACAGCTCAATAAAGATCGCGATTTTTTTCATTAAAATGAAACTAAATTCGTATAATTTGTGCTTCGAATTGAGTCGAATCATGGAATCGAATTGCCCAGCACTAGTTGTAAAAAAATTGCGATAAACTTGCCTCATCTTGAGAGTAATTTTACTTGGTGATATAGAAATATTCTTGAAATAAACCTTATTTTTATTCATTTTTTCAAAATCGACCTTTTTCGGTGAAATATGAGCTGTTGATGGAACACCCACGCCGAGCTACTTAATAACAACGTGAAAAATTAAAGTTTTATCGCCTTCGAAAGCGACTTTCTGTAAAATTTAAAAAACAGGTCAATTTCTTGAATAAGAATTTTGAAACTGTTTCAAATAAATAAAAAAAGTATCTCATAAAGTAACTTTAATTGAAAACCGCATAAATTCACTGCATAAAATAGAATAGGGATTTTTTCTCATTGGAATTCATTCTGGGCAATGCCAGAGGTAGCGCTTAAATGGAACCAACTAACGACCACTTGATATCAAAGAGATACTAAATATGTATTGCCGGAAACTGTACTATGAGCGGAAAACATGTTATGACCGGCATGGTAAAGTGCATCGAGTGGCATTTGCTCTGGGCGATGGTAAAACCAGATACCACTATTTTGCTTTCTTTTAGTTCCTTTACCAACACGCAAGAAATACGATGGGGCTATTCTAAAGCCCACAGTCATAAAATATATATTGCCGGAAACTGTACTATGAGCGGAAAACATGTTATGACCGGCATGGTAAAGTGCATCGAGTGGTATTTGCTCTGGGCGATGGTAAAACCAGATACCACTATCTTGATTTCTTTTAGTTCCTTTACCAACACGCAAGAAATACGTTGGGGCTATTCTAAAGCCCACAGTCACTATATTTCGCAGCAAAGTCATGATTTATGTTGAATATTATCATTGGCTGAAAGCTGAAAACCCCTTCAATAATAATTCACTCATGTGATCGGCTCGTCTCCTAATGTTGGTAAAGATGCACTTCGGTCACTTTTTCCTTTTGTTTTGACGTATTTGTGCGAGTCGGGGCTCTCAACAATGCTTCTCAATAAGACTGCACACAGAAAAGGCCTTAAATTAAAGAACAATGTAAGATGTTCTCTGTCAGAAACGCCTCCTCGTATGGATAAGTTTTTCAAGAACAAACATTGTCAAATGTCCTGCTGAACTCGATTAAAGGATTAATTGTCAACTTGAATAACATTTTGAAGTGAAAAAGCATGTTCGTTCCTATGAGCTAAACCTTGTAACACAGTTCAGTTTCTAGTTTCCAGACTTTGGGTCATTTGTTTTCATCTTATGCACAAAGCTCACGGACCCCAAAAATATTTTCGTGAACCCTTGGTTGGGAAACACTGCCCTACACAATCAAAACTAATTAACAAAAACTTATTTCCTAGGAATCACTGTTGTTTCAAGAGCATGCATCCAAACAAGTCCGACCCTATCTACAACTGCTAATGGATGCCAACCAATCAGTACTCTTGGTGGTGTTGATACAGAAATTTGCTACTGCGACACTGGTTAGTAAGGACCTCATAGTATGGTTGGGCTCTTGGATTCGATGATTCGAAGTACAGATTATTCGAATTAATCATAAATCGGTTAAGACACAAAAACTTGATAAATGATATGTAAAATATTTTTCATTTTCAAGGACAAAATACAATCGATTTTGGTCAAATTTGACCAAATTCGATCTTATTTTGTTCTCAAAATGAAGATTTTTTTCAATAGAATTTTGCTCTGATCAAGATTGGGAAAAGCAAAAGGATCTAACTAATGCCCGGTACTATGGCAAAGCCACTGAAGCTCGTACTTTACGCGCCAAGTCGGCCCCACTCATCATTGACTTTTGTTGACAAAACATGAGGCCGTATTGATCTGGTCGAAATCAAGTGGTAATTATCACAAATAATTACTCCAGATTTGTTATTGTTCTTGATACATAACTTCAGCATTTCCTAAATTTAAACAGAAACGTGACATTTATTCTTTCAAAACTGAGGCGTTTCGAAAAATTTTCGACTATAAAATAATATCCGCGAGATGGCGCTTTAATATTTTATTCGAATCCCAACCGCACTAATCTTGATAATCTCGGTCGGTTAAGCGCGATCGTATTGTCCGGAAGACCAATGGTTCGATACTTGAACGTTTCACCATCGAGCGTACCCTTCAGCAAGGCACTTCGCGGGTAGCTGTAACATAAAACAGGTACACTGTCACTACAAAGGTCCTTGCCTAACGGTTGTTGGTTATAAGCCCCCCGGTAGGTTCGCGGACAGGCCATAGCAAATAATTTGAAAAAAAAATAATAATCTTGAAATTAATCTGAAATATTTGTCACTATGTACACAGAAAAATATGCAAAGAGAGTAAATCCCCCAGCCGTTATCGCGAATGGGAGCGATGTTTTTCTTGTACAGCATCCACAGTACCATCCACAAGATAAATAAACATGGCATTTCGTGTTCATGCATTTGAGGGGATGATACATTAAGCGAAATCCTATACCAATTCTCATTTTAACATGAGCAGGTGCGCATTTGTTAAGGAGTCGAACTCCCAAGTTCAGCTACCAAAGTAAATAAACCTAACCCTGATACAATACTTTTACAGATCTCTGCAACGGTTCCGCAACCGTCAAAGTCAGTATTCTTCTGGCAGCTTTGATTGCTGGATTCCTCGCGAAGATTTTTGCTTAGAATCGTTTTATTTAGAAAATTTAATGCGCTTCACAACAGAAGTAGAGTAGATTTATTCAATGCAAAATGATGGATGCTTCTTTACAATTTATTTTTTAAACTTTTTCAATTCACTGAAACAAAAGTTCAGTAAATTTACTGATCACTTACAGGAAATGTTCGAATTTCCCAAAATTTGAAATCATCTTATTTATGACATTTATGCCAATTATGGGCTGTTGATTGATCGCGCTGTATGCGGCGCGTTTCATTAACAGCCCATAGATGGTAAAAAATTGATTCTGTATGTTGTTATATACCCACTTCTCAGAGTGGATTACCCTGTCCAAGGCCCTGTTACAGCGGCCACTTATAGACGGATAAGGTTACAATTACTGGAAAAATATGATCTTTTCCTGTTCGGCTTAGCCTACCCAGGTTATTTCACCCTGGGTTGAATGGTGGGCATGGATAATCGAGCCGGACTCGCCGGGGCCGAGATGTTCAACCTGCGATGCCAACATGTTTAACCACTAGGCTATCACGACCACTTGCACTTGGGTGGCGAGTTTCATTAACAACCCATAAGATGGTAAAAATCGATTCTGTATTTTTATTCCAATATCACTGAGTAAATTTAGTGTCAAAGAATGAGGATTTTACCGAAATTTTGCAAGTGCGATTTGTTCACTTTGTATAGATTCGATTACAGTAAACTATACCTTCCCTTTTATCTGAAAGAAGCATACTTGAATATTTTTTTTAAACTTCTGTTTTATTGTCTTACTTGATTTAAATTCGTTATCAATAAAACAGACGTAATAAATGATTTAATATATTTTCTAATCGTTTGTGCGTAGGGCGGGGCAAAACCGAATCCTATAAAATTAGAATTTGATTCGATAGTTTTTTTAGTATACCCCGGCTTGATGTGTGGGTATGGGTTAACGAGTAGGGACGAACTCGAGATCTTTACCCTAGTGTTGGTTATTCTATGTAAAAAGTACATAGTTTACCTGATATATCAAGTTCATGTTCAAGGTACTTTGATCTAGTTCCAGGAATATATAACTTATCTAGTTGAGATTTAGTTCTACCGAGTTTTCTGTTTGACATTTTGCCTAGTGAATTTTTTATTTTTTTCACTTTTTAGAGTGCATCACCCTGTCCTAAGGCCCTGTAACAGCGGCCACTTACAGACGGACATGGTTACAATTACTGGAAAGATATCATCTTTACCTGTTCGGCTGAGCCTACCCAAGTTGAGTGGTGGGCATGGATAAGCGAGCCGAACTCGCCGGGGCTCGAACCCGAGATGTTCAACGTGCGATGTCAACATGTTTAATCACTAGGCCATCGCTCCTCACAAAATACATAAATTCACATATTTTCAAAACTAGATAACTAATATAAAAAATAACTAGGTAAACCATAATTTCATTATAAAAAGGCTTTCAATATGGATAAATATTTCAATAACCTATTAAAATGCCTTAAATGCGGCCAGACAACAATTACCTAGCTTACCTGGCTTTTAATCTAGATACCAAGTTTTGAAAGTGGTGAATCTAGGTTACCTAGTAATACTTCATCTAGTTTGGTGGTAATTTCGTTTTACTATTCCTAATTTAAGAAATAACTAGGTTACCATCAGCTGTGGACAGTGGAAGGTGTTGGACACCAAGGCACAGTCCGTTTGTGTCTCATACTCGACAATCAAAAGCTGGATAAGGCGACCGGAGGCAACCAAGAACGTTTACCTATTATAGCAAATGTCTACAAGAAAATGTATTACCAGCAACTGTACTTTAATAGGACCTGTTCACCCCTATCAACATCGACAATTCGAATCTACTTGCTCAGTGCGTGTTCTCGACGAGCTTTGGTGGTCCAGTATCGCAATGAATCTTTCAACATACATAGGGTGCCCGGTTAGCTCAATCGGTAAAGCGTTGGGAATATGCTTCGAGGTATGCAAGCAAATCTGATCGTCATGACGCAGGTTCGAATCACGTGAGGGATGGCGATTATATACGAGAGGTCTGCTGGACACCTCGACGGTGCACGGTGGTTCGCGCAAGCACTACTAACGGCTTCCTCCACCGACCAGGTCCATACACATGAAAAATGGAAATTATGATGAGCCAAAAAACCTTCACCCTGTTTAGGAACTGGTATCTGCAAGAGATGTCGCGGTTCGTCATATGCTTGAGCCGTATTTTCAGCTTTCCTTTCCAGTAGCATCATTCCTATTCTATGGACTAACGAACCGGGCTTACCGGGCCTAGAACTGCAAACTACCACTCAATACGCTTTTGAACAATACATGTTATTACACTACCGGAACTTGCTCAAATTAAGCCTGAGATAAGATCGCTCCCTCTCATGTGCGATCGTATTGTCCAGTGTCCGAAGGCCCGTGGCTTGATAGCTTTTGAACTAGAAGGTAACGCGCAATAGACACACAGTCACTGCAAATACAATGTCAAATACAATGACTTTATGTCACTGTACGCAAGTAACAATGTTTACAAATATATCTGATTATGCCTATGAGGAACCGGTGATGTTATTGAACATAGTCCCAGGGCTGTGGGTTACGATGCCTCGCCCATGGGCGCCCCACATGTATTGATCTTTGAAGCCGTTTCTGTTCTCCGACCTTGACAATACTTCGGTGGAATTCGAACCCGTGTTATTCGCTGGATGTTACATTTCGCAGCTGTTGTCGATTTCATCATGTCAGTGCGGTCCGAAATTCAGAAGCCAACATCTTATGGAAATAATTAGACACGTAAAATGAATATAAATTTAATGCTTGAATCATTCAACTCAAGCTTGAATGTGGTTGTCAGTCATGATTGAATGAGGTTGTTATAGCTCAAATCTTACGGCCTAATTGCTATAATATATCATCCAGCCGACTTCAATGCCTTGGGCTAAATTTAACTGAGAACTCCAGGCATCGTTGTTCATCTAATCATTCAATCTAAAGAATGAAAAACTCAAGAATATACTGTAACATAAGTGTAGTAAATTATCGTTTATTCGCATTATTCCCGAAATTTAAAACCTCTTTGTTGATGAGATTCATTCAAGTGTTGGCTGCTGTTCCTCAACAGACAATAATTGGCCGATACAGTTGAATTTATAGTAGTTTTACTTCAATATCACCCAGTAAATTACTATCGAAAATAGGCTATTTTACTGCTTTTTTCAGTGTAGCAAATCGAGGTATCATTGTTTTGATTATGTGAACTTAATTATAAACAACGATTGCTGAAATATATGTGTATCTAGTCTTTATATGTTTGAGCGGGAAAATGCGTGGACCATCTGTGGCCCATGCTTGACAAGACAGGATTTAGGTAGTAATCGGTTGTTTTGTGTTGCTTGTTTTAATATTTATTAGATGAGTCAACATCAGTGATGGCAACCGAGTTGTTTAAGCTAGCTAAGCATAACAAGTTTTTGCAGGTGACTATGATAGCGATGATTGAACTGAATCATTTGTGAGTTGGATTTGAATCGAATATTTTTGCGAATTCGAACCCCTTATTGCACGTAAGTAGGCTATTTTCAAGTTTTAATTCGCAAAATATTTCTCCCAGCATCGCAGTAGTCGGATTTGAAGACACGATTCATTTTATTGTTGAATTAAACTTCAGGCAAGAGTGGGAGCAACTGCAAATGAAACACACCAGCGGATACATGCATGGCAAAGCCCTACATATCACCGACTACACGTTAAGGGGAAACATCACAAACAGAACTTATCACCTATAGCCAAGTGCAGTGAGTGTTTTTTGCATGAATAAAAGTAAAGCACGTACCACTTATTTCTTTCTATAGCCACTTTTTTGGAGTGGATCGCTCTGGCCAAGGTCACTGTTGAACCTCTTCCAGGCATTATATGTTTTGTTGAGCATGGGTCACTGATGGGTCGCGCCGCCGAGGCACGATATGTTTTGTTGAGCATGGTTCACTGATGAATCGCGCCGTCGAGGCACGATATGTTTTCATGACCATGGGTCACTGATGGATCGTGCCGCCGAGGCACAATATGTTTTGTTGAGCATGGATCACTGATGGATCGCGCCGCCGAGGCACGATATATTTTGTTGAGC
This sequence comes from Styela plicata, assembly GCA_963675895.2. NCBI lineage: Eukaryota > Metazoa > Chordata > Ascidiacea > Stolidobranchia > Styelidae > Styela > Styela plicata. Next base: position 20,439,254 of record OZ023144.1, on the reverse strand, counting down.
ATGGGTCACTGATGGATCGTGCCGCCGAGGCACGATATGGTTTGTTGAGCATGGGTCACTGATGGATCGCGACGCCGAGGACTCTATATGTTTTCATGAGCATGGGTCACTGATGGATCGTGGCGCCGAGGCACGATATGTTTTGTTGAGCATGGGTCACTGATGGATCGCGACGCCGAGGCACGATATGTTTTGTTGAGCATGGGGCACTGATGGATCGCGACGCCGAGGCACGATATGTTTTGTTGAGCATGGGTCACTGATGGATCGTACCGCCGAGGCACGATATGTTTTGTTGAGCATGGGTCACTGATGGATCGAGCCGCCGAGTTACGATATGTTTTGTTGAGCACGGGGCACTTATAGATCTCACCGCCGAGGTATCATATGTTTTGTTGAGATGGGTCACTGATGGATCGCGCCGCCGAGGCACGATATGTTTTGTTAAACATGGGTCACTAATGGATTGCGCCGCCGAGGCACGATATGTTTTTTGAGATGGGTTACTGATGTATCGCGCTGCCGAGGCACGATATGTTTTGTTAGAGCATATGGGTCACTGATGGATCGCGCCGTCGAGGCACGACATGTTTTGTTGAACACGGGGCACTAATGGATCGCGCCGCCGAGGCACGATATGTTTTGTTGAGCATGGGTCACTGATGGATCGCGCCGTCGAGGCACGATATGTTTTGTTGAACACGGGGCACTGATGGATCGCGCCGCCGAGGCACAATATGTTTTGTTAAATATGGGTCACTAATGGATTACGCCGCCGAGGTGCGACATGTTTTGTTGAGCATGGGTCACTGATGGATCGCGGTGCCGAGGTGCGACATGTTTTGTTGAGCATGGGTCACTGATGGATCGCGCAGCCGAGACACGGTCCATTAGTGGATCATTCTTAACAAAATGAAATTTCGTTTTGGGCAGCCAACAACCACTGGTGAGGCCCACCGTAGTCCTGCTATGTAATGTTACACTCTATGTAGAAAGCACCAACCAATTAATAGCATTTTCAATACTAAAGTGCAATGAAAAGTATCTGCCCTGAGCAATAATAAAATCATTTTCTCAGTTTTCTTTTAATCCTCCCTTATTGTTCTACTCACGATTCACGAATTCGCGATATTAGTCAGCATAACGCCCGTTTAGGGCGGCATCTCCGAGGTAATTGTTCAGATCAACCAAACTCACTGCAATTCACCATGACTGTTTAATTCCGTTTGGGATGCTTTTCGTTTAGAGTGGAGTTGGTGGTACTGCACCTTTTAGCAGATCTTCAGCAATAAGTGACCGTTAATTGATTCCTTTTAGACACGGCTTCCGGTCTTGCTCAGAGTTAATTTCCATAATAAAAAACTGCAATTGTACGTTAACAGATAATAAAAATGTATTGGGCGCTTAACCTCGTGGTTATAACCATCTGTTTAATATCAACTTCATGTCTTGGGGATAAATTAAATTGTCGGTTCAAACCCGGATGTGACATCAATCAATGTGATCCTTTGCCATGGAATAATGCCGGCATCAGCACTGAAGATTATTTGCAACGAAAAGAATTCCCTATTACTTGCAAAGAGACAGTTTCTGGCGTTATCCTTAAACTTCATCAAAAAGAGATAAAAGAGCTTAAACGAGGTTTAGATCTTTTTATATTTTCATTGAAATTTACTCTATGCCCATAGGACCCCCCTCCCCCCCCCCAAAAAAAAAATTGCGAGTCTTCCGCTGGTAGTAGTTTTGACACTTCTGGGCCTATTTAGGCCTTCAAAAACTCATTCATAATCTTTTGCGCCTCTGGGCCAATTTTTAGCTGCTTTGTTGGGATATGCAATAAACAGACTCCTTTTAGAAAATATTATCTGCCTGCGGGCTTTCGAGAGGTCATAATTTAACCATAGAAATTTTTCTAACTTTGAATCAAATACGCCACCGCTCGTATTTATTAGTTTAGACATATTATTGTATTTCCGATATATATTTCCAGAGTTGAAAGAAGTTCGACAAATGTATAGAGAACAAGCAGAAGATATGAAAAATATGAAGTTGTCTTTACAAAAAGGTTCGTTTAAAAGATTCATTATTTTGAAGTTTTTGTGAAGAAGACCCTTGCACCAAGAATGTGGGGTTTTTGAAGAAACAGGGATTTAAAAAATTTTGGTGATTTGATTATTTTGACTGAGTTTGCAGAAAAATATTATTTGAAGCCAGTTATTTATATCAGAATATATAACAGTAAAACAGCATAAAATGATAGTTCAGGGTCTAAAAATGTTAAATATTAGATAACTATTGCGAGAGAATGCCCACAGAATATTTTGGTTTCAGCTACGCTTTAAAGAACTTTGTTTGTTTATAGTTTATATTATTTCGTGAAAACCGAATGATATTAATCATTAATAGCGTAATTCCTGTGGTAATGTCATTACTTACATCATTCTAAACTCTTATTCTAGTCTTTAATGCCAATTCCAACTTTATCCATTTGTTTGTTTAGAAATATCTGACCTGAAAGAAGCAAAGAAATATCAGGCAACGTTACCTACCGAGGCAAATGAAGGTTGGTTCTTGATTCACAATAATTTTTTTTCTCTTTTTTTTTAATTTTCCTAGAGCAAGATTGCAAAAGACTTATTTATCATATATGAAAACCTGTGTCTGTGCCAGTAATGTGCATAGAATTTCATCAATTGCGGTTTAATTCCAAATAAAAATATTAGGGAGGGAGATTGAATTAATACCCAAAAACCTTTAGGCACCTTTGTAGTGACTGTTGTTTCCAGCTTCGCTTCTAGAAAATTGATGGTTCGAAAAGTGAAAAATCGTCATTCCGGGCGTATCCCTAATTAGAGATTTTATTCTGTCGCAAAAGCCACAGATCATTGACGAGATTCTTCAGTGATTCAAATTTAACAAACATGCTTGTGACTTGACGGGTTTGAATCTTAGATCTCACGTTACAACCTCAAGCGCCTTATTTTCGCTAGTCCCTCCATCAGAGTTTTCGGAAATAAAAATTTGCTCAGAGCAATGTCGCGAAATCCTTGCCATATAAAATTCTTCTGAAACTAGTAACGTGAGTAAAGTTTCGACGACGGTATAGAAAAAATTACAGATGCCAAACAAAACTTGCAAAGACCCGAGTAACCCGCTAAGCTACCGATTCAGAAATTGTATTTTGTCAAGTATGGACCATTTCCTGACTTCTTCCTGGCGGTACGACCCAACAGTAACCCATGCTTGAAGGCCTATTAGGACGTTATTTTCCTGATTCTCTCGCTGTTTCGGCTCTGTGAAATTCCCAAATGTTCACTTTCCAACACCAACTATCAATCATATGCCTTGTTACTTCGTTTTTCTTTAGAGAACTGTGGCGTCAAATATAGTTTAAAATGTTTCAAAGTAATCATGCACGCAAAGATGAACGTTTCATTCAACGATGCTGAATTGCATTGCAAGGAAATCAATGGGAAACCTGCTAACATATATGACACCGTACATTACCGCATGCTGCAAGATGCCGTGCGCCTGAAGATGGCAGATCTTGACAGCAGGGGCTTGGTGAGAGTATGGATTGGTATGACGTATCAAGTGAGTAAATGGGCTTTGTAATTGCACTATCGTATTTCCTGCGTGTTGTAAGATGCGAATAGAAGAAACCAAAAAGTGTTAGATGTTTTTATCATTAACCCAGGGCAGAATTCATCTCGCAGCACTTCCTTATAGCGCGATTCAGTTCTCTCTGGGTTATTTTTACTCTAGAGTGCAATTACTGATACTACATTTCGTAGTAGTTCTCTGCTGACTAGTTGATGGTTACGTCCAGGTGCTGCTTTCGATCTTGCTTTGAACAAATTTCTTTCGAAAGAATAATTAATTATTATTCCAAGGTCAAATCTTCGTTACTTCAAAAACAGTTGTTCAATTCTCTTGAATAGTTCAAGCTGGTGTGAGGCGCGATGGCCTCGTGGTTAAACATTACATCGCATCCAATAATGGTCAGGACGTAAATAACTGGGTAGGTTAAGCCGAACAGGAAAAGGTGATATCTTTCCAGTAATTATAACTGTCCGTCTATAAGTGACCGCTGTTACAGGGTCTTGGACATGGTGATCCACTCTAAGAAGTGGCTGTAAAGGAAAAAGCTGAGTTGAGGGCAAATAGCAAAAATTACAGCAGAATAATGGTGACGTCAATAAGTGCGCCGCGGACCCAATTATCTTGCAATAAATCACGTTACCAGCAGTTAATCCAAATTTTGTCAACCGCAGCTGGATAATGGAATCCATCCATCAGTACCTAACTTACGACAAAATGCATTAGCTAAGTTTTCCTGGCTGATATTTAATGTTTTATCGTGTTTATCGGCAAATACCTTTATCGGCAGTCTGTTTGTCGGCAGATACCAGATATTTGGTTCCTTTAGACACTGTTTCCGTACTTGCTCATCGTGAATTCTAATAAAAAAATAGTTTTGGCTTCAAAAATTTTTTCATGGTTTTTAACGTGGTTCCGTTTCAGTTTGATTTTATATCCCTGAATCCGATAATATCAATTCATATGCACTGAAAATTGCTCTGAGCAAGGTCCAAAGCAGCGACGCATCAAAAAAAATCTTCAACGACTACTTGTATGGAAACAGATACTTCAAAATGTATTAGTACCAGTACTCCTAAGCTACAAAACATCTCAAACAAAACTGAACCATAATAATAAAGTGCAGTAAGTAGTATCTGTCCTGGACAGTAGTAAAACTATCCATCATTCCTTAGGTTCCTTCAAGTCGCCTCTCCAGAACAGATTCAAACCTTATTAGGACATTTTTATCAACCAAATTATCTTTTTTTCCCAGGACAATCAACTGAAGCTGAGATCTGGTGAAAATTCCTACCTATCGGCAAGAGTTTGGCATCCCAGTTCTCCTCGTATAGATAACGTGGATTTGAAAAGCATTATAGTCAGTGTTGATACGAATTCAAGTGCTATTCATCAAGGATTGTCAAATTTCCCATCATTTTGGGAATTTCCTGGCGTTATTTGCGAGATTTAAATCAGATGTAGATGTAATGAAAATTTAACATTGTACAATGATCAAGGGTTTCAAGAAGATTTTTCCAACGTATTAGAATATTTTTTATTTGACTTTTATTTTTTTCGTTCACTCTAAGTGCAAGGCCGGAAGCAGCTCCCAAAGGGAACCAAACAACGACCACTCAATAGCAAAGATCTGCTATAAGATGTAGCACCAGCAACTGCGCTCTAAACGGAAAACCTCCCAGACGGAACTGAACCGCCAGGTAAAGTGCAATGAGTGATATCTGCCCTAAGCGATGGTAAGACCATCATCCACTTTTTTTGTTTCTTCTTAGTCGCCTTTTACGACACGCAAGAATTATGGACTCAAGTCCGTACCCACAGGGCATAGCAGAGTAGTTGACATTCTGCTAGTCTGACACGGGATCTAGGAGGACACAATATCCATTCCTTCATAAATTTTCATGCTAAAATAAAACTAAGAAATGCGTCGAATGT
>OZ023144.1:20379619-20422117 GCA_963675895.2 Styela plicata | reverse complement strand
GTGTCGTCAAGGCGTCCAGCAGACCTCTCACATATAATTCTCTATCATGGGATTCGAACGTAGGACATCAGTGATGCGTAGCTCGAAGCCAAAAGGCAAATGGTCAAGTGATCAAAACTTTGAAAATATAATAAAACCATAACATTTCTGATAAATTATTTAGCCAAAAACTTTGTGTTTAATCATCTGAATCGATTTGAATCTGAGATGACAACACTACTTAGGACTTTATCATTTTTTTATGAATATATATTAAGATAGTATTGTTTCATGGGCAAATAAATTCACCAGCTAATTGTTTAAAAAGTCTGAATAGCAAATAATTAGTTTATCAATCAAGCTCACCAGGCTCTTTCTTTGCAGGTGGAATGAGTTCTGAAACTTGAAACTGTGATGAATGATAAACATCTTCATGATTCGTGTGAGGTACAAAAGCTGTGTTATTTTTCAGCTCCTAAAAATAAGTAAAACGTAAATGTAGGATAGGATATCATTTTTATCCTGCGGGAAAGGAAAGCCAAGAATACAGCTTAACCATATGGCGAACCATACCATTGCCTTTGCAGATACCAGTTCCGAATCGGGGGAGGTTTTGATTATCGTATTTCTCATTTTTTACATGAACATGAACCACTGTGCACCGGCAAGGTGTCCAGCAGACCATTTGCACATAATCATCATCCCTCACAGGTTTCGAACCTGCGTCCTGACTATCAGAGATATTTAGCTTGAAGCGTATTCCCAACACTTTACCGATTGAGCTAACCGGGCAACCCAAACGTAATGACTATGTAAAACATAGAGCGTCCCTATTTTTTGGAATCGTCCAGAGCAGACATTACTCTCTGCACTATATTATAGTGATCGGTTCTGAAGGATTTGTAGTGTTATCCACTTACAATACATTTTTTTCACTACATTTTGTAGTAGCACACTTAGGCCTTGCTCTGAGCGATCTCCAATAACATAAAACAGGAGACTACTTTTTCTTCAAAGTGACGAAAAGGCTGAACTGCTGAACATACTTCATCGAATTATTGGCTAAAAGTGAAACCCATTTTGGATTTTCTACTCCATGCAATTGGCCTTTTTTAATGGAACTAGGATATTAGTAAAAATAGAAAATACTGAATAAGCAGACTAGATTCTACCGGAGTTGAAGAAGAACTGCCAGATAAATTCTCGAAAGAAATTTTCTTTGTTCCGTTATCTATCATTCGTCTCATTGCTTTATTATATTGCTTCCTTTTTGTGTCAATTTTAGGCAAACTTTCAGGAGTCGGACTAGAAGGTGAGGAAATATTTCCAATTCCCAAAATCCATGATCTTCGTTCTTTTTCTCCATTTCGTACAAAATCACTCAGGTCTTGTGACTTTTCATTTTTTCTTCAAGTTTCTTCTGCCTTGTTTCTTCCTGCAAATAAACGGAAAACATCAATTTGAGTCTGCTTGTGTCAACAGCGGAATGTCTTACTTAACTGTTTCAATTAGGGTATTTAGGGTATCTTGTCAGAAAAGCACATTACAGGATAAATGGGATATCATTTTATCCTGCGGGAGAGGGAAGCCGAGAATACAGCTTAACCATATGGCAAACCAAGACCTCACTCAAGAATACCAGTTTCGAATCAGGGTGAAGGTTTTCGGATTAACGCATTTGTCATGTTTTTTCTGTGCATGGACATGGTGAGTGGAGGAAGCCATAAGCAGCGCTTACGTGAACCACCGTGCACTGGAGATGCGTTCAGCAGACCTCTCGCATATAATCATCATCCCTCACAGGACTCGAACCTGCGTCATGACGATCACAGATGCATAGCTCGAAGCGTATATAGGCCTACAGAAATGGAACAGACAGCAATAGTTCAAATCCTATATTCATAAAGCGATAACAAACTATCTGCGTGTTCCGCATTCCGAAAAAAAACGTTCCAGTCTAAAGTTAAATAGGTAACTTACCGTACGTACGGTACGGTATAAGTTACCGGTAGTAAGCCTACGGTAAACCAACCGTTTGCAGTCTTCGTCGCTCTCTTCTGCCCTTATTCACTCTAATACTCTTCTACGTTTTAACTTTACTCATACATTGGACTTTCAACTTCGATTTCTTTTTCCTTTGAAAGGGATTATAGGATGCAATTTACCGCGCGGATCCTTCTCCATTATCTGCATAGCTCACAGCCCCGGTCCCTGCTCAAAAACAAACATTATTTTGCCTGCGTAGGCACGTATGCTTAGTCAACATTCTGGCCGTCATTCAACTTAATCAAAAAAATCGTGAAACTCTCTTAATTTGACTCCTCTATGGGCTAGACCAGATGTATAAAATAACCAATCAACCTAAAACACTAGTTTTTAAATCCAAATATCCCTAATCTTACAAAAGAACTTAACTGTTTCCAAAATATATTAAAAAATAGGAAATAACTCCCTGAGTCAAATCCCCCCCCCCCTAAATCGTCCGATAAAAATAAGCATCTTCGCTAAAAAAAAATTCGCGCATTTCTGATCAAAAAATAAAAAAAAGGGCGTGAGGTTACTCAAAAAAATTAAAATCTTCCGTGAATGAGTCAATCAAAAAAATTTTTTGGAAAAAAAAACCATCTGTGCGCTTATTGTAAACTGGCTCTGCTCGGTTTAATAGCTGAACAAAAAAAAATAAATCAATCTACCAAAACAGGAAAAAAATAACAAAAAAAATCGCAGAATGGCTTTGATTCACCCAGAAACTCCTACTTTCCAAAAAAGAATGATCCGACATATATAGCCAAGTAAGTATAAATATTTACAATTTCACAAATACAATCCAAAAAACTTTTACAAAAAAAAAACGTTCTTTTACCCTGCCCAAAATTTCAAAAACGCGGTATCCCTGTTTGCTGTTAAAATAAAATTTTAAAAAAAAAAAAAAAATCAAAAAAAAAAAAAAAAACTCACAATATCAAAAAACTACTAAAAAAAAAAAAAAAATAATGATGTATTGAAACAGTGCTCTAAAAAAAAAAATAAAAAAAAAGCTACCTGTACAATCTTTCAAATACACAAAAACAGCCCAGCGGAGAGTGCTCCGCTTTCAAAAAAAAAAAAAAAATATAAAAACATAAATAAAAAAATAAACAAAAAAATCGTTCTTGTCTTAGCGCCTGAAAACCAGACAACCGTCACGTTTACTATTTTTCTTTAATATAAACCCCAATAAAAAAAAAATAATTCATAATAAAAAAAAAAAAAACTCTAAGAAAAAAAAAAAAAAATATCAAAAATTCAAAGCGGTATAAAAAAAAAATAAAAAAAAAAATAACATAAAGAAAAAAAACACACAAAATAATAAAAAAATTTCCTCACCACTTAACCAAAAAAAATCAAACAAAAAAAACAAAACAACCAAGAATACCACTATAAAAGGCAGTTAAACCCACAAAAAACACAGATCCTCGCTAAATATACTAAATAAAACTAATGGAAAACAAAAAGAAAAAACTAAATTAAATGTTACAATAACCCAATATAAAGATGGAAATAAAAGAACGGTTGGAAAGAAAAAAAGGAATATAGAAAGCAAAGAAAATTAATGCAAGTATGTTAATACATGCTTCTCCAAATAAATGTGCGATCTCTTTTGTGTAGTGTAGAAACAACCGCCTATTTAGTCACCTTTTCTATTGAGACAAAGTCCAACAAACCAGATGGGAGAAAAAAAAAAAACTTTGAGCCAGGCCCCGTTAATGACACAGCCTTGGGCGACATCTCTAACTAACCCCCTATACTGGTTTACTTTCTTTAGTTCCGTACTGGATCGTAATGAAAACATGAAAGCTAAAACTCATATCCAGATAAACTATATGCAAAGTTGGTACGTTGCTGAAAATAAGATTCATATTCATTTTAACTGTGACTAAAATAACTCTTCAATCATGAGATGCGTCTTGGGGTGGGGATGTTGTTCACTACATACTTTACCAGGGCTCGATAATGCCTCTTTCTTGTTTGTCCCTATCAGGCCAGTTTTGGAACCTGGCAGCAGGTCCGATTTTTGTCGGGTGCAACGCAGACAACGACACATATACGTCTATCGACTCTATCAATGCAAAGAGTCAATCTTCTGATTATTATGTTCAGGGCTTAGAATGGCATTGCCTGATTCATAGTATGGGACTAAATCTTACTTTGTGTTCTAGTCACGGGGCAGATTAAATAAAATGCATATACATATGCCATTTGTGCAAATAATGTAATGTATTTTTTACAAATGTGCAAATAATTCATTTTACGCTTAGGCAAAAGAGCGATCCATCCGGACACAGGGAAAGACGATCCAGATGCCCTTTTCGAATCCTCAGGAATTCGTTACCACATTTGGCGCGCGAGCCTTCGCTCGTAAGCTGGGTTGTTGTTGCAGGCAGGACACTCTATGCTCAGCCACTGTGATTTGGCAATGGGTTGAACCAAAGGTCAGTATGCTTGTCACTATTACTGCCGGATAGGAATGCTACAAAGGTTTGTACCAGGGCGACCCAGAATTTTTCCCAGTTTTTATTTCCTTAGTCATAGCAAGTATTGCGTATTGATGGTTATGAACTATTTGGCTACAACCCATCCCGACCCCCAAAAAAATTGGATCTTCTAACATCACAATATATAAAAAACCTATTTGCTAAATTTTCTTCTGATAGAACCCATTTTCTTTGGGTGTCTGAGTAGCTGGCATTCTGCCAGTCTAGTTGGTAATATATGAATATATTCCAGGAGCTTTTCGTGACTTTAAGTGTCCAAACCTTGCTATTTTTCTGGGAGGGACATCAATTGCTTTGAAACACACAACTAACACACACTCTACTTTTCACATGCTGGTTGTTAATTTTTCCCCTGGGTAAACTCCCTGCATCATTATGGAGAAGTAACCCAAACTCATTAATGAATTGATTTTTTTATTCAAATTATGCCTGTTTAAATAATAATTAATTTTTTTTTTAGTAATTCTTTTCTTTGCTCAATTTTCCGTATAAAGCAAACACTGCTTTCATTCGTAAATCGCAATGACTTAAGTTCACATACTTGCCGTATGTGTTAATAAACTAATATTGATTTAAATTTATAGATTAATTTGTTCGAATATATGGGCCTCAGCTTCATTTTTTGGTTTTGGGCAAATTGTGGTCTTGTTTTTGAATGTCATTTTTTGTAAAAACTAACATTATTTTTGACCATTGTTTGGCGCTGTTATTGCTGGAAAGTAACTCATTTGAACAGTACAAGCATTTTGTAAATATCATATTACGATTCGATTCTGAAAACCAAAAATGATGTATTATCAGTTTTGAACCACCTACATTAGCCGGCATATTTCTGAAAATATTAGTATTCATGTTTGTTATTCGTATGTATTTTATCCCCTTAGCTAGACTTATAATATTATTTTCACATCTTCTTATTTCCTAGTACCTTAATCAATATTTTTATTCAACAGGAAACTCATCTATGAAAGATTATTCCTGCTGGGATACATCAGGAGCAGTATACAAAGGTGTCTAGTATCAATAGCTGTGGGTCTTTGAATGTTTTAGTTAAGAAATCCTGCTGATCTTATAGTCCTGCGAAACGATTATTGATTCAAAGATTCATTCGCGAGAATATTTTTCCTGCTGTTGGTGAGTCTATCATTCATACTAGCATGATAGATTTAATTCAACTCAACACTCTAACTTCCAAACGTTAAACTACAATGTACATGTACAATTAGAAAAATCTCTCAGTTAAAAACGTTTAAGCAAAAACCTCAATTCCCAACTTGGGAATCGATATCTGCAATCTAAAAGGGGTCGTTGTTGTTCACCATATTATCATATGCTTTCTTTTCTCCTCTCGCAAGTAAAACTGAAATCCTGTCATATTTTAAGATTTTAATGCTTATATACAATGAATGATTTTAATAAAATCATGGCATTGAAGTTGACTGTATTCAGATAAAAATTACATGTTTAATACTAAATTTCAATTCAAAAGAGTTGTGAATGGAGGTCAAATTTGAAAAGGAACATACTAACAGTAGTGAACATAGCGAGTAACCAGGGTTATGTCTGCTTTCAGTCGGAATTTCTAAGAGCAAACATTCTATAAAAAAAAGTCTTTTATGTTGAATGAATATATTATAGGAGGTTAATATTGTTCTTATGCACTTTCCAATCCTTCTCTCCCAGCTACAGCAAGTGGTGTGCAATAATTTCCTCATGAGATGCACGTGAACTCAGCACCCGGGATAGAAGTCACAAATAAAGAAGGAAAAGTCGTTGGATGTGTCAACTGGTCGCAGCTCTCAAAAAGCGTTGAAGGCAACTGCGGCTACACCGAGAGCGGTTCTACCCCTGCACCTCTTTTACTAATCATTCCACCTAATGTGATGGTCATTTTGTAGAAAAAAGTAAGTACCGGGTACCACATCGACGTATCATTTATGAAACATGTCCTCAAAATTTATTTTTTTAGCCACTTCTTGGAGTGGTGTCACCCACACCAGACCAAGGCCTTGTGCCAGAGGCCACTTTTTAGTGACAGACCCACAGGGTTAGAGTCATTTCCGAACCTGGGGGTGAAGTTACATGGCTTTAACATTTTACGCATCATATTCATTGGACATTGTTTTGGTGAAGGAAGCCTTAAGAAGAATCGGTTACGTGAACCGCCTATGCAACTGGGCGACAGCGGCCTCCCAGAACGATTTCTCACATAAAATCCTTCCTTTATTGGGGTTTCGAAACCCAGGATGTTAGAGATGCGTAGCTCGAAGGTTAGTTCTCGGTCGCTTTACACATGATTGGCGCTAACACCGGGCACCCCCATGTAATATACACACCAAGATTTAAACTAATTCCTTGGGGGCTTCCAATTTACTACACATTTCCATGTGTAATCCAGTATTGATTCCTTCCAATGTCTACTCTACTATTGAGTTTCCTAACTGAGAAGATACACAAAAATTTTTTCAGAATCTCACGCAACATTTGCAACGATTTTGCAAGCCTGTACAAATATCCCAAAGCCCACAGGAGGATCATCTGAACGTATTACAATAAAACACACGTTTATGTAAAATAAATATAATATATATAATAAATATAAATATATTACTATCAAAGATATACATATAACTATTATTTATGGTTTATCTCTGCGATATTTATTTACTTCAATAAAATAAGAAGGCTATTTTTTTTACAATGATGGCGCACTACTTATCTATTTATTTTGTTTCATAGAACGAGGTAGGTTCAAAAGACTATCCACAGATTAAATCTTCCACTACAAGTATTAGTTGTCTCCATATCATTCGGGCTTGTGCTCTTCCAGTCGCAATTGCCAATGTTTCCACAAATATCAAAGGGTACTATTTTTTATTTAATCTTTTATTTATTTTCTGGTAGGAGTAGTGATCTAAGTTCACAATCCAAGGCTTGAGCGGAATATCGTAGTTTCATGACTAGCCGTGGCCGCAACAAGAATATCTTTTCAGGGTTTTAGAATCGGACTTCGACAATCATTTTCTACCCCGAATCGAATATTCAAATCGTCTAATAAACAAACAAAAAACATTCTTTTATCAACCCGTAATTTACGTGAAAATTCACACTTGTTTATGAAAAAAATTATAAAATTATCAAATTTTGTTGATTTCGACAATTGTGGTGAAGTTGAATCGAATAATAATGATTTGAATATTTTGGACAAGCCCGGCCCAGACTTAATCATTCTTTGGCGCGAAACCTATTGGTCTACAACAAGCCTGAGTGAGGCTGATACACCGCTGCTCAGACAACGAAGAAAAATGAGTTCCATCGGAAGAAAAATCGAGCACAAATGGCAATATTTACCATGAATATATTTCGTGGCATAGAAGATCAACATTTTTTATGGATGAAGGATGTCTAGTTGCTGGCCAATCTGTATAAAAAATAGTAAATAACATAACCAATCAATAATGCTATGAAGATAGCATTGTTGAGTGGTTGTGAAGTTATTTTGTCCATCAGGAATAAATGATACAACATTCGGACAAGGGGAAGAAAATCAAGATTCTGCCTCCCTGGTTGAGCCTACGCAAGTCTTTTCTTCACTAGGTTCTCGTAGAGCGGGATATCTGTGGACCCTGAGTTCCAAGATATTCAGTCGAGTTAAACATAGAGGTACTATGCACTAACCCATCGTGCCCGAACAAATTTATAGGAGTCAATATTCTTCGAATCTCTTAGTAATGATAAAATGATTTTTTATATTGTCTTAATCTAATATATGATTTATCCAACATTTTGAATCAATCTAATATTCAGCCATAGCAAACAGCAAACAGTAGCATGTAAGTTTTCTGGAAAACTGCAAGAGAACTCAGACACTCTCTCCCTGTATGCCTTTTAGGCTCTTTTGTGATGATTTTCTTTTTGTATTTTGTTATAAAAATAGTTGCCAAGCTCACTCGACATGCATATAGAGAACTTAAATGTCGCAGACTATAAAATATATAAATACAAGAGCAGACAATATCAACTATATTAGATCTTGTTTTATTGTGTTCTGTTCACTGATAAGGGTTTTATATAAGATAGATGATTATTTATTTTTATGGCAATTGACCTAGCCCTCTACATCAAGGGCATGCAAAAATATTTGATAATTTGATAGATATGATATGATTAGTTTATTACAAGGTAATTCTCCTGAGTGCCATAGGGAGTTGACTAATCAGGGAAACAGTAAAGACTGGAAATGATATTTGCTAATCACCCTCAGGGCATATAACCAATCTACTGCAATTGCCATAGCGGTAGAGGGCTTGCAATTTAGCTTAGCGTTCAAGTTCCGTCTCTGGGATAGTTATTGCTTTGAGTGCAGATCATGTGTCTAAGCTGTAATACGATTTGAGTGGACGTTGGTTGGTTGGTCTTCTTTTGAGCACTTGTATTATTATACAGCTTGTAGCTTTAGAGTGAATTTTAATAAAAAAAAATGGCCAAATTGTCTGGGATTTTGATTGAAATATATTCAAATGTTTTTGATTGTGCCACATCAAGCAGAAAAAAATCATGTTTTATGCAAAATTATCGTTACGCCCTCTAAAATTTGACAGAAATCGGATTTATAATGTACGTGGTACAATTTGCATTTTCAATAAAATTCTTTGTAATAAATCTAATGATAATCTAATCGATTACTATCTCTGTGTCTATGTCCAAGATAATCATCACGTAGCATCATCCAAGAAAATTAATTGGATTTGGGCAATTATATTTACGAACATATATTTTCCCTTCAGTTCTAAAAGTCAAAGATTTGGTGAGACAAAAGACAGATACAAGAAAAAACTACTTCTTTGGAAACAGTATATTATAACAAGGGTCTATGATATTAAGTTCTATTGAAATCATCCATATTGAGTAGCTTCTAAGAAGAGGTTGATTTGACTTCACCATTGCAGTGCATTTCGTTATCAACCAATTTATTAATGTTTAGCTTCTTTTTTTTTTACTGAAAGTGCAGACGTTACCACAATTTTGTCGTAGCTCTTTGAACATATTAAACTGTCACATCTATTTTCTCCAATTATGATTCTTCTTTACTTATAACTTTACTTAAGAGTGTGTTTCAGTATAAAAAGTATTCACAATCCGTAATCACGGTGCCTAATTCCTCTTTAATTTTGTCAATTCTTTGTGCAATGCTTAATATGCACCCTTGCATTACCCTTTTTGCA
Source organism: Styela plicata (assembly GCA_963675895.2). Classification (NCBI taxonomy): domain Eukaryota; kingdom Metazoa; phylum Chordata; class Ascidiacea; order Stolidobranchia; family Styelidae; genus Styela; species Styela plicata. The sequence continues at coordinate 20,412,378 of OZ023144.1, read as the reverse complement.
AATGTCTTATCAGTTTTTATCTTCATTTTATGTAATGTGTGGCATTTTAATATTTGAGTCTTTAGTCTAATTCTGAAAATTTCAGAAATTTGAAGTTTTCCAGAAATTTGTTATGCATCGCCGTTTTAAAGTAGATTATCAGGATTCATTATCCAAATATTTTATACTATGTTCTAAATATTGTGCAAGCTAAAACATTTGATTTATTATTTTTGATTTTTTGAATCCTGTGAAGGGATGATTATGCTTGAGGTTTGTTAGACACCTTACCGGTGCACACGTTGGTTTCACACGACCGCTGATTAAAGCCTTCGCATCATTTCAAACATGTCCATGTACTTCACTCCTGACTTGGAAACTGATACTGCACATGAAGTGTTTGCCAGGGGGTTTTGCTGTTTACTTTCTACTTTATCCTCTTCGCGGCAGGATGAAATTCGAAAATCATAGTTATTATATATATAATATATACACATTATAATATTTAATAATATAGCAAACAAATCGTCGAAAATATAATAAAAAGGACTCTGATATCGTTCTTTTTGGGATATTTTCTGGTGGATGTTTTTAGTAGTATATAAGGCTTAATTATTGCCTGCTTGAGCTTGCTTTTTTTCTAAATTGCATGTCAGTTTAATCAGCAATTTCTGCAAAAATTGCTTTTTTTGCGATCTTTAGTGTTTTGCAATGGTGCTATAACCTTTGCTTTATGTATGAACAACATTTATTTTTCATTTGCATTATAATTGAGGGTGGTTGGTGCCACATCAAAAAAGGATTAGCTGCATTTAGATTATATCGCAGATTGAATTACTCTGATTTGAGTGTCTGCAAGTTCAGCTTGTAAATCCATGACCACCACTCAACCACTCAGACTGAATGGGTCAAATGAAAATTCTATCTTTGAATTCCAATTTTCTGAACAGGGAAAAATCCAAAAATAACCACTATTTTATCACCTACGATTTTGGTGTATGTGAAATTGGAACATGTCTGATGGTATTTTTACTCAAAACCTTAGTGGAATCAACACAATCTTGAATTTAAGAAATGGTATCCTTACTTTATATTATATTACTCACTTTAAAAATAAAAATGATCCTGTTTCCAAATATATGTACTGAAAGTGGTTTTTGAATTCTGCCTGTAAAAACTCCTAAAATCGCTCTTCCTTTTGTGCTGAAAGCAAAGATTGGTCTGTTTTATGCTCTTATTGAGTTTACTCATTTTGAGTGCTTCGAAAGTACGCATCGTTTTAAGTGTTCCAAGAATAAAAGAATGATTTTTAAGTGTTGATATGATACGAAATGTACAGATAATTGAAATCTTCCATTTTTTCATTGCACTTTAACCTTTATCACTACCTCATTTTTTAATATTATGATAATTTGCTCAGCTTATTGCAAGGAATTTTTAAATATTATATTTTGTGCCTATTTACTATCACAATAATGCAAATATATTATCTGCAATAAATCTTATTCGGTTGATAAGTGGGCGATTTGAACAGGGTTTGGGAGGTTTGCTAGGATATTGCTGTGCAACCACCGTCAAGGCTAGCGCCGAGCTCGTACATTTCACTATGAACTTTTCATGTTTGTAAATTGTAGTTATGATTCTAATCTGCCATGTGAATGTAAGTCCTTGACTTACCTGTTTTAACCCAATTTTTGTTTATGCATTGCTTCCTTTGCTTAGTGTTGATACGCTCCAGTCTGCCAGGCCAAAACGGAGTAGCGCTGTGGAGACGGGAAATCCACGCTCCTCACACTCATAAAAACCTACGATTATGCGTGGATTGCAATTTGCATTTTTAGCAGACATAAATTTGCTGCAAATTTTTCTGCTGAGTCACCTCTACTGCTCGCTAGCGCCACTTTTTTTAATATTTTGTCTTGGTCTGCAGGCAGGATGGTTTTTTGTTACGCACATTTGTAACAGGTTTCTCCCCCTCCTGTAAAAGGTATCCTGCCCATCACGAGCAAATGCAGTTGACTCTTTCGAGTTTTCTGATCCCCTTACCTATTCTTGTATTTTCCGTTTTAATATCTTACTTTATGTATGTGTTTTTGCTCGAATGATTCAAATATGATTTGATTGATTGATACCAGTTTTCTCGGGAGACTCGAGTTGATGACTTGATTCAAGTCACCTTTAACTGTAGTCGTTTTGGCTAAATAACTCGACTGGACAAAATGCAGATGTGCATTGACTCGGGACTTGATCTTTTCATATTACGTTTTCTGGTGGTGCCGGTTGCTCAAATCGGTAGAGCGTTGGGATACGCTTCGAGCTTCGCATCTCTGATTGTCATGACGCAGGTTCGAATTCCCTTGAGGCATGATGATTATATGCGAGAGGAGGTCTGCTGGACGCCTCGCCAGGGCACGGTAGTTCAGGCGTCCTTTTACGGATTCGATTCCTCCACCAACCAGGGTCATGTGCAAAGGGAAAATGAGAAATATGATAATCAAAAATCTTCTCACCCGATTCGGAATACTGGTATCTGCACGAGAGGTCGTGGAGTTCGCCATATGGTTAAGCTGTATTCTCGGCTTTCATCTCCCGTAGGATAAAACATATGATATCCTATCCCAATGTTGTTGATTCATCAGAGAAGAAAAACGTGGATCTCCCGGGGGAGAAGTAAAAACGCATAATGTCCCCCTACTGCGAAAGGTGGGGAGCGGTTGTTCGTCTGCCCTATTAATGATCACATGATGAATCTTGGGTTTGTTATATTACGCGAGTAGTGGGTGTAAATTAATCTGTCATTGCTGTCGAATAGCTTTAAAAATCGACTTTGCAGACTCGTAACAGCATGATTTCGACTTAACTTGGGACTTGAAAGAACAGTTGACTCGACTGGGTAGACTTCAAATTTTGGTAAGACTCCACTCGCAACTCGCGTGTTTCTCGACTCGACTCGGGACATTAAGTGAAGTGACTTGTTCTCAACACTACTTGACTACCACGTTGGGTTCGATCACGGCTTCTTCCACGAAAAAATTCTTTCAAAGGGCTCACAGGAACCTCCACCCATCGAACATTGTAACTGCAGGAGATGTTCTGGTCCCGCTATGTGGTTAAGCTCTGGTCTATTAACTTCTTTTTCTCTACGTATAGGATAAAAATTAAATCGTTTCTCATCCGAAAAATCATTCATTTTCGAATCTACTTAGGGTACATTGTAAAGTAGCATAAATATTGAATGCCCAATTTTTTTCATTGATAGAAATTTTTTCATTCGAGTTTGCTCTGTGCAAAGCTTTAAAGCTGCACGGCCTGTACAAAAATCTAGTAGCGGTCATTTAAAACCCAATGCGAAATGTGTACCTTTCGGTTACCAGTAAACTGCACTCGAGGCAATCGGCGAAAAAACATCCCAAACATAACTGAACACCTACAGTGAATTAGTTGAAGGAAGTATCTGCTCTGGGTTGATGGCAGAATAAAACATGTTTTTATGGGCTCGAGGATGGCGCCGATGAAAGACTTGAGTAGATATTTCGGAGAAAAAAAGTGTCTTTAAATATATTTCAATCACAAAACCGTTATCCATAGAATGAATAGGGAGTCTTATATGTATTTGGATTCTTGAAAATGTAAAATTTGCTTATCAACACAAACTATTTTCGTATACGTGTTTTAAGATCTAGTCAAAAGTGAAGAATAAAGAACGAATTCTATCTTTTCATAGTGTTACGTCTTCATTATTGTGAGACACAATTTCATAAAAAACTTGCAAAATTCTAGGTCTAGTGTTCCAGTCATATCCGCTCACAATATGTATTATAAATATCTAAAACTGTCCCAACAGGTAGGAGGAAAAGTCATAATACTTTAAAAGTCTCATAAGGAAATATATCTGCCCATGGCGACGGACCTGCACGAAATACTGCACTGCACGAAATATATAGTTAATAGTATGTTCGTTCCATCAGACCTCAAGAAAGAACCAAATATCAATCACGCGTCCATTCAATATGAATGTTATTAATAAAAATCAAATATAAAAAGCAAAGAGCAGCAAAGTTGTTAAAGATAAGGCTCAGTACAATCAAAGCTGTCTATATTCAACAATTACTATCACAACTTTCACCGTACTACTTATTCGTTTCGTTGTGTAGGCACCTAGACGGGAGGGGTGGGGGGTACTTGCTCCCACCCTAAAAATTCGAATTAAAAAAAATAATATTTTCAAAATAAGCAAAAATTTTCACAACCTAATGTCATGTAGTTTTTGTCCCAAATATGTACGCGTAATTTATCAACAAAAAAACGCAAATAAGAATTTTGATAAATTGTGCTTTGAATCAGTGAATCTAAATGCCCAGCCCCATAGTTTAGTACACAAATAGGGTTTTGCACTTTCACCCCCGAAAGACGAACCACCGTATTTTAATAAGGGGTGCGTCAATGCATCGTCTAGTATGTTTCGAATATATCGGTAACCAGTTAAAATAATATTGTCAGATTATCGTTTGTTAAGTATGCGTCACTGATGGATCGCGCGTAGAGGTTTTGGAACGATATTTTAAAGCATAATTACGCTAGACCCAAATTGGCACCATATTATTAGTTGACTAGTACCGGAACAAACAGATAAAAAAAATATTATCTTGAAAATTTTCCACACTTCACGTCGGATTCCGTCAAAGACAACACAAGATGATAAGCCTAGACAGCAGAAGCGATTGAGCGGTTGATTCTTCTCATGGGAACATACTCTCGGAGTAGAAATTTGGCAGTGATGGATGGATCGAAATCCGAACCTGGAAAACAAATTTTTTGTAATTAGTTTTTAACCTGAGTTAGAGTGGTTAGGATGGTTCGACTTCAAGTAAATCTATAAAGTTTAAGAAGTTGGTGGATGGTTTTTTTTATCGATTGCACTCAATGCTCTTTTTTATTGAAAATTCACTCAAAGCATGGCCGGAAGCAGTGCCTAAAAAGAAGCAACTAATCGGCCACTTAATAATATCAAAGAGCTACTAAAATATATGGTACCGAGCAACTGCACTCTAAAACAGAAAACATTTCCAAACGGAACTGAACCGACCCTGGTAAAGTGCAGTGAGTGGTATCTACTCTTTACATGGTGGTTTAGTTCGGTACGAGATGTTTTCCGTTTGAGTACCACTTGCTGGCACTTTGTAAAATTGAATTTCTTTTGGGAAACATTTTATTATGAATTTTTTCAACACGAGTTTTTAGGAATTATCAAAAAGTGAAATAAATTTAATCCAGCTATCCCGATAGACAATCCTACCATCGAACTGGGTTTACCCGGGGATCAAACCCACGTCCCTGTAAACTTCTGATGTTTACGAAATATCCTACAACACAAACACACACATAATACTCACCAATATGACAATTCCAAAAACCAAACTTGTTGTCCGCTATAACGCAATGTTACAGATAACCTCATTGTTTGAGAAATCTGACTCCGGTACAAGATGATTCGGATTATACATGAACCTGTTGGGAAAAAAAATATGACCATTGATTAATTGATTAGACACTTCAGAGGCGGGTATTGGATTCAAATTTTTTTAACCGACTTTTTCAACTATAAAAATACGACAGAAGCATCCTAAAATTAAAAAAAAAGACTAACGATCACTCACATAGCGAAAAGCTAATAAAAATGTTGTAGTACCAGCAAACTACATTTTGAGCGGTATAATATCCAACTGGACCGCAATAATAACTCCGAGAGATCTTTAACCTACTACCCTGCAAGATGTGAAGTGTATCCGACGAGTTCTGGATCGTTAATCCATGCCCACCACTCAACCCAGAGGAAGTTGTAATAACTTGGGTAGGCGTAAGCCGAACAGAAAAAGATCTTAATCTTTCCAGCAGGAATTCTAACCCTTTTTCCGTCTATAAGTAACCGCTGGTACAGGGCCTTGGCAGGGTGATTCACTCCAAGAAGTGGGGAAAAAAAGAAAAAAGAACTAAAGCAAGGCAAAATCAAATATGTAGCACTGAAATAAATATATACACAAAACAAATCCCAACACAGCCAATTTTTTTTTTTTTTTTTTTTCACAGCCACTTCTTAGAGTGGATCAAACCCCGTCCAATAGGCCCTGTAACAGAGGCCACTTATAGACGGAACTGGGTTACAATTACTGGAAAGATATCATCTTTTCCTGTTCGGCTTAGCCTACCCAAAGTTATTAACACTCTGGGTTGAGTGTTGTTGGGCATGGATAAAGCGAGACGGACTCGCCAGGGCTCAAACCCCAGATCTTCAACCTGCGATGCCAACATGTTATTGAAGAGTGCTGAACAAGACTACATTTCTTGCTTCATTGCTATCTAAAATCTAAAGGGTGGGCGATACAAACGGTATCGAGGCAATCTCGAGGAATTCGATTTTGATGTTGAACTTTTTTCCTTGTGGTTCAAAGCCTGTGGTCTTGAATAATAAAAATCCTCACCCTGAACAAGTAATTTCCTTTTTTTCAAATCTGTAATGTCGATCCATTGGCAGGTCGATGGTTGTACCTGGAAGAATGAGATAACAATTTGTTACTTTAGAACATGGTTTGTTCTGACAATAGTCGCTGGTGGGGAGAACCTCAACCTCTTCCAGCTTCCAGGAGAGAAATTTTGCTAAACGCTGATCAGAAAAAAATGCTGACCAGAAGATTATCCATATCAGACTGAATTGATTCAAGACATTGAGAAAATTTAAGCAAAAATCCTTCTTCCCATCGTTTCGTTTGTGATAAAAACGTAAATAGGGTACTAAAAATGAAATCTGAATACTCACAGATAAGTATCGGAACATCCGACCCGTGATTCCTTGAGTTCCCCACCGCCTGGCTGATCGCAATCGTAAAATCTGAAAAATGATGGAATTACAGTTAAAAAATACAACTTAGAAATTGTAGGAAGCCCCGCCAAATATATCCATTTGAGTTTAAAACCTCGATTAATTGTGTGCGAATCGAAACCGAATATTCGAATCAAAGTCTTTATTTCGTAGTCCGAATAAAAAATCTTGCATGACGATGCGGATATAAAAAAAAAAGTAAGTAAAAGATCGTGCACATGAAGTTATAAATAAGAATAGTCCATCGCATGGAATGGGCGGGGAGCTTGCTAAATTCGCGCTAGGAGGGTCATCCAAGTCAGTAATTTGGGCTTATTAAGATCAGGGACAATTTAGAATAGAGATTGGGCATGCAAATTTTGTCATGAAAAGGCTTATGTGTTGCTCGATAGCGATAGGTTCAGGAACACTTTTGTTCGCAATGACCAGGAAATTTCAGATATCTCGCTGCAGCGGAATCAAATTGTCGAGCACAGGGAAAAAATACATTTTTTTAATTCTGTTGATTTCGAAACTCTGGAGAAATCCGAAACACAATTTGTGAAACTCGCTAATCTCGAATCGAATATTTTGGACAGCCCTGATTAAGCTATGGCAATTAAAAAGAGATGAACAAATGTACCGACCTCTTTGAAATTCCCTCATCACAATTGCGTATCTTCGAGGCAGAAAACTTGCTTTATGTCCCGTCAGCTACTTTTAGTTTCTGTTTAAAACTCAAGATGTCATAAATGTGTGAAAAAACTCGGCCATGCTGTGGAAATGCCTGGTAAAAAAACGAAATTAAATCTAAAGCAATAAGTTATGCTGGGATGAGGATGAAAGAACTGGATAGGCCAGTTAGGCTTTCTTTAAAGAGTGTTGGTTAGCCCTTAACGCTATACTAATCGCTTGTTTCGGTGCGCAGGTTTGATTTCTTTTTTTCGACTTCCTATTTTTATTGAGAAAAGTCGTCATTGAACCAGTGGTTCTAAGATAAGAATAATCATTGTAAGTACATCGTAAGTAAGTTAAATTTGTACGGGCTACCGATGTGCTTCTCGAACTTTCGGTCATAGGTGTTAGGTGTTTAGCAACGACTGGTATGCAAATGAGGTGCTCAAAACAAAAAAAACAGAGACTAAAAAAAACCTCAATACACGGAACTGAACCCCTAAAGCAGAGTGCAATAGAGGGTTCGTATCTGGCATGGTCAGTAGCAAAAAACTAGGTATATATTGTATGCTTCCAGAATCACAGATGACCCAGCTCCCTCCCCCGTTGAGGGCATTGTAAAGGAACGACCGTGACAAAAATCGAATATCTTGTTGTAATTCCAGAATCGAGGAATTTTTTTACAATAATAATAAATAAAAATATTTTAGTAATAAAATAAATTATAATAAAAAACTATCTCAGGAAATTGTCAAACGAAATCCGCACTTTATATTCTGTGGATACAAACAGGATCAATATTAAAATCGCTTGGGGCAAATCTCGATATTTTCATGACTCACAAAAACTTATCGAATTTCCCCGACAGCAATAGTACCAACCCGTGACAAAGAATGCCATTTCCCCAGTCGTTCGGAAAGTCTAGCAGGTCTGAAATCAGCTCGACCTCCTCTGTTCCAAATTCTTGATGAAAAAATCTGAGTAAACGACGATGACCATAATCTGTTTCGTAGATCTATTCCATCAGCCGATTGAAGATAGGCAGTTTTTCTTCAGCTGTATACAAAATAGGAAAAAGGATTAGCTTTAAATGGATTTTGGGGGTTTTTTGAAAATAAAATCCTAGACAATCGTATCACTGGTTCTGAGCATTTTTGGCTCATTTTGCAGCGGAAGCAGGTTTTTCATTAAATACTCGTGAATGGGATATTTTTTTCAGTCCCAATGAACAATTTTTCAAAATAATTGAAGAACTGGACATATTTGGAATCGAATTTTATGAGGCAAACTTATGAACGATGTCCAATTTTGCATCGCAGTTTAGATATATATTTTTAATGCAAAAAAATAGTGAAATAATTTTTTATGTAATAATGCGAAAAACTAAGAAAAAATTCAACAGACAATTTCGTATAAAAACTAAATACTATATATAACGCACACACAGCGCAAAATCGCCACGGAATTTAATATAATAATCAAAAAAAAAACCGTCGCAGTACAGACGCGAGGAATTTTGGGGAAAAAGTTTTGCGCACAGAAGGGTTACAATGATTTCATCGGGATATTCGAGTAAAAACTTTCAATCACTTCCCAGCTACTCATATAACACAATTTCTTGAAAACTCAAAAAGTGTTTTTTAATTGATACGCCCCCATCGGTGAAATTTTTGAAAGCATATTTTTCTATTAGTTAACCATATACAACAAAAAGGTGGTAAACTGCATTTCACGTACACAGTAATTTGACCGTATGTAAAACAGTTCCGGGAACGAGTCGCTGCACTTCGAGCCCACTGCAACTTCGAGTCACTGCAATTCACGAGTCAAGTCAAAGCTTACTAAAATTTTAAATTTAGAGCCCCCGAGTCAAGTCCCGAGGTCAGTTGTACTTTCGAGTCGCAAAGTCAAGTCGAGCCATACATTTACGAGTCGATTTCTAAATTTATTCATCAGCAATGCCAGGTTAAAATTCGCCACTTTTCACTTTAATGAGTACCCGATTTAGAATCACCAACTCTGATTATTAATTTTTGGTGGGTTTGGATAGACGGAAACACGAAAATCAATAGCATTAACATTGCATATCTTTCTGGGAGGCGCGTCGTCTTCTTCTCTGATGAGTCCGACGCAACAATCGTAGGCCACGTGTTTTTTTAAAGGATGAATCCGGGCTGAATTTCCAATTTAAGTCTCGAGTCGCGTTTTTGTCAAGTCAAGTACGAATCCGAGTTTAATTCGCCAAGATGACTCGAGAGTCGAAATCAAGTCATCGAAAAAAAAGGGAATCGAGTGCCACTCGAAGTCGAGTCATTGACTCGAATCTGCCTAAAGCTGATTTTATAATAATACCTCTCTAGTCACAAACCTGCGCATATAAGTTGGCTGAAGCCTCTGTCTATCCATGTGAATCGAATCATTCAACATAGGAATATCAAGAAATCAAGTCCGGGCGATCCTGCAAAGGAAACACAAATAGAGAAAATTCGACGCCTTCCCAGCCAGAAATTTCAATTTTATCAAGCATAAGCCGCCGCGGAGGCACGATCCATCAGTGGACTCAATACGGAAAAACAAAATACAGAAAAGAGAAAGTTATGATAAAAAAAAAGATGATGAGAATAATAAGCGCAATAAAAGTCGTACAATTGGAATTGGTCAGTTATAATAAAACCTTTTTTTGTATGCAGTTAACTAAACATTTGTAGTAATCCCTCATATAATTGATTGTTAGGCATAGTTCATTTTATGAGGCCTATAAAAATAAAGTTATACTTCTGTGCAAATAACTCCAGCAAAAGGCGTCATTGTTCGTTTTAGAATTTCCACATTTTCTGAGTCTCTTCCCCATCATGGTTACAATACTGCAGACCGAACCTCGTCTCCTGTACATTCGACTCCTGTCATCACTACAGCTGATGCATCAGGACTTCCGGGGTAGTACCACACTTTCCTGAAATCAAACAGGTCAAAGGGTTGAGAAAGTGGGGAAACACTGCCGCGTAAAATCTTTCTTGATAACTTTTGGAATCTATTGTAACTTATTTGGTTAAGGCCGGTCTAAATTAAATTACTGCGAAATATTTGAATCGACATCGAATTAATTTTTTAAATTATTACAATACCGATCACCTTAGCACTGAGCAATTCGATTCGGTGATTCGAACTACTACTGATTATTCGAATCAATCTTTAATCGGTCGACATGAAAAATAAAATGATAAACTAATGGGGAAAATTTTTTTTCTGTTTTTATACGACAAAATGCAATTGATTTTGGTCCAATTTTACCAAAATCGATTGTATTTTATCGTTTTAAAATCGAAAAAATTTTTTTGCTCGTGGGCATTAAGTGTAATTTAAAAATATAAATAATTTCCAAGTCTGTTTTTATGCTAATATTTTGTACTTGGGACAGGGTGATCCAATTTAAGAAGTGGCTATAAAAAATGAAAATAATTCGTAACTATAAAACTTCTCATTTCCTAATAGAGACAATTTTTATGGAACCCAGCGATTCGATCCCGAAATTTCGAAAAAAATTATCCCCGAAATCATATATTCGAATTCCCCAAATCCAATTTCAGGGACTGATTCAAATCACTCGGTTTTCGGATCGATTCCAATTACCTAATCGATTTGCCAAGTCTTAAATTTTGACTTTAGCACATTGGTATAAGCTATGGTGGAAATTGATCTGTTTTCCATATTTCAGTAAACTATGATTGAGTTGCAATGATAGTCACTCGAGAATGTCAATCGGCGTGGAATATTTCACCATACACCCAGGGCAGATACCAAACTCATTGAATATGAACTTTAAGAGTTGAAGAGTTTTCCTGCGTTGCTGGATTTACATTTTATATGCAGCTTTTCGCCATATCAGTGACCCTTTAGTTATTTTTAGACGCTCCTGCTAAAATTCCTTAGAGTGAATTTGCAATTAAATCAAATTCGATTCGATTTTGCCAGCGATTCGAAATCTAAATTTTTAAAGACATGGGTATTGCAGTTACTCACGAAAAATATACATTATTTCGCTATGGTACGTTTTTTTTCTTAATCATAAGATTTTGATTTGAATATCCCAAATATATATTTTTTTTTTATTTTATCAAAGTTCACTCTGAGCAAGTTCGGAAGCAGTGCCTAAGAGGAACCAACAAACAGTCACTTAACAGCAGAGAGCTTACCGAAAAGATGTGATACTAGTAAACTGCACTCTAAACGGAAAACCTGCCCAAACGGAACTGAACCGCCATGGCAAAGGGCAGTGGGCGGTAATCTGCCCTGGGCAATGGTTAAAAACCATTTACCACTTCTTTTGCTTCCTTTTAGTCGCCTCTTTACGAACAACGCAGGATATCTACGTTTAGGACTATTTATAAAATCAAAAATTATTTGATTTCGGTCACATATAGATTTAAATTGCGGTCCTATTACCCAAAAAAACTGGGGAAAACACATCCACGAACCCTTCAATGCGTGCAGCGCAATATTTCCCATTCCAAGTTGTCTGCAAACAACCATTGCTTCCTTTAGCGGCGTCCCCCACCATACGTCGCCTATACATACCGGCCCCCCAAACTTTTTTTCTTCCAGATTTTGAGATCACTTCAACTCGATCCCTCCAATGGATTACGTCCTCCAACAATTTCGGATCTGTAATAGGAAGATAAATTGTAATGTCCATGCAACAGGAAAAACTGGATGGGGAACTCGGACCAACACCTTCACCCCGATTAGGAAATTGGTATAATGCACCAGTGGTCATGATTCACCGTATGGTTAAGCGGAATTATCGACTTTTCTCTTCCACCAGGATAAAAAATGGACATTCTTAACTTCATTTGATTCAGTGAGAAATCGGAAAGTAACGTTTCTGTGACGCATTGTAACAAAACTGTGATAAAATTTTCCGTTCGGTAATTTTGTTCGTTGATTTTTGACAATAAAAGTATAAAAATTCGTCTTTCCGAGGTTGCGGTCCACTACGCGGGACTGGCATACTTAAGATATGCAAATGAACGGTAAATTTGCTGTAACTTTTACCATAGTGTTAGGGGCTGGGCAAAAAACCGAAATATTGGAAATTTTCGAAACCGATTCGAATATGTTTTTTTCGAATTGGGTCAAATCATAGATTCAGAAGTATCTTGGTTCCTTACCACCTGTTTGACTGTACATTGAGATCTGGGACATGACAAGCAATCGCTTACTTCTAAAACACCCTCTTCGTTATGACCACAGCCCGTCACTTATCCCCACCGTATCCTGTGTAATATTCAGATATTCTGTCATGTTTTGCAATCCTCTAAACTGGCCCTCGTTTTCCGATGCAGTCAAGATTCGTTCATCCAGATTGGACCGTGGGGCCCTGTAAGTGTTAGATCAACATTTTTAAAATTAAAAAAAATTAGATTTTTATTTCCGAAAAAAGTCGAAACATATTATGAGAATTTTTAATGAAACCCTTATTTTTTTTTATTCAACCACAATTAAACGTGTTTGTGAACGAGTCCACTATACTTCGAGTCCCAAGTCAAGTCTCAGTTATAACAAAATTTAAAGTTTCGAGTCAAACCGAGTCGCAAGTCGAGTCACGAGTCGATTTCGCTTTCTAAATCTATTCAGCAGTAATGATAAAATTGATAGTTTCTGACTATTTTGCTCAACCGGTGAAATGAAAACGGATATTTTGCCCAACGTTTTTGGCAAAACCATGGTTTGTATTTGATCGGTTGAGCAAAATAATAGAAAACTACTATGAATGGGACTAAACTACTACCCTGGTGGCAAAACACTCGCAAATGGATGACAATTTTGATTTGTCACATTTTCTTTATTTTGTAAGTCAATCACTTATTAAATAGGGCTGGGCAAAACTGAGTTATTTGGAATCCGAATTTATGATTCGAATATTTTTAATTCCGAAACGCATCTAATTCGAGGTAAATAACAAATATCTCATTTTACAATTACAATTTGTCTTTTTGTGAAAATCGAAAAAATTATAGTTTAATAAGTGTATTTTTCAATGCGAATAAAATTTTTCATATTTTAACCAAAAAAACACGTTCGATTTTTGTGTCAAAACTCGATTGCATTTTGAAGTTGAATATGAAAATTCTTGTCAAATTTAGTAAGTATTATGTTCCCATACACGATTCACGATTGATTTCGAATATATTGGGCTTTCCGAAATCGATTCGAATCACCGAATCGAATTTCCCAGCCCTACTTATAAAGTAATCATCTGATTATTATTGGGTCGACGAGCACGGATTTCTCAGCAGGTTACATTGCGTGTTGATTTCTGGTAGGCGCGTTTTAATTTTTTCTGATGAATCACTCAGCGAAAGATTAACCTAATTTGCTGACGAAAATAAAATTCCGCGTTTTTATCCTAAATTTTTCCCCATGCACTAATATATAAAAACGTGGTTGTGCAACCATGCCTAATATTGATAAAAATTTAGCGTTTGTAGGATACACTGCGATTATAACTGATTAATTTCAAAAACCCGTTCACCCATTCCAAAGTAGGCATCAGGGTAAACTCTTTTTGCTGATCCGAACCCAAGTTGTCTGCATGCCACATTCGCATCACGGATATCAAAATATCTGTGACAGACTGTTCCCCCCATCGGCCGTCTCGCATCACATTCTAAGCGACCTTCGCCGATTGTTGATCCAGATTTAAGTCTAACGAGCTCGTGTGTGGTTTCTGTGGAATTCAGATTAAAAAGTAGAATTGAAAAAAACGAGGTAATTGAAACGTCCGCCAAGTTTGGTGGCCCTGGTTAGTTAAACCCGTAGTGATAGCAGACAATGGTAAATTTGTTTTAGGGTTTGGAATTTATTTTATTTATAGCCACTTCTTAGAGTGGATCACCCTTTCCCAAGGCCCTGTAAACAACGGCCACTTATAGACGGAAAGGGTTACAATTAACTAAAAGATATGATTCTTTTTATCCTGTTCGGCTTTAGCCCCTACCCCAAGTTATTACACCCTGGGTTGAGTGGTGGGTATGGATAAGCGAGCCAGAACTCGCCGGGAGCCTGAACCCGAGGATCTTCAACCCTGCGATGCCAACAATGTTAGACCCACTTAGGCCCGCAACCCGAATATCATTGCTGAGAAACTCGCAATTTCGGGAGAAAATTTAGCGTAAAAATGAAAAAGAGGGTCGGAGGTAAAAATTCCAAAAATCGGGACTCCTTCACAAAACATGAAGGGGAAAGCGGCATGCTTAAGCGTCCAGTGAAATCAGGTCTAAACGCCCCCCACAATTCCGATTTCTGGAAAATTGGGTTGAAGCAAGCAAAATTTAGTGCTAATTGAAACTGTAAAAGTTTTGTTTATAAATAGAATTTTAGGGCCTGAAACTCGCCTAGAAAATAAATGGAGATTTCTCGATATATTAACAAAAAACTACGTTTCAAATCACTTCAAATACATAAGTTAGTTTTACCGTGAAGCGTTCTGGAACATGGTGGTTTGCTTTCTTTTTATTTCTGATCGCTCCTTTAATCGCAGACAAAGTATAAGCTTCCCCCACCCTGGAGTACATCGAATCATTACTGCTTCTCTAGTAGGGCAGGGCTCTCTGGGCAGTGTAATTTCAGGTAAACCGTAATCGCATTGAACAAAGGTTGTTTTCGTCCCCGCTGCAATGTTACATTAGTCCAACCAGTGGTTACGAATGTTTCTGTTTCTTCCCCTCCCTGAAATAGAACATGATATAATATTGAAGTTCGATGGTCTTACAACATTGGTGGCAAAAAGCATTTGCAAATGCAGTGAGCTATCGCAATTGTTAGTTGAGGGTTCAATTCTTTTAAAGAAACGTTATGTGAGTTTTAAAGAAGTGTAGAATGGAAGACCCATCGACCCAGGGTCAAATACGCCTAACTGCCACTCTAACTTAGTCCGTTTGCCAAAGTATGGAATGTTTGCGATCAGAATTTTCCCACGATCTCTTTTGTCGTCCCCAGTTGGTTCCTTTTTAGCTTGCTTCTGCCAACCCTGCCTATATAGAACCCTCAACCTAGATACGAAATACACTTGAAAGACCCCTAAATGGCAGATCATATCCGATACGTGAAAAATGATAATTTCATTTTTAATTCCACTGCTATAATGTGTTTTACTTTAGCTACTTTGTGGTATTCAAATGAAACTATAAATTCAACCCTTTAGGCCCCCAATTATGGACAGGTGCGTTCCATCAACGGTCCACCACTGGGCATAAATCTCATCAACAAGGTGACTTTTCCCATTTTAAAAATGTGCTATTTACCGGAAAAAACACATACTGCACTTTTGTCACTATATCCATAGTTTAGCTTTAAGTAAAGGTTATGAAATGAAAAAGTTTTTCCTGTCTCCCATGGTAGAATACGCACTCCGTAATTTCTTCTTGTATATGAAATGTGTTCCGCTCAGGGTATAGTTGCACATTACATGAGGTGCAAGTTAGGACTGGGCAAAAACCGAATTACTAGGAATTAGAATTTGATTCGAATAATTTTTTCGAATCGGATCGAATCACGAATTGGATGTAAAATAATAAATATCGCATTTTTAACTATTACAACCTTATCTTCATTTTGGAAAACAAGGAATTTATAGTTCATAGTGTGTATATTCAATTCACACTTCATGTCCCTTAGAGCAACAATTTTCATATTTTTTAAAAACGACAAAATATAATCGATTTTGGTCAAATTTGACCTAGACATTGTATTTTTGTATTTATTTTTTTAGGGTCAAATTTTATGACCTAAATCGATTGTATTTTGTCGTTAAAAAATGAAAAATTCCAAGTCCAGTTAATTTGTTCCTGTGAACGTATTGCTTCGAATATATTGTGCTTTTGAATCGATTCAAATCACCGAATCGAATTACCCAACCCCAGGTGAAGTTATATATAATTCCTTTGTCGTATCGTCGGTATAGTTGGTTGGAAGTGCAATTACACAGGTTTGTAAAAATAATTGTATATTTGGCCTTAGCAAAGTAAGCCTAAGCGCGGTTATAGCAAGCATTGCATAGAATTCTCAATACACACGTAATGTAACGGTACATGTTTTAAAAACTCGTATCCAACTGCAGCCGGAAAAATCCTAGTTGTCCACCAAAATCACTCTTGGCATTTTCTTGTTTCCATCCGTCTGTGCAAATCTGCCTCCATTTTTCATCGTGGAATAAATTTCAACATATCCATATATCTGTGGGAGTCTTTTCTTCGTACCTCGTGGTGGCTTTTTAAACGCATTCGATCGAAACTGGCCGACGCGGTGGGAACTGCAACATACGAAAAAGAAAGAGTTATAATTATTTTAGATATATTTTTTAGGCTTGAGAAGTGGGGGGCTTAGAGAATTGCAGTTTTGTCGGCCCTATCTATCCGACCCTGAGTTACACCCTGTCCAAGGTTGGAAAATGATCGTAATTCGAACCCTAGATATTCAACATGCGATGCCAACGTTTGGTTTTAAGCATTAGGTTATCGCGACAATGGTAGATCCATTTTTGTCAAATAGTGAGTGATAGAAGTGCTCGAAAGAAAAAATGATTTTTTAAGGCCCTAAAACTATCCGGATTTATAGAACTAACTCTGTGATTGCAGGAAATAATTTTTTCCTATTGCTAGGCTCTAAATCAAGAAATCATTGTGCAATTTTAATAGTTAGTGAGAGGGGCAACGAATCCCATGCCAAGTCAGAAATTTTATTTTATCAAGCAGGAGCCACAGATGAACCGCGCCTCTGCGACGCGTTTTCATCAGTCACTCATGCTTCATAAAATATATTCGATGAACATTTATTCCTACTGGGTGAAAGCATTACAGTAAAACTCGATGGCTAGAGTGTTAACATGTTGGCATCGCAGGTTGAAGTTTATCGGGTTCGAGTCCCGGTGAGTGCAGCTCGTTTAATCCAAGCATGCCCTACCACTCAACCCAGGGTGTAATAACCTTGGGTAGGCTAAATCGAGCAGAAAAAGATCGTATCTTTCCAACAACTCCAACCCAGTTCTTCTAATAGGTGACCGCTATTACAGCGCCGCATTGGTCAGGGTGATCCCACACTCCAAGAAACAACTATAGACAAAATCCTCACCCATTGCTTTGTCAAATAGCTCGGTAAATATTTATTGGGGGAACAACTTTGCTACACACCAGCGTCCTCATCCCTCTAGATGAGAACAATCGTTGACTCCAAATCCTCTATGTTCACAAATCATGGAGGGATTTTTCTTCACCACTACAGTGGACGTTATCGAGCAGGATGGGACCATGAAATATATAATTGTGTAAAACAAGAAAATTTTTTAAGTGCACTGTAACAAAATTTACAGTAAAATTATACAGGCCCATTTGCAGTAATAGCATATTTCCAAGTTAAAAAAAATGCCAATGTTGTCCCGCCTTGTTGGTTGAGATTTAATATGCCAAATACCCGGTTGTTGATAGACCGCACCTTCGCGGTGCGTTCCAATCCCAACAACCCGTATTATGCCAAAAAAAGGTCAATTTCCGAAATTTTTGCAATACCACCAAAGTTAAAAAAAAATTACCATGTCAAAGACCAGTGATTTTTGTTACATTTTTTGTTACAGTTGTGGTCGCGATGGCGCAATGTTTGGATATGTTATTGTTAGAAAACGTTTGTGGCACATGTTTATGAGAGACAAGTTCAATTGAATGCTTATGAATGCTTTTTTTTTTACAATACCCTAAAATGCGGAAAAAGAAAATAATGTCATGGGGGGACGAATAAAAAAATAAAAAATATGGAAATAATTTTTTTATATACATTGTAATCACACGAAAAGGATGATTCGGTCTTTAACTCGGAAAATTCATCTAGTACGTCACCCCCGTCGCAAAAAGTAAAGATTATAGAATCCTAAATAAATTTTAACGCTATTCCTAACCAGAAAGCACTTTATTTGTCCAGAAACGAAACGATTGAGAGATCGCGTTTTCCGGAGGTACGATCCACACTGTGACAAAATTCCAGAAAATTTACTGTTCAATTAGCAGTAATTGTATGTTTCAAAGGTTCAAAACTCTCATAGTATTTAAGATTTATGTTAAATGTTGGGTGGGCTTTTTATAGACAAAACCGTACCTCGTTGCATTCCATTAAAACGACTATAATTGGACCCAAAAAAGTATTTTTAAATAAGCTATATTTATATCACCAAAAAGGTGAAAAATTACTGTCAAAAGAGCAGCGATTTTACTGCATTTTTTTTGTTACAGTTATAATCTACGAAATAACATAGCCAAAAATCTATGACGGAAATCTATCCCCCACCTGACTTTGGATACAATATTTGTCGATACACACCTTTTTTCGCCAGGTCCCAATACTTTCCATCTGTGAGCAAATTCCAAAAGCTCCATCGAATCCTAAAACATCCGACAGAGCAACCTGCGCTGCCTCCAAGTTCCAATCATCATCACAAAATTGGAAATCCCCCCCATTCTCCCTCATGTAGAAACTCTACTCGGGCCATTCCGTTACTGTTGGGTCCCCCCGTCTCGGATACGAATCCCAGGTAAATACAGAAAATTTAAAGGAAATATTCTTTATTGCTATATGTACGTGATATAAAAATTAAATATTAAATACTCTTTTCTGCTTTCTTTTTTGATTTTACAATAAATCGGTTCGATCTAAACCAAAGCTGAAAGATTTGGTCACTGAAAAACGCAAAGAGCTACTGACCAAGAATGTAGAAACAGCAACTGTAGCTTCCTCAAGCGGGAAACATTCAAATGGATTCAAATTAACTATGGCAAGAAATGCAGAACTAGAAGTACTGTTAACGCTATTTTTTACACCTTTGACAAATGTACATTTACATTTATCATTTAATTGTGGTGTCGGTAAGGAAAATTTTACACTATTTTCTGAGTTTGTTGGATAGACGCAAATACAAAATCCAATATCCCCCCCAAATATACAAAATAGTTCGGTGCTTGCCGATACTGGTAAAAATAAATTAAAAAGATTCGGCTCGGGTGGCGGAAAAAAAAAGATTTTCGTCCCCTCAAAAAGCAACCAGAAATGAATGGATGAGCATTTACAAAGTTTGCCAGATTTTTTATATATACCTTCATTTTTTCTTCAGCTTTTAATCATGCACCTCCTGATAAACGTCCCCACCACCAACCCCCCCCCCCCCCACCCCCCCCTGTGCCGGTCACAGCCACAAAAAAAAGCATAACGATATCATGGAATATTTTATGTTAGTAAAAAAACATTTTATCGTTTAATTATACTAATTTTCCACGTGCCAAGGTGAAACTGTAAAAAAAGGCAAAGTTATTAATGAGAAATATGGTTGGACGCAACCTTTCCCCCTTTCTAGTAAAAATCTTCGTCCCACTTCTGTGATCGAATATTTTATCAGACACCACCAGCTGGGCGTACGGCTGGGCAAAAAAATCGATTCGGTGATTCCGAATCGATTTTACGAAGAAGAAACAATATTAATCCGAATTCCAATTATGGATCGTTCATAAACGAGTTAAAAAACTTGCTAAACCAAAGACTAATTATTTTCATTTTTAACGACAAAATGCAAAAATCGAATTTGGTTCGTCAAAATACACTAAATAAACCCTATAATTATTCTCTCGATTTTTCAACAATGAAGACCTAAGTTGTGATAGTAATTAAAAGGATATTTGGTAATGAAACAATTAAATTTGTGATTTCGAAATCCGATTAGAAAAAATTTATTCGAATCCAAATTCGAATTTTTCCGGATGATTTCGGTTTTGCCCAGTCCCCTACAAAACAAGTCGGCGGGACACGGATTGGCGGAGGGGGGTGGGGAGGGCGGGGCCAAGTCCCCTTTTGTTTTGAAAAATTTAGTAAATTCAAATAATTTACAGTATACGGATAAAACAAAATTTTCAGAGGTCCCCTCGTGGCGCGGAAATTGCTTTTTTTTAGTAACAACATTTTATACTCTAAAAAATGAGGATTTGATGTTCCTTCTGGAGATTCGACCCCTTCGCCCATACTGTTCACGAGACATCAAATTTCGTTTAAACTATGTGTTTTCAATGTTGCCTACGTGCACTGTGAAAAAAATGGTAAAATTGTCGCCCTTTGACAGTAACAACTCTTGGCGATATTGGAATAAAAAATACAAATTAGTCTTATTGAGACCAATTATGGGCGCCTGCGCTAAGGTTTGCAGGAACCCGCCAACTGACCCTATAATTAGATCATAAATCTTATCAAAAACTCGGGTTATCGCAATTTGGGGAATATACAATTATTGCAAATTAATAGTAGTAAATTCCCGCTGCGCTTTTGTTACAGTGTTATGTTTTGTTATAGTAACGAACGGAACCCTGAAAGCGAGCGTCCTGAGCCCACAGGCAGATGTTTGACATAAAATTCCTAAAATTGGTAATATACGATTGACTGTTTAACGACGACAAAAACGTCTCCCTCCCCCCCGACAAATTGTATAGTAATTAAGCCATAATTGACACGTTACTGTAACTTTTACTGATGAGTCTCAAAACCAGCGATCGCGATAACGCACGTGGTTGGTAAATGGTCCATTTTTATAGTTAAAAATGGAAATCAAGTTTTTTAATATAATAATTCCATCTGCTCGTTTAGTGATAAATAAACACACATATATATAGCAGGCTTTGAAAAAACATTTCCAAGCTGATGGCTGTAACAGAAATGCATTAAAATTCATTTCTCCTTACTTGCAGTACTAACAGTTACTTGGCGACTTGGGCTTTATTCGGCCAAGCATAGGTTGCTGATGGAACGCACCGCTTGTGAGGTGCGGTCAATCAACAAACCTATACCTTGCCCATAAATCTCAACAACGCAACACATAAACAATGGAAATATAGAATTACTGTGATTGAATGGCTAAAATTTACTTTATTTCTTCACAGTTTTATAATAGCTATTCGCTTACAACAAAGATAAAAAAAAAAAACCCTCTCGGGACACGATTTGTTAAAAATAAGCTAGCTTGGCCTAGGCCCCCATAGTTGGCACACATATCCTATTAAGCGACATCAAAGGTTTGTAATCTCACCCATAACGAACAATTGGTTGTTTTTTTTTTGCTACTATACTGTGGAAAAGTCTAATATTTTGTTTGACAGATTAAAATTTGTGTAGGCTAAGTTCGTCATCTTTGGGCTGCTAAACCTGGTTGCCATTATTCCCTTCTTTAAAATGAAAAAGCGCACCCCTAGTCGAATATTTTTTTTAAATACTCTTTATTAATGAGACACTGACACTGACTGGATTGGACCAATGAGATACAGTCCATCCGTGGTTTATTCTCGACAAAATAAAATTTTCTGATTGGGGAGAAGGGCGGTAAAGTTAGTAAAACGTTGACGAACGCCATCACGTTGTCTCTTCTAACGCCAAAGTTTTTTTTTATTTTTAGCCACTCCCTCCGCTTAAATCGCCCCTCCCCCGCCCCCCAAAAGTACAGGTAACTGGTAGCAACTTATTGACGGGTCCAGGGTTTTAGAAACTGCTGGTGTTCGCTGTAAACACCTATCTATATCTCTAAAAAACAACTTTGTCTACCCCCTTACGAGATAGATGCGCTAATGGCAAACAAACATTAAGCACTAAAACTGGATGAAAACTTGAACTAAAACTCAATCGGAAATTTTTTTTGTTGTTTATAAGAGTCCCCACACGAAAAATGGGAAAATCTCGTCGCGATCAGATAACAGCATAAACATATTATTTTGGAACCGGTGCCTAATCTGGGCCCAATAACTGAAGTTTCCTACGAACAAAGTGCGTGTACAGGAAGTCAAAATCCTCAATCTGTACAACCTAACCCCTTAATCCCCCGTATATCCGTTCCACTGATCTGTAATCAAACTTTTACTGATGCTTATAATACATTTAATATTGAAACTTTTGAATTGTGTACTGTGCATTTTTTCTCTTTCGCGTGTAGACAAAAATTTTCATTTCATCGATATAAATATGAACCTGCTAAGTACACAGGTCAGATTTACCAAAAGACCATGCTCGAACTGAGAACAGGATATGGGTAATTTTTTTTATCGCTCCTTTATATAATTTCGGATTCAAACTTTTATTTACACAACATTTTTTTATTTATTGGACACAATTTTAACATTCCAAATCCAACCTGTTAAATGGTTTTTATATTTGGTCTCGATTTATCAATTGTATCTATGGATCTACAAGCACTTTTCGCGATGCGATGTTAATTACCTAAGCAAAACCTACGGAATGGGGCGCATTGGTCACGTAAAAACGCACGGTTTACCTCGATGAGCTACACGAACTTTCGTTCTAGAAAACTTTAAAGAAAAAATAACGAATGTTAATTTGGTAAAATAATGCCGTCCTATCGTATTAGTTTAAAAAAAAAAATGATTTAAAATTAGATACAAGACATTTAGTTTAAATTTCATTTTTACAAACGTTGTATTTTGTTCAAAAATTAAATAATAAGGTTGCCCGATCGTAAAACGAAAGATTTTTATATTGTAAGTGTTTTGGGAGCACGCAACACAAGAGATCTTTAAGGCATTATTTTTTCTCATATTCAATCGCGCATTGTTCTAGATTTTTGCAGACCTCGACGACGCGCTTTTAGATCCTTTTCGAAACTCTTTCGCAAATTTTTCAAAAATATGTAAACTTATTATTATAATTTTCTACTGACAGGGTAAAATAAACATTTAACTTGATATGGGGTAATAATTGAACGTTGTCCCGTGGAAAAACGCTGTTGGTGGTCTGCGCTCTGGGCGGCTTAATATTCGACACGTATTTGTTCGATTGAAAACACAGTAATGACGAATCAGGGAGTTAATTGGAACCCCAGCAATTTGGCAAATAGCTACCGCCAGACGCGAAGATTGTAGAAAACTTTTACTTAGCCTACGCTGGATAGTAAAATTTATTATTGCCTCCAGTGACTCGACCAACGTAAAAATCATACTCGAAACAAATGAAAAACCAAAATCGAATTTAATTAAGTTTGATTATCAAAACGCTATCCGTTGAATCTATGTCATCATTGGATGTTAACCTCATCAGGAATAGTTTTATTTTATGTTTTTTTCGTATTTATTTGGGCAGTGGCCTTCCTTGAACCTACCCGCGGGGCTTTCACACACATGAGCCGCAACCTTTAGTTGTGCGGATCTTTGTAGTGCCTTTGTATAATCGGTTCTATGTTACAGTACCCGCGAAATGAACCGCGCACGCTTAAGGATCACACCACGGTCGATTCGCAACCTCAACCGATTGAGCCACATGAGCTGGAATTAAAATGTTTCTTTGACTATGCACCAAGAATAATTAAGCGCCCAACCCTAGGCAACGCTTTTTATTCGAAAAGTATGATTGAGTGCTGGGTGTCTAGTTCTACGGGTCCCACCCTTTTCTTTCGAAAAAAACTCTAAAATAATCTATATTTTGACTTTTTGAACTTAAAATTTCTGCCCCGACACCCTCGGGGTAATTTACGGCCTTTTTGTCTTTTTTCCCCGTTTTTTTTGAAAGCAGTTCTAGAAAATCAACAAATTTCAAAAATTTCAAAATATCCCTGCGCGTTTCCTGTTCCCTTTGTTTAGAATATATACCACATGCAATCTGCTTCAAAATATTATACCACGAAAATAATTTTTTACTTTACTGCCGATATTTTAACAGTTTTTTTTTTTAATTTTCTATGATCACTTTATTACTAGAAATTCAACTTTTTTTTCCAAATTCTGCATTCTTCCTTCGGCAGGTATACTTATAAATAACTCAGTGGACCCCTTCTGTCGACCCACACCTACTGCGGCCCTTTTCCCCAATCGAAGTTTTCATATTCTCAAGACTAAAAAAATTTTTTCAAAAAATATTGGTTTTCAAAAGTTTTGAAAGTCCCTCCGGTGATATAAAGTAATCGCTGTTACGGATTTGACCACCTACCTCGACATTCCAAACAGATTGTGTAAAACTATGATTCAATAACGGACCTAAACATAGTCCCCCACCCCCCCCTAGGACCTTTTTATCTACCGCCCTATCAGTTTTCAAAACCAAAAGAAAGGACAGAAGAAAACTTAACAACGTTAAACAACGAAGGGGCGTGAGTATGAGAATGAAGAATCCGCAAAGCGAGGATTTAACAAATCACTTGATCTCCTCTTTGCCCCCCCACACACTTTGAAAAAATGAAAGAAAGAAAATATGTCTAACAAACTTTTCACGTGAAAAACCACACATCATTCTAATTTTGACATGTCTGCGTGACGGTCCCATCCATGAAAACAGTTCCTTTTCGAGTCCGAACTTTGTCCCCATTTCAATGTCCAACCAAGTTGCGAAAAGATGTATCCGCCACGGCCAACCCTCAGTAGGTTTTACGTATCGTCCCAGATGGCCCGATGGTTCAAATGATTTGCTGATTACACCCCGAGAAATGCCCTTCAGCAAGGTATTTCGTCCCTAGTAGCTGTAAAACCAAACAATGCACACCGACCCGACCCTACCAGCTACAAAGTTCCTGCCCTAGAGATATTGGGTATAAGGCCCACTCGATCAGATTTACAGACAGAATCATTACAATTGATTTCGAGCCCCCCCACCGAATAAGATCAAGCCACTTGCTTTTTTGGAGGGAATCTTTGTTTTTCAGGTATATGGATATCTTCCAAACAACCACGAGTTTCCCGGCGGTAAACAACAATTTTTGCATCTAAAAATTCAATACGCCACACACATTTTAGCCACTTATGTGGTCGACTTCCCCCTTTCATTTCATACAAATTTTTATGCTTGTATAGTTTTGCCCGGGAACTTTACTAAACAATTATATTTTAACATCCTGTTCTATTTTTTGTGATATCTCCTCCCTTTGATAGTACTTGAAAAATAATTTTAGCAGTTCATAACCAAACCTTTTTTACAAACAAAACTACGATTTAACGCGAACGTGTGCGATGGATGGCGTTTCGGGATTCGAGATTGTAAAAAACCTCATTTACGGGAAAAAAAACCAACAACCAGGGAGCCGCCCCCCAACCACAGCCCCAAAACCACCATCAACTCTTCAAAAACCCGTTTTAACCACCTGAACATGGAACCCTGATAACAAACACCCACATATTAAAAAACAATTTGTGATTTTTGCCCTTGAAACATGCTGTTAAAAAAACAGTGCAGTTTTTTTAATCCAAACTCTACCGGGCAATTTCTAACCATACTTTTTTTTAAGGCGAGAAATACAGGACTTCAGACAAAAAGGGAAAAATGTGACCGGAAAAAATATAGACGAACCGCGGAAATGTCATCCATTGGCCTACAAAAATTTACGTCCCCCCCCCATCCCATTGCCCATTGGTTGCACCTCATTGATTGCGATTCCAGATATCAAGCGACAAGGGCATTTTTGTCTAAAAATTGTGTCTTGATTTTAGACTTTGGGGTCAGTAAAATGTGGCGATATGTGGAGAGCGATACTTGGGTTTCAAATTTTTTCTTTAACCTGGGGTTAAAGTGGGAGTTATGGGGGAAAAACGACTGGCAAATATGTATATAGGCAAATAGAATCTAATCAAATATAATGACAAATCAAACGGTAAACCGGTTTGACTTGACATGTTTCACGATCTTTGGAGTGTTTTTTTTTTTACAAAAAAAGAATATAGCCCATAACCGATGGGAGACTTCGACCAACTTCTTCCTAATGTAAACTGAAAACGTTCACATGCTCAGCGTTAGCACACATTGTCCCAGAGCTTTTCTCACCTGCTCATAGCTTTGCAAAATTAGGGGGACAATACAAAAAAAGGGCCAGTTAAGGTTAGTCCCCCATTTGGGTTTCCCCCTAAAGTTAGCCGTGGGGGCATCCCTCCTTTTCATCTTGGGTGTGGCTAGTGCCATATTCAGGTTTTTTGTCAAATCATCTAATTTACAATATTGAAAATTCTAAAGTTGGACTGAATGCCAACTACAGAACAATTTCATTATAGTTGAGAGCGAATTTGTTGTATGATAAAAATCTTAACATTTTTAATCTGTTTTGTGTTATGCGAAACATCCATTTTGGGTGGTGTCTCCCCCCCCCTACTGAGAAAGAAGGTCGCATCTCTGCCAGTCAGCTTAGCAGTGCCACTAATATCGTGTGGTTCAAAATACCAGTACTTTCCAAATTTTTTCCCATATTCCCACAATCATAGATTATTTTTCTTTCAAAAGTCCAACCTCCAGTCTGGACCCATGTTTTTGAAATAAAACATTCCCAGGCCTATAAGAAACCAAACCCAAACCAATTAGCCACTCAGATGGCAAAAAAAGTATTGTTACCAAGGCCTAAAAGAAAAAAACAAACTTTTACCTTGTTATCAAAACATTGCAACCTTTATAAAGTCTTGTGCCTAATAACATCTATTTTATTAACAATAAAATAGATTTAAGGGGGATTTTTTTTTGTATAACCAAACCGCCAGGGAAAAATGACTTTCTAAATCTCTCCCCTGCAACTCGGACTAGAACGAGAATATGGTGAAAGATTGGACAGAAATGTATAACTGATACATTGTTGAAAAAGCCTGGCGCAGGTTTTCTTATTGGTGGTAGTATTTTTATCTATTGCACTTTTTCAAGAGACGAAGCATGGCCGGTGACGTTGGGGTACTGGGTATTGGCCTTGGTAATTGCTTATAGAAACTGCGAAGACAATTTGAGAAGTCATTAAATCAGAAAAGACGAAAGGACCCGCAAAGAAGAAAAAATACAACCCGTCCCAATTGGTAGAAGAATGTGCCAAACAAAGTAAGAACGATAATTCAACAGAAAAATTAGAAGATGAAATTAATACATCAAGATTTGATGCAGAGTGGTTTTGAAGAAGAAGTGAAAAAAATCTTCTTTTTTCAAGAGACTTTAATTACAAATGAATCCACACAAGACACTAAGTTCAATTCTGCTTGAAAATTCTGCTCAAGAAAACTCAATGAACTCCAAAACTCCCAATGAACTTTAAAATACAAACGAAAACATAAAAAAACAATTTTTGTTGATGTAATGTATGCAATTTTTCATAGAGTCGCCCGCTAGAACATAGTTCATGTGTGGCCCCCCCATGCTCAAAAAAAAATTATTATTTCCCATAACTGTGTGTTGGGATCTCAAATTGAAAATATTTTAATCAGAAGTATGTTGCAAGTTGTAAAAATCAGTCTTCTCTAGTTCTCCAGAAAAGAAATCAGTTATTAATTTTTTAAAGTTGAAAAAATGATTTTCCATGAGAACCTTTTTTTTTACTTCTGGTGTCCCCCCACATTGGTATGGAGAGGAAACAGAAAAGAAATATATAGGTGTTGTCCCCGATATAAATTTTTTAAGAAAAAAAATGCAATGCCTTGGTAAATTAAACATTCATATGTGGCATCCCTCCATCCACCTAATTGCATGTGGGTATTTAATAAACAGTGTATACATTCATTCCGTAATGATTTCTTAAATCAAAAGCAAATCAATGTTCAAGCCCCATTTTTATATTAATAAGCGTGAAATTTTGACATTTCTATCAAATTTTATTTAATGTTGGTTTGATTGGACCTTCATAAAATTTCTGCTTCCTGGTGGCAATTATGTTGATGAATATAACAATGATTTCTCAATTACTGTTATTGTGCCCAGAAAGGATATCGATCTTGGTTAGGGTTATGTACACACACTATTTCAATTCCACACACAGAATTAATAAGATATTCATATTTCTACAGATGATGCATTTTTTTTTTTCATTTATCATAAGATGTTTGATTCGAACCATAAAATCAGAAAAAAATTATTTTCATTCGATTTTTTGGCCATCCCTGATATTACTAGATTTTTTCCTGTCCATAAAGTGGAGTTACACATGTTCTTGATCAGGAAACTAATAGGAAAATATTAAGCTTTTTTCAAAAAAAATATTGGTTACATCTCAATAATTGTTTTTTTTCTTTTTTTTGCCTTCAAAGTGCAATAGTTTTTTCTAAAAATTTATAAAGCATTTGTATCGGGATAACAATATCTACATTATGGGGATGAGCAGCAGAAGCAGTTTTTCATTAATGCCACAGAGTGCAACAACATCAGCCAAAAAATTACCCGAACAAAATTTTTCCAGAGGAATTAATTTAAACTGTCCCAACGGGTGATCCCTATTTTTGTTCAAACAATTCCAGAATGAATGAAGACCACAATATATCCCATATATAATGGAATGCTGGGAAAACCTAAGTATTATACAAAAGCTTGGATAATAGCATATTTGTAAACTATTCTAAAAAAGAACAAAAGTCCCAAATAAGTAATTAAGATAAATTCCCTCAGAAGAAAGTAAACTGACTGAGGCCCCGTTTGTTGGCACTCCCTATATTCCGACAGCGGTAGGTAAAAACAAGCAATGGGCCCCTGACAAAAACAAGAAATGCAAATGGGATGTCCCATTTATTACTAATATGTGGGGAACCTGCCTATAAAATAGGCAAGTTTTTTGTGAGTTAAACTGTGACAGGGAAAAAAGGAATACAACACCAAAAAGCAAGGTCACCACAAATCAAGAAATGGAGGGGGGGGTTCATTGAACCATGAATTTTTTTGAAAACTTGGGATTTTGAAAACTTAACCCCAGAAACCTTTTGAGGGCAACTAATGAAATGAATTAAAGTGGAAGATGATTGGTTGTACAAGAGGAATACGAAACCGCACTTCTAGCACAATATGTGGCCACAATAAAGGTTTATGGATATGTAAACGAAATCCCAAAAAGTGCCCCAGGTAAAAAAGGTTTGAAAGCCCTTCCGAATTGGGGTGGGCTACCATAACCTTGCAAAAAGCAGCCTTGTTCCCCGGCCATGGAAACGCAAAATCGACGCTCCCAAAGGCCCGAATGATGAACCTATTGGGGGAAAAGCAAAAGTGAAATTTTTGAAAATGACATTCTCGAAGACGAAAAAACCGAAAGAAGACAACCGACCTTTCCGAAAAAGATTTTTATTGTTCAATTGAAAAGTCATGGAAAAGAACCAAAGGCCCCAAAATTCAATTGGCCAGACAACAGGAAAGGAAGAAAATACGGCCCTTGGAAAAAAAAGGTGTGCAAAGCCCTTCCCTGGACCATGCCAACTGGGGAGGTGGATTTTGAAAATGAATGGGAAATTTTGACGGAATTTATCATTCAGATTATGAAGACAAAATAAACCCTGTGGAAAACAAAAAGTCGATGAAAGAAACAAATAAAATCCTGTAGAAACATAAAGTAGATTGGGACTCCGGTAGACCCTTAATAGAAACAAATAAAACTAAGAGCCTTAGCAGGGTAATAACTAAGCTTACCTGCAAAGGGTGGCACCTACACGTACACTTCCCAGAAAATGTCCCACCCCTTCTCGTCAAAAAGAACAAAATTTATCATGAAGGCCCAGTTAAAAATTGCAATGTTTTTTACGAAAAAGGAATTTTTTTTTCTAATAGCCACTGTCCTTTTGCAAAGTGAAACCCCAAGCGGGCGAACTTCCCAGATGGGACAGGAATTTAGAGTTATTGTGTTTTTGGACTCGGAGAACCCCCCGTAGGGTCATCAACAATGTTGGAAATCCATTGCCGGTTTATGATAACTTACCAGGCCCCTTATCCTAGTGGCCCAAAAAGTCCCCCACAAAAGGTACTTTCTATCAGAATTGGATTTAACTTCCCCACGGAGCAAAAGAAAAAACAAGTTGTAAAAAACATAAATCCACTCCCTTTTTTAACCACATCCCCGCTACCATGAATAGCTAAATTCCCCGCTGGCATTTTTCCTTTTGGTTTTTTTTGATTTGGAATATAATTTATACTCAATAAAAAGAAATATGCCCCATACACACGAAAACTTTTTTTTTAACTGGAAAAAAATGCTTAGTAGACCCCCTCATTGAAGCCAAGTTTGCTGTAACACTGGTCAAATAAATATAGGGCTTTGGATAGTCTAAACGTATTTACTGCACGCCGTTAAGAGTTTGACCGAGAGAGGTAAATTGTTTTTCCATTCCGCAGGGGTAGATACAACTCACCCTCTTTAATATGGCATTTCGGTTCCTCTTGGGATGTTTTCAGTTTTAGAATGCAGTGGTAGGTACTTAATCTTAGTGCTTAGTCTTGCTTTTGAGTTGGCGTGGTCATTCCTTTCATGTACTTCGCCCAAACCTTAGTGAATTCCAATGGAAAAAAGATAATTCAATTAAATACATATTATTGAATGGAATTTGCAAGGTTTTTAGTGACAGTTTGTTTTCATTGCACTTCATCAGGTATCTTATAGGCATTTCACAAATCATTACCAATGTGATGAAAACTGATCGCACAAGGATCGGAAAAATTACAATACGTATATGGAAAGTCTCACAACAATTTTACTTGGTATAGTAATTTCTCTGAGACCTAACCACCTAAAAATAGAGTTTAATCGCTCAGTCAAAGCCATCTTCGTGCGTCGTTGTAAAACTTCTGTGCAATAAAGGTTGTTCATTATGATTTACTAGTTTTTGACATCATCGAAATCTATTGTTTTGGGCCACATACATCTCAATAATGGAAAGCGGATATGGAGAATTTGCCGAAAAGCAAGTTTTGTACGTCAGTCTCATGTCATGATGTCTCGTTCCACCCCTCATTGTTTGCCTCCTTCCCTGTTTCCTCCATATTCCAGCCTTTTTCTGACATATAGTGAAGAAACAACTTATATAGTATATTGTGGGAAATAGGGGATAGGACACATCACCCTTGATGCGAAACTCTAATTTTAAATTGAAGTCTTAATTGGTTCACTAGTTTTACGCAATGTTCTTTTGACAATTACGCGAGAAATGGAACAACCAAACCTGTTCATTCATCCTTATGTATTAGAGACTTTCTCGAAACAGAAACTAGATGTTTAGTAAAATTGATAAGATTAATATTCTTAATACAATGTTTCCTACAAAGCAGAGAATTTTAACTGAATGTTTGAGGGTGTGCATGCAGATGCGTTTCATCCTGGTCATGCTTAAATTTTTCAATATATGAAATGCACGGCAACAGCCTTCTTCAGGGCAGAAGGGCTCCTGCCCAGACACCACAACAACCTTGCAACCGAACAACACTTCTGAAGTTGTTTTTTCTACCGGAAGAAAATAACATGAAAATTTCGGTCACTCATAGAAAAGTAAGAAAGGAAAAAACATTTCTTTGCAGCTTACCTTTCCCATTTCCTATGTTCTAATGTTGTGAAATCATCTAGTTCTGATATTAATGTTAAATATTTACTTAATTTCTTCAATTCATCATCTGTACTTCGGTTTAAATGCGCAAGTTTGAATGGACGAATCTGAGAATGGAAAATGATAATAAATGAAATTGTAATAATCTACTAAAAGCTATCTGGAAAAGCGAAAATGAAGCTAGAGGTTTAGGATAAAAAAGTGAATGGGTTCTGAACTTGAAGCAGTGAATAACACCAGCTTGCTTAACTTTTATAGTCGCACAATTAAGTGAATCACTCTGATCAAGATCCTGTAACAACGGTTCAATATCGGCTAGAATGAGTCGATATATATTTACTCCAAAACCTGACTTTATATGGAAATTATTCAAAGGGATTTTAAACCAAAATGGTTATATCCCCAAATTTATTTGCTACTAATGTAATAATATCTACATTCTATTTATGTCCAAGGCGCCACTTACAGAAGAACAGGGTTACAATTGCTGGAAAGATGTGAACTTTCCTGTTCGGCTTAACCTACCCAAGTTATTACACCCTGGGTTGAGTGGTGGGCATGGATAAGCGAGCTGGACTCACCAGGACTCGAGCCCGAGATCGTCAACAGGTGATGTCACCATGTTCAACCACTATGTTTTAATGAATTCCTGAACATATGGCTCGATTCCTTGTCATAAGTGTATTGATGTTCGTTCAGTTTTTTTATTGCAACAGGGCAATGAAGATATCAAATAACATCGATTTCATTATCAGCTAAATATCGGTTATACACTGAAACATTGAAACTTTCATTGGTATTGGCCAAAGTCATATCCGTCGAGCCCTAAAGAGTATCCAGAACACTGGAATATGTCACCCCTTACCTTTAATCCTGTTTGTGGATTCATTAAAAAATTTCTTCTTAAATCATCAAACATTATTGTGTTCTTTGATGAATAAAAA
>OZ023144.1:20300862-20379519 GCA_963675895.2 Styela plicata | reverse complement strand
CTGAAATCGAATTGCCCAGCCCTAATCGTGTCTAGGGGTGGCCAAAATCGAATTGGTTTTGGTTTCAGAATTGAATATAATTTTCCCGAATCAGAAGTTATATAGTAAACAAGCAAGGAAATCCCTTTTGTCAGCTTATAATTTGAGTGAAACCTCACACTTATTTTTGAAAAAAATCCAAATTTTCCTTCTGTTGATTTCAAATCGGAACAAAAATCGAATCAAATATTTTATGATTTGAATATTCCGAATCGAATAATTTGGACATCCCTAACCGCGTCTCATCGGTGCGATCCATTGATTACTCATACAAAAATATGTTTTAAAATATTTATTTTGATTAGGATATTACGAATTCAGTATGGTAGGGTTGCATAAATAAAACCGTAAAATATACTGTACAGATCTCATGTCAATTCCAAAAACACTAGCATAAAGTTCGAATGAATATACCTTTACCAATGACTGTATCTAAAAATGTATTTATTTCAGGTAGAATATTTGAAAAAAATTCCAATTGAAATTAGGGTCGTCCAAAATATTCGATTTTATTCGGAATATTCGGATCATAAATTATTCGATACCATTTCTGCAACAATTTGAAATCAACAAAATGATAATATTAATTTTTTTTCATAAATAAGTGTGAATTTTCATGTGAATGATAACCTGGCCACCCCTAATTGAAATATTTACATTTTCCATTCCATTTTATGTTGGAGGAATTTGATAAAAATCAGGATTAAATTCCTAAGATTCTTTAAATTAAATACCCATAAGATACTAACCTGTATCTTTGGTCGAATTTTTCAAACTGATACTGACTGTTTCACTGTTGACAAGAGAATTCCATGAAGTTGTAGAAAAACGAACCTTTATGTATGAATAAGCAATGTTGATGTTTTTGAAGCCATTTTCTTCATCCAAAAATCATTACAACATAAATATTTCGGATACCCGAAGAAAGACTTCTATGACCTTGCATAGTTGCATAATCATTGCTAAATTCTGTGAAAATTGGCCTGTAAGTGCAGGGTTTCTAATTGCCTTAAAGCATTTTCTGCATGTCGTAGAAGGCACTTAATAAAGAAAGCACAGAACAGGTAGATAGTTTGAACATCACTCAGGGCTGACACCATTCAAAGCACTTTATTGTAGTGCTTCAATTCTCAAGGTTTTTTCTTATTTAATAGTTAATATTTCACCATTTGTTTTATTACATTTTGAATATTGTTTTACTTTCTTTTTTTTGTAATAAAAGTTCGCTCAAAACAAGGCCGGAAGCAGTACCTAAAAGGAACCCATTAACGGCCACTCAATAGTGAAGAGCTACTAAAAGATGTAGTACCAACAATTGCACTCTAAGCGGAAAACATTATCCAAAAAGTGCCACATAAATGGCCACCAGCTTGTTCATTTCCAGCCTTGCTTGCAGCAAAATTTAACTACAAAAAATTGATGAAAACAATATTCAAAATGTAATAAAACAAACGGTGAGATATTGACTACCCAGATAAGTATGAACTGAGATAACTAACCTCTGCCGCCACCGTGTCAATCTTTTTATAGGTTGTTGTATTGAATTCACTGCCAGAATTAATTGAGATGTTTCCCTCCGTTAATTGGTAATATACTGAAAATGTCTCTCTGAAAATAACAAAATGAATCTTTATGACGACTGGTGGTGCAGCACAATACTTTTCTGAATCTTTTTTGATAACACAAATGGGTTAAAAACCATGAAGGCGCTGCTAATCTATAGCAGTATTGAAGGCATGTAATAAATAATGTCAATGGGTGCCCAGTCACCTTCAGGTTGCCTGGTTAGCTCAGTCGGTAAGAACATTAGGAACATGCTTCGAGCTAAGAAGCATCACTAACATCCTGGGTTCGAATCTCGTGCATGATGATTACACGCAACAGGATTACTGAACACCACGCCGCTGCACGGTGGTTCACTAATCAATGGTTATGGCTTTTTCCGCCTACCATGTCCATGCACAGGAAAAATCTGTAAATGGTTCGGACAAAAATTTCATCCTAGACTTGGAAATGGTATCAGCGGGAGAGAGTTGGTTTGGCCATATGGTTCAGCCGTATTCTCAGCTTTCCTCTCTCACAGAATAAAAATGAAATCTTATTCTATCCACTGATAGGCCACCAGAAGAGCATTAATATCCTCTCTGGTGCTGAAATGCAGAATAAAATTTTTTTTGTTATAAATATTAATTCAGCAGAATTCTTTTATTCAGACGTGAAATTAACATATTAGCAGCCTTCCTGAGTTTTAAATAATGTTATAGTTCCATATATTGATGAAAAAATAACATTGCAAACACAAAATTTCACAGATAAATGAGAAATTTTGCTCACAAAACGTGTCAGTCTTTAAATAAAGACGCCTTTTTATAGACATGGAGAAGACTGGCAAAATGTGAGCTCCTCGGGACACCTGTAGGAAATAGATTCCATCAGAAGAAAATTTAGCGAAAGAAAAATATTTCAGGATATATATCTCTTGCTAGAAGGTTAAAATGCCTTTTTCGAGTGTCTGGTAGCATAGCTTTGATGTTTTTGAAGCTTTTCGGTCACTTTGAAATAATAAAATGAACGTTTCGAACATCCGAAGAAATACAAGATTCTGCCAGCCTGGCATGAAGCTAGTGCTGTCTTGTCACAGTAACATGAAAACTATCAAATAAATGGCGCGATGGCCTAGTGGTTAAACATGTTGGCATCGCAGGTTGAAGAACTCGGGTTCGAGTCCCGGCGAGTCCGACTCGCTTATCCACGCCCACCACTCAACCCAGGGTGTAATAACTTGGGTAGGCTAAGCCGAACAGGTAAAGATCATATCTTTCCAGTAATTGTAACCCTGTCCGTCTATAAGTGGCCGCTGTTACAGGGCCTTGGACAGGGTGATCCACTCAAAGAAGTGGCTATAAAAAAAAAAAAAAAAAAAAAAAAAAAAACCAAGTGTAAAAATACCATACAACTGATAATGCCTCGCACCTGCATGTCTTTTCCAGGTCACTACATTCTCTCATCGTAAAATTCATTTCAATAAATATTCTTGAAGCACCTGAACAATAATGATATGAATATGATTTAGGATAGTAATTACTAAATACTAGCAGGAGAAGCTACACCAAATTACGCTAGAAGCATTTGTGTCCGGGTATATCATCGCTTAAGTGTCAATAGAGATAAGTGTCAATAAAGCATCTGAGAAAAACACCTTCATAAAAAATACCAAGCTTCCAAAAACCTGTTACCCTGCCAATTTGGAGGCCTGCATTTTTGTCCTTGCAACTGCGTCTAATTCTTCAGATTTTCTCATTATGTTTAAATTTTCCATGAAATTACTCATCTCAGTGTATCACACTGAACAAAGCCCCATTACAGCGTGGCTTATATGAGCAAGTTATTCTTAGTGGAATGTTATAAGCTTTCTGGTCAAAGTGAGCCCACATAAGTTATTACCCCCCGGGTGGGGAGATGGGCATGGATGAACAACAATTTTAATTTAGTGGGACTCAAATCTGAGATTTCGAACCTGTGATGTCAAAACGTAA
This sequence comes from Styela plicata, assembly GCA_963675895.2. Taxonomy (NCBI): domain Eukaryota; kingdom Metazoa; phylum Chordata; class Ascidiacea; order Stolidobranchia; family Styelidae; genus Styela; species Styela plicata. The sequence goes on along the minus strand of OZ023144.1, from coordinate 20,375,944 downwards.
ACCATCATACCATCACCCCATGAGAAAATTATTCAAAAATTCTGAAGTCACTTAGTACATAATGCCGTAAATCATAGTTCATTGCCCACCCCTCAGCTAGAGGGAATAATAACTTGGGTAGGCTTAAACGACCAGAAAGATCATATCTCTCCAACAATACTAAACCTGTTCTTTACGAGGCTGCTAGTATATGGCCTTGTTAAGGGTGAAACGAGCGACTACAAAACTGATCTAGTTACCAAATGTCCTTTTTATGTGCCTACAAATTAAACTGATCAATGGTAAACGATGATACAGACCATTTAAATTCACACCAGGTAATAGAAGCCATGTTTGCGGTTTGTCTTTCACATTTTGATCAATATTTATATGACAAACTTGATATCCACGAACAATTTCTTCTTTGTAAAGAATGCTTAGATCTTCCCACTAAAGATGGAAAGAGGAAATATTTTACTTCACGTGGTGCATGGTTGTATCGAAATTTTTGAGTTCACTAAAACATACAGACTTGAAAAAACGTAAAAATTTGATACTACTCACTTTTAAAAACTTTTACTAATATTTTTTTTTCAAGTGGAATCTTGAATAATATCGTTTTAAATCAATTTTTTTTGTCTGTATTATAGCAAATTCTTTCTCTTTTTAGTGAGTGAAATTATCAGAATAGAACATATAAAATATCGATATGATAGATAATAGTTTTGGTCCTATCTTCTGTCAAATCTTAGAACCGAGTACTGGAATCACCTAGATAAAGTGAATAATCTATCTCGACTCCAAAAGTGGCATCTCCAGTAGCGCTGGGTTAAACCGAATCATTTGGAATTTGAATCCAGTTTGGATCATTCTTCGAATCGGATCGAATGACTAATTACGTAAAAATAACAAATATTCCATTTTTACTTTTGCAACTTGTCGGCAGTATGGTAATCAAGAAATTTATAGTAACAAATTACATATATTATCAAAAACAAACTTGAAGACAGTACGAAAAGGTTCAATTTTTATCGATAAAACGCAATCGTTTTTTTTGGTCAAATCTGAACAAAATCGATTGCATTTTGTTGTTGAGAATCAAAATTCCACTTCATTTGGCAATTTTTAGTTCCTATAAATGATTAATTTGAATAATTTGTGCTTAGAATCGATTCGAACCATATCGCCTAATCGAAAGTGAGGTTGTACTCTAAAATAAGTTTATCAATCTTCATAGAATAAATAACTGCTTACCCCATTGAATCCTGGCAGCTCATTTATATTTTCCACTCTCCAGTTCAGATCAGTCGTCACACCTTCTGTCGTTAGCAGAGTTACTGATTTGTATGAAAAGCATATTTCATTAAACAAATATTTTTATATCATGGGATAATAATATTTTAAGTAACAGTATCTTCCCTGTTTTGAGCCTTAGATTGAAAACATGCATGGAAATATCGCAAATTTAAATCTCATCTAAATCTCTGGCAAAAATGAAATCAACATTAAAACTCTGATTTTAAAAAACGCAATAATAGGCATATTTAATTATTCATCCGATGATTACAAGAAAATTATTTCAACTAAGTAGACTTTGTTCAGTGCCATTCTCCCGATTAATAACAACACCGAATTTCATCTTGTCGGAAGAGATTCACTCTTTATATAAAAAAATAAAATAAAATGCAAAAGGCATGTAGAAATAGCACATTCTGGTTAGGATGCGAACACCTTGCTTACGAATTCGATGACATTTGGAAAAGCAACAATAAACATTTCTACAGCGGTGCTAGACTGTCACTCCCATAGCTAAAAGTGAATGGAGGAATCGCTGCTCCCATGACACTGCAATGCTTATACTAAACTTGAAATAACAAAAAGCTTACCTTGGCCAGATTCAGCAACGGAAATTCCAAGTATAAATTGAATCAGAAAAATATTCCAACCTTTCAACATGTTTTCGTCTTTTCATTTTATATTCTAAATTTCAATCTAATTGATTGATTTTAAAATCAAGATTGGAAACCTAAGGTCTGTTGAAAGAGGAACAGTTAAGATTGGATTATTATATGACGGAATAACAACTATGGTACTACTTGGACACCCGCTGAAAATGGGTTCCCATAGAAAATTTAACAAATGGACAATCTTATATGTCTTCCTCTAAAAGGATAAGAAGGTTTTCTTTGAGTGATTGGTAGCAACAAAACTGTAGGAAATATGTACTTGCTATTTGGAGAAAAATTGGTATTAAACATACGGTTCGATGTCAATTTTGTTCCAAATTTTCAAATATAGGAAAATTTAAACCCTTAATCCAAATATTTAAATCAAACATTGCTATACTATACAAGATATTATACATGCGGATGCAAGTTTTAGAATTTCGAATAAAATAGATTTGAATCAATGTTAATTCGAATAGTTTCTAAGCATTTTGAGAAAATTTGTTCTGATTCAAACAGATTACCATTGCATCGTGCATGTGAATTTTTGTCATTTTCGTACCTTGAAAGCAAACATGGAACATCTCTAAATTATTTGGCTATTTGGTTACTTTTTATGATAACTTTTTGCCAATTTTATTGTGCCCTGTCGTGAAAACAATACAGTTATTTTGTTTTTGTTCAGTGTTGCTCAAATTTGAACAACGCATATATTTTTTGATTTTGTAAAACAGCTAAAATAGTACGACATCTTAATAAAACGAATGATTTTTTTTTTAAATAGAATCATATTCAAATTGAAATTTTTTTAAGAGATTCAATTTGCGAAAAAAAATCAAAACGAGCATCCATAATTACACCATCTTGAATGATAACACATGCAGACACTAACCATTGAGCTCTATATTAAAACAACATTAGGTATCTAATCAAAGGGCAATTAAAAACGAATTACATCCTTTATTACTATATTGTTGCATAATTACCTGATCTCATGACAGGGTGACAGAATCTTGTTTTTCTCCACCTTTATAGTTTATCTTTAACATTATTCAAAATTCACTATCGGTAGGCTATTTAAATAGAATGTTCTAACATTACAGACTGTAGTTTAACAAAATTTGTGATGGATATTGCACAACATTTTCAAATATCTTCAGGCTACCGGTATTACAAAGGCCTGGGGCAATTCGACATTACTTCCGCTCGAAAACTCTGCAAAAATTCCAAGCCCAGAAACGAATTCATGTACGGATGAAGGCTACACCTAAAAATAGACTTTCTAAGCTGTCCCGGTACATGTACATTTTAAGAGTCATTGACCATCTCTGATCTATAACTTTTTGATCTTGGATAAAAATTTGCCAAACTGCTTAAGCAGGTAACTTGCCGGTATATTAAGCATAAGCATAAGTGGCTCCCAAAAATAACGCTGCTTTGCAAGTCTTCTATCTTTCAGCCAAATGTTATTAAACAGTAAAGTTATTTACCAAATTGTCAAAAACAATTTTTTTTTTGTTTTCGAACGGGGGATCCAAGAAAGTGATCCATTTTACCACAAAACAGGATGGTGATTCCGGTTTTCCATAACTGATAACTGACAAGATTGAAACAAAAAATTCGTTTGGCGCTGCTAGCTCAGGGAAAGTAAATAAACAAACGAACCGTCAATCAAACTGGAAGTCACAGTTGGAAGCACGCGAGTTATTTCAGACGTGAAATGGAACGCAAAAGATATCAGAATGGACGACGTTACCCAAAAGCGCGCTTTTTTGTTAACAGGAATGTGTTAAATGAAAAGCAATAATAGCGAGGTATACTTGAAACGAGATATTTTAATTTCGTGGCGAAATTTGAGGCTAATCAGTCGAAAGTTTTATTTTGTTGAGCATGAGCCACAGATCAACTGCACGTCCGCGGTGCGATCCATCAGTGACCCACGTTTAACAAAGCATGTTTGGTCCAAATGTTTCTGACTGGTTATTGACTTTAGTCATATTTTCCTTATATAATTAACGCGTCTCCTCTATCTTTGATCACCTGCAAACCGAAAAAATATGAAACTGAAGTTCTCCTTTCTGTCATGATGTTTATGACGCATTTTTATTATATTATTGTTATATATATATCTCAGCTTCAACCTACGATATACTGATCCACATTGATTCAAATCAACTGGGCCATATGACTAAACATTGTGAAACGAAAACATTACTCACAGGATAAAAATGTCTCGCTTCGCTAAACCACGCATCACCCACAACATTTCAAAGTTCCCTCTGTGGCTTTGATTTCGCTTTCCAATTCGAATGAAAAGTGGCAATGAAATCAAATATGAAATATCCACGAGTTAAATAGTTTTCAGGTGCGATCCGTGCGTGGAGACATATAATAACATTTCCAAAATGCGACTCAGATTTCACCATATCAGGTTTCACAAAACGATTCAATCACTGGCGTATTCGTCGGAGTTTGTTGATCAGATGCTGTTTTATTTTTATAGGTCCTGCGAAGGCGGGCTACCACGCATATAGTATGATCAAGTATGGTCAAGGTCCTAATGGAGGGCTTATAATAAATATATTATATGCATTTACATTGTACATATTTGCATTATAATTTTATTTAGGTTGGGTGTCTAAACTTTTCGCATGATTTTCAGGTCTATTCATTCGCCGATCTTCTAATACCGGTGTATCGATCAAAATTTTTGCCGATTACGATCCCCAAAACTGATGATCGAGCCCAGTAAGCCTTCTCACTGTTAATATAGTGTAGATAGTAACACAGTTGAACTCAGTAACACAATGCTAACTTCGCGCATTTCCCCCATCACACAATCAGAGTCTGAATACGCAGTCAGACATACTTCTACTGATTATTTCTAGCTAGCCAGACAAAACCTGAGAACAAAAATTCAAAATTTTAACAAATTTAATAGTCAGGTATGCGATACACAATTCAAATTGTATATCGCATATCTGACTATAAAATTTGTCAATAAAATTCGTTAAAATTAAGAATATTTTTCCTAGATTCTGTATTGATAAGTTCTTCAGTTGCTGCTTCAATGCGAAATTAACCTATTTATTCGACACCATAATATTATGCGTCAATCGAAGAACATAATCTACTTTCTAGTCCTCAGAATGCATTATAACAGTATTAGGACGCGCCGCGTTTATCGATCTGTACGCCATTGACCTTAGGTATTAAATGAACGATCGATTCGGAGCTGGACGAACAATGCACGTGGGTTTGTTGGATAATAAGGCCAATTATCTGCATTTCCGCTAATATGTCCTTTTGTTATGATATTATAGGATTATAAAATCCGAAATGTCCACGTGCAGTATAAACCTCAAAGATGTTTTGTCGATTGACTGTCCAAAATATGTGTTTTTTTCCTGAAAATATTTATTTGTTATAAGACTTAGATTTGATTCCCATATGTTATTTGATCCGACTTTAAAATAATAAAATATGAAATTTTACAAGCGCCAGGCATGAGCCATCGATGGATCGTGCCTCATAGACGCGTCCACCTGTGTCTCATGCAGTACAAAATAATATTCCTAATGGCGTCCAACAATTTGATTTGGATTGGATTTACACTCAATCAAATTAAGTTCGAAGAGCTTGGCCCATACGTGAACCTCAACTTCTAGATGGAGGAGGAAATACTTGCCTTCAGAAACCCTTTAAGGTCGCAATACACGTGGAGTTGTCCTACCAATGCGTTGCATTACATTTCGGGTAATAAAATAAAAACGGCAATGTACGCCTGCATTGTTTTGCGTTTATTATTTTCACACACCTACAAAGCACAAACGCAAAACCGGAACGAGCACTCTGTGTTAGCTTTAATAGCAAACCGCTGTGTTTCATTGGAAAACGTGAGGAGATGCATGCAGAGCATTGCGCTTGCGTAACAAAAAATGAAACAAACCAAGAAAAAACGCAACCTACGCAAACTTATAGTGGGACCTTAGGACAAAATTTAGTGCCAGAAACTGCAAGCTGATCGTACATCTTAGACATAAATGAACCGCCACCATAGAGTACAATGAAAGCATAATCAGGCCTGCTGTGCCTGAGGAACAATTTTCCATTTCTTCCCGTTATTGCTACCTGACAATCACCGCAAAATAGAAACATTTGATTGGTGATATCGGACATTTCCAGTTAATACCCCATAATATCGACACAATGGTAAACGCCAAGCTAATTAAACACTTTTCAGGATACAAATGAAATGAAATTAATTATAATAATGCTCTGAAACATTTGTTAATGTTGCTGGACGTGAAGAGATAAACATCTATATATCGACTCTTCTAATACTTTCTTTAAATTGAAGCCAATGATTCCATCATAAGCCCGTGAACAACATCAACTATTTTAAACCATATGATAGGCCTAAGATTTCATTTTTATCTTGCTGATGATCGAAGCCGATATTTCAGATGAACTAAATGGCGTTCCACGAGTCGGGGCTGGATAATTTGGCCTCACCTTCTTCTCATTTTGCTTAGTGGTTACGTGAACCTCTGTCAATCGCTGAAATTCAAAATCGAACCCACAACCAATAAATATTGGGATGGCCCTCTCTGGCCAGAAAACGTGTATTTTGAGGGCTCTAAGAGGAAGAAAATTTCAGAATTGTTTGTCCGTGTCAGACATTATTTCCATTATATTTTTTTTATTGAAACTGAACTTGATGGTTTAACTCCATAAAATTTTACCCTCTTTCCTTTATTCGACTCCCTTTATTTTCGGATAACACCACTGTTCATCAATACCATTTTTAAACATATGTTTGCACAATGACACCGCTGGCAAACATATTTCACCGATTTAAATAATAAACTGCGTTGAACAAACATACTTGTATACAACAAAATGGCAGTAAAATTATCGTTTTTTTGCAGTAATTTTATGCACTAATATTGGAATGAACACGGAAAATCAAATTTCTCGGCTAAGAATAGACTACTGATGGCGCGCCCTTCTCAAGGCGTGTTTATCAATAGTCCATCCTTGAAGTTTCATCAACAAGATGTTCTGATTTTGAAATATAAAATTACTAAAAATGCAATACTTTCGTCACAGTGTAGGTAAAGACAAAATATTATGTAAGGTCAGTCGCAGTTAAGGTAGTCAGTGATGTTAATAAACTCAGTTTAGAATGGTGTAGGAAATTCGATATAGATTGAGTTTGAAAAGTGCGATAGACGATAGAAGCGTGGCTACAACAACCCCTGTAGGTACGGGCTTTAGAATTGCTCCTATGTATTTCGTCCGCGTAAGAAGAGGCGACTGAAGAGATAGAATGAAGTGGTAACTAATTGTATTTGCGACTCGTTTACACATGCCCATCACCTAACCCAGGGTACAATAACTGGAGTAGGCTTAGCCGAAAAGGAAAACGTATGAGTTCAAGCAACATTAGTCCAGTTCGCCTATAAGTGGCTTCTGTCCTGCGGATTGATCCAGGTTATTTGTTCTAATAAGGGGTATGGGAAGTATCAACTACTCAGGGTTCTAAAACAATATCTATATTTCACGATGTAGATTTTTAAAAGCGTCGATTGTTAAAGTGGGGCAAGATCAATAAGATGATGTCACTTCAACGTGAAATTTCGGCTTTTACTCTAATATTGCTTGTGATGACGTCAACGCAAGTTGATGTAATTCGAGATACAACATCCGGGAAGATCAGAGGTCAATCAAACTTGATTTTAGAAACTTATCTCGGGATACCCTACGCTGCACCACCTGTGGGATCATTACGATGGCGCCCTCCCCAACCCCATCCTGGTTGGAAGGACACGGGAGAGGCGAGGAATGCTACAGAACGTGGAGCTAAGTGCCCCCAACCAGCAATCGATGGAACGGGAATTTCTGGGGATGAAGATTGCCTGTACATGGATATATTTGTACCTAAAGCAAGATTGCCAGACTACTATCCTGTTATGATTTTCGTTTACGGCGGAAGTTTCGTGTGGGTATCTTTTTTTATAGCCACTTCCTAGAGTGGATCACCCTGTCCAAGGCCATGTAACAGCGGCCACTTATAGACAGAAAGGGTTACAATTACTGGAACGATATGATCTCTTTCTGTTCGGCTTAGCCCACACAAGTTATTGCAGCCTGGGTTGAGTAGTGGGCATGGATAAGCGAGCTGGACTCGTCGGGGCTCGAACCCAAGATCTTCAACCTGCGATGCCAACCTGTTCGACCACTAGGCCATCACGCTCACTTCATATCATCTCTACATATGTCATTGGACGTGGTGGCTTGTGGTTAAAATGTCGGTATCGAAGGTTAAAGATCGAGTCCGGCTAACTACCGCTCGGTAATCCGTGCCCACCACTCAATCAAACTACAGGGTAATACCTAGGGTTTACACTCTCTAAAGGGCACAATACACGTGAAGTTTGCCTTACCCATGCGTTGCATCACGTTTTCTGGTGATAAAATAAAAACGGCAATACACTTCTACGTTGGTTAGCGTTAATCGTTTTCACATGCGTACAAAGCACAAAGGCACAAAAAATAGAACGGGCACTCTGAGTTAGCTGTCATAGCAAGCCGTTCTGTTTCATTGGAAAACGTAAGGATATGTATGCATGCAGAGCATTGTGCTTTTGTAAAACGCAGAGGTAAAATAAAACAAAACTAGAAAAACGCACCAGCGCAAACGTGTAGACCTTAACGAACATAACTGACCTTTTTAGCCGATAAGTACACATATAAGAATAATATAATATATTAAATAAATATAAAGAAGCGGGAAAAGATTAGGTGAAAATGGCGGCGTCGCGGCGACAAAGCACGGTCCATTTGAGAGCAAGGAAGAATGTTCACTTAACACACTTTTACTATTTGCCGAGTGTTAACTGATCACTGAGTGGCATCGTCTTGCAGCCATTAGAGAATGATTAGACGATACAAACGTTCTTAAGTTGCGTGTATTTTACGTTTGGTTGTAGTTTTGTAAAACGAATTTAACGTAAAAATAGTTTCCTTGTCATAATTTTAGTTCTTTTTATAATTTTCTAGGGTCGGTTCTGCAGAAGATTACGATGGATCTTTACTGGCATCTATGAACAACGTCATAGTTGTAGTTTTCAATTACAGACTCGGAGCCTTAGGATTTATGAGCACAGGTATTGATTGGCTTTTCTGTTTTGTTCAGCATGCCCCACAGATAGATCGCACTTTGGTCACGCGATCCATCTATGGTCCATATTTAACAAAACATGTTTTACAGAACAGAACTTTTCTAACTTACCTAATTAGGGGCTAATGGTGAAGTATTATAAGCTAATCGAATTGAACTTTCTGAATTAGGTGTAATGTTTATAAAACAACCAAGTTAACTGGTTTCCTATTATTCGGCTGCATGAAGATCCTTTTTAAATTCAAAGATTGAAAAAATCGAAGATCAGATTCTGATTCAAAGATATTTTTATGATTATGTACTTTACATATCGTTCATATTATTAGATACATTTTTGAATCCATACAAATCTCGTATCCAAACACATCTCTGGTCTATTCACGACAAATAAAAATCCACTTTCATATTCAAAATTCAAGGATCCCCAAGGTCCACGGTTCCCCTCCCCCGTAGACATACTCGAGAGGGAAAATGAAATAAAAAAATACTGACTTTGTAAATGCCTCAAATTGCGCTACTTGCGCACGGTATTTATTTACATTATGTAGCCAGTTTCAAGCATTGTAAACTCATTTTTGTAAAACTTTTCGTTAGATTTTAGTGATTTTTACCTGCAACGCCGATTATTTTGTCCTTTCCTTCCGTTTTAAAAGTAGAAATAGACAACTGCAAGTACCGTTACGGTAGATTATGAATATTCAATTCCTCTGACCATATTCACTTTCTAGGCGACAGTCAAGTTACAGGAAACTATGGACTGTTTGATCAACGCGCTGCTTTCCAATGGGTTCAGGACAATATTCAGAATTTCGGCGGAGACAAAAACCGAGTGACAATATTTGGGGAATCAGCCGGGGCTTCTTCAGTACTTTACCAAGCTATATCCCCTATTAACAACGACGAAAACAAACTTTTTCACCGAGTTATTGCCCAGAGTGGAACGCCATTTGCAGGTTTCGCTCAACAATCCCAACCGAGGTATCAAGCGGAACAACTCATGCGACGTGTAGGTTGTCCGACATTTTATACAGCTGTCGGTGTCGAGTGCTTACGTGGATTGAGCTTTGAAGAAATTTTGAATGCGCAAGGAACGTTCGGAGAATGGATGAGCTCACGCGTCGATCCTCCTTGGGTGCCAACTATCGACGGGAAATTTGTAACGGATATACCTGACGCTATGGTGACGTCTCAGGAAACTATTGAAAGTATGAAAAGCAGGTGAGCGCATTTTACTTACAGTCAAACTTTCCACTCAAACTTCTCAATAAACGAGATCCCAGGGTTTCTGCCTTCCGGTTTTTCAGTGAAAAATACACGACTTGTAGAGACATTATAATTTCATGGTTTGATTCGTTGGTATGTATCCAAACAATAACCATTAGAGCGGCATCATTTTTTAATTGAAGATGAAGAAAATAAAGATTTTGAGCAGATGCCAAAAACAAGGAGGGTGCTTTAGAGTTTTGAAAGCCACTGAAATTGGTTATTCATGCATAGCAGATTATTTTTTCCAAACGAGTTTTGTAAAGTATCAGCAAGTGAATTGATTGCGCTGACGAGCCGTGTGAAATCATGTAATATATGCGTAGCAAAATAAAACATATGTTTGCACAATGACGCCGCTGGCAAACATATCTCATTGGTTTATATAATAAACTGCGTTAAACAGACATACTTGTATAAAACAAAATGGCAGTAAAATTATCGTTCCTTTGCAGTAATTTTATGCACTAATATTGGAAGGAACATAGAAAATCAAATTTCTCGGCTAAGAATAGACTACTGATGGCGCGCCCTGCTCAAGGCGTATTCATCAATTTAAAGGGATATTCAGGAGGCTGATGAATATATGAGCGGGATGGCCTTGTGGTAGGACTGGGAAATTCGTTTCGATGATTCGAATCGATTCGAAACACTATTTTTCGAATCAATCGTGAATCGTTCATAGGAACAGAAACTTGTTAAATAAACTAAAATTTTCATTTTGAACAAAAAATGCAATCGATTTTGGCCAAATTTGACCAAAATCGATTATATTTTGTCGTTAAAAACGAAATATGTTAAACTATAAATTTGTTGATTTTCACAATGGAGACAAATTGTAATAGTAAAAATGGGATATTTGTTATTAAATAGATTCGATCCGATTCGAAAAAATAATTCGAATCAGATTCGAATTCCTAACGATTCGGTTAACATGTTGGCATCGCAGGTTGAATTTCTCGGGTTCGAGTCCGGGATAGCCCGGCTCGTTTATCTATGCTCACCACTCAACCAAGGGGGTAATAACTTGGGTAGGCTAAGCCGAACAGCAAGGATCATATTTTACTAACAACTCTAAAACCATGTCCGTCTATAGGTGTCCGCTGGTCCGGCTAAAAAATAGCACCCTTTTACTCGCCTTGTATCCGTTCTATTTTTTATTCTATGAATACTTTCGACTTCACAGGTACGACTTTATCAATGGAGTGAATGATTTCGACATAGTCATGGATGCTGGTATAATGATGATTAAAAATGAGGAAGATTTCAAATATTATGTCTCAAATTTTTTCAAACAATATTTCGAAGACACTGAAAAGGTGCCATTCAAGCTACTAGCGTTCCTCCAATTTTTCTTTGCCTTTTAAGAAATTATTCTTTTTATTTATTTATTTTTGGTGGAATTAAATTAAACGGTTACACAACGACCTTCCGCTAGCTCAACGTTGACATTGTGTGATTATGTATATGATAAGTTTCAGCCAGTCGTGTGTCTTTCTGAAAGACAATCTCATTATGAGGACGCTTTTTATTCGATTCAGTCAGTCGACGCCTATCAGCTCTAAGTATGATAGGAAGTAGCATCCAGAAAGAATCAACAGCGACGAATTAATTTGTCCGATGTAATGTAGTTTTTTCGATGCTTGCCAAATCATTTAGAGTTTGTGTGTATGGTCAATTTCTGTGATTCGGTTTAGATAAGTGTTTTGTTCTTGTTGAAGTGTTCAATGGTAATGCACTGACGGTAATTTTACTCGGTGGTATTGAAAATCATTCAAAATTGACTTTTTTTGGCCAAATATGGGGTGTTGACGGAAAGCAAAGGTGCGGTCCATCAACAGCCCATAATTGGCATAAATCTCATCAACATGGCGTTTTTTTGCATTTGGAAATATGCAATTACTGCAAATGACCAGTCAATTTACCGTACTTTTAATACAGTGTGGTTGAAGGAGGTGAATATTTATAATTAACCGCAACGCGACAGGCATTTTTGTATTTTTAACCTCAAAATGGATTGTAACTGTCTACATGTAAATAAATATAGCGTGTAAATATTATGAAAAACCTGTACATTTACCAAATTTCGAAATAGTGTTATACTTCTGAGAACTTGTTTAAAAAACAAGACAACACTCGTAAATAAATATATCTAATATTGACAAAACTAATAACGCCAATGAGATGTCATATCAGGCAAAATATGCTTTGATAAATTATAAAACACACATTAATCACTTCGTCTCTAGTGGTTATAATGTTGAAATCGTAGGTTGAAGATCTCGGGTTCGAGTCCCGGCGAGTTCGGCTCGCTTATACATGCCCACCGCTTACCCAGGATGTAATATCTTGGGTAGGCTCGGCCGTACCGGAAAGATCATATCTTTCCAACCACACTGACTCTGTTCGTCTATAAGTGGCCGCTGGTACAGGCCCTTGTTCAGGGTGATCCACTCAAATGAGTGGTTATATTGAAAAAATAATAGGTAAGGCCCGATTGACACAGAACGCGCGTGTCTTCTCAACAATATTAACCCAGCATTAAAATCACGTTTTTTTAACAGTAATTTCACGCGGCGTTATTGAAATAAAACTAAAACAGATATTCCAACCAATTATGGGATGCTGTTAAAACACCCCACCACGGCGTTGTACCACACGAGTTAGTCCATATTTGGCACAAGTATGGACATCTTTTAGGACTACAAAATTGCTGCAAATTAACAGAAAATTTTCCGCACTTTTGTCTCAGATAATGCTGGGCAATTTGGTTCGGTGATTCAAATCGATCATGAATCGTTCATAGGAACAAATATTTGCTAAATGAAGCGGAATTGTTATTTTCAACGACAAATGCAATCGATTTTGGTCAAGTTTGACCAAAATCGATTGTATTATGTCCTTAAAATATGAAACTATTTGGTCATATTTTTAAAGTGTGAATTAAATTAGTAATTCGTGTCAATAAATTTATCGTTGAAGACAATTCGTATGGTGAAAGTCTCATATTTGTTATTTATATGGAATTAATGATTTGGTCCGATTCGAAAAAATTATTCAAATCATATACGAATTCTAAATGAGTCGATTTTGGGCAGCCCCACTCACGATGATCTTGCACTCTATAGTGATCGTAAAAAGAATTTATTTCCTCTTTACCAGATGACAGAAGTAGTGATGTGCAACTACATTGATTCATCAAACTATCCGACAACCGAATCCGAATGGCGGACTCTGTATATCAAAGTTAACCGAGATTACATCTTCCTCGCTCCGCAGTCCAACATGTCAAATATTGCTGCTGAGGAGTTCCAGTCAAATGTTTATCATTATTTCTTCACACAGCAACCAAGTGATGCGATGATTTCAGCAGGATTGGGTAAGATGCCCCAGCAAATTATTGTTTTTTTTTTTTAAATGAAATTCACTCTAAGCTAAGATGGCAGCGTAAAAAGGGAACTAACTAGCGAACACTAATACGGCCGAAATGAAAAACTTGCAATTGCATCCTATGGGGAATACAGAATTGTGTGGCTATAGTGTGAGTGATACCTGCCTCAGGGGTTGACCCTATAATAATGTACCGGCGATTTCGCTTTGCCAACGACGTCTGAAAGGCCATGTCGGCCTTCCAGATGGGAATATTGGATTTTTTTAGTATTAGTAGTTTTTTAGTATTTAGTACGTTTCGATGGTATAGTGTTTTTATTTTCGTTTTTGACATCGTCCTGAAGAATACTGACTTTATAGACTTTCGAAACGTCGATGGAATAATATACATCGTTTTACCTTCCCCAGTTGCTTATTATTTTTGTAAATACTATGGAATTACTTGGTGCCAACCACTTGCCATCGGATTTTACGCTAGTCAAGTACGATTCCACTTTTTTAATGTTGCTTGGAGCCTCTATTCAAACATATGATTACAAAGCATCTTTTTCCTCTTTTTTGTATCAATTTTCAAATATGTTTAGCATATCCACGATTCGACCCCGTGTTAGTTACTGGAGCATTGCACGCCGAGGAATTGGCGTACGTATTTGGATTGCCATTCACTGTCAATTCTACTCAACAGGACAGAGATTTGAGTTCAACTATCATGACATACTGGACAAACTTTGCGAAAACAGGGTAAGTCTCTTGTGATTTACTGCAGTGCTTTAATGGATAGTAGATAGCTTGGATAGTTTTCGCCCAGGGCAGATACCATTCACTGAAACCTACTGTAGTTGTTCATTCTCGTTTGCAATGTTATCCTCTTCGCGTGCAACAAATTTTAAGAAGTTCTCGATAATTTAAAACATGTGATCGCACGTATTTTATGCCTATTTTTATGGGTAAGCCATCCAGTTATTCAGCATTTGAGAGGTCCACAAAACTTGAAATGCAGACATGGAAGCCTTACCTAAACAAATCACCATATTTCAGTGATCCAAATGTTGGAGAGCCCGTTCTTACAGAATGGCCGAAGTACAGTACAAGTGGACAAGAATACATGAACATCGGAGCAAAGAGTCTCAACGATAACATTACTAAGGTCGAAGATTACTTAGAGTCAGATAAAGTTGTTCTCTGGACCAAAGAACTACCGATGTACGGACAAGGGAAAGGGCTTGACGTAAGTAAATGATCTCTTATTGACCTATACCTAGTCGAGAAATCTCAAGCACGTTTGGTTGGACCTTAGATACTGATACTTCACACAGCCGCCATTACAGTTACAGTTAGTGTAAAAAGCTGAAAATATGCATTTTTGCTTCCCTTTGCCAACCTTTTCACACGACTACCGATCGCATGTTTGCGTCATAGAAATATCAACAATAACAACCACTAGAAGTGAAAAAAACTTGTGAAAATGTAAAACTAGATGCTACAACTTAAATATGCAGACATGAACCGCTGTAGTCTAATGTTATGAGTAGTAGACTCTGTTCCAGGAAATGTTAAAACCTATACTACTTCTGTGGTTCCTTCAAATCATCCATTTTTACGGCTCCCAGGAAATGCATTGGGCAGTTCTTACGAAGCGTTTGTAATTTGTTTTTATATTTTCCGTTGCTGAACAACCCCAATTATCGAGCACCTTCTTCCGCGTTGTACATTAATTATTTCTGATATTTTAATACAGGATTCCATATCCCATCCTGACCCTCCACCCTCGAACGAAACAACTGCAGAATCTGAAACCTCAGTTCATCCAGTTGTAGCAACAAACAAAGGACTTGTACAGGGACTTCGGATTAAAACTGACGAATATATCACGGACAGATTTATGAGGATTCCTTACGCGAAGCCACCAGTAGGAAAATTAAGGTGACACTAGAGAAGTTTTTAATATTTTGCTTCTGATTAGTTGGTTTTATTATTCGCTCTGGGTAAGATTGGGAATTGGCCTGGGCAATTCGATTCGGTGATTCGAATCGATTCAAAGCACGATTAATTCGAATCGACCGTGAATCGTTCGTAGGAACAAAAACTTGTTGAGTGGACTAGGATTTTCATTTTTGACGACGAAATGTAATCGATTTTGGTCAAAATTTGTCCAAAATCGAATATATTTCGTCGTTAAAATATGAAAATTGTTGTTCTCAGTGTGAATCGAAAATACACTACAAACTCTAAATTTCTTTATTCTCACAATGGGGACAAGTTAAAATATTAAAAATGGCATATTTGGTATTTAATAAAAAAAATTAGTGATCCGATTCGAAAAAAAATATTCGAATCAGATTCGAATTCGAAATGATTCGATTTTGCCCAGCCCTGGTTGGGAGCAGTATCCAAAATAAAGTATTAAATAACGTTAACATGGCAAAATACATAGAATTTAAAACCGATAACAGCATTTTGAGCAGAAAATATTTTATACAGAACTAAAATGGTTTAATGGGGTTGAGTGAGTGATATCTTTTCTTGGTCGATGGTAGATCGATATAACACTTTTGTTCTCCTTTTATTTTCCTCTAACAAGATGCAGAAATTTTTTTTAGCCATTCTGAATTCCGCATTTTTCTTCCTTGAACTTCTATAGGATTCAACAGAAGTTTTAAGTAAAAATTCTACCCAATTTGTTAATGAATGATGTACACTGTAACAAAAAATGCAACAAAATCATTGGTCTTTGACAGTAATTTGACTTGGCGGTATTGAAAAAATAATCAAAATTGAATTTTTGGCTAACTGTGGGACCCAGCCCATAATTGGCACAAATCTCATCAACATGGCGTTTTTTAACTTTGGAAATATGCAATTACTACAAATGACCAGTAAATTTACTGCACTTTCGTTACAGTGTATGCAGATATTGAGATCTCATATATATTTCAAAATCACCTCCAAAATACTATATGAAACGCTAGACCATGTATTGAAAATATAATCCTTAAATTTCTTGGTTGAAATGCGATAGTATTATCCGACCTAGTTTCCTATAAATATTGTTATATACCTCACTCCTATATACTGTAACACGAAAATGCAATGAAACAACTTCTTGACACTAAATTTACATGGTGGTACTGGAATAAAACTATAGAATCGATCTTCCTCAAATATGGGCTGTTTATGGAGCGCACTGCCGAGGTGCGGTTCATCAACAGCCCACACTTGGCATAAATCTCATCAACAAGGCGGATACAAATTTTGGAATAGGCAATTACTGCATAAGATCAGTAAATTAACTGTATATTTGTTACAGTGTAGTAAACAGAAAAACTGATTGGTAACACTAAACACAACCTCTCTTATTTAATGATATTTAGGTTCAAGAAACCGGAGCCTCACCAAGGATGGGATGGCATTCTCAAAGCAGATGGCAACTTCTCTGAGTTTGAGTGGTTAAACGGTTGCGCTATGATTACAGCAGCGAGGAATGGAACTTGGGGTAAAGAAGACTGCTTATTTCTAAATGTCTGGGTGCCGGATGGAATTAACGGTAAGTTTTTTTAACTAATGAGTGACCATTTTTTGCAATGTTCAGGAGAATGCGATAGACCCGCTTAGTCGATTAGAGTACGATTGTCATATCCGATCCCCCTCTCCTAAAAATCAACATGCTTGGCTGCACGACTAATTAAGGTACGCGGAAAACTGTGACTCTAGAAGAGTTTTAATTGTTTTTACTTATTATGATCAGTTGTTTTTATTATTCGCTCTGGGTACGGTTGGGAAGAGGACTGGGCAATTCGATTCGGTGATTCGATTCGATTCGAAGCACGATTAATTCGAATCGATCGTGAATCGTTCATAGGAACAAAAAATTGTTGAGTGGACTAGGATTTTCATTTTTAACGACGAAATGTAATCGATTTTGGTCAAATTTGACCAAAATCGATTATATTTTGTCGTTAAAATATGACCCGCCCAGTCGGTTGAAGTACGATCGTCATATCCGATCCCCCTCTCCCTAAAAATCAACATCCTTGGTTGCACGACGAAAAAGCATAAACATCTACGTAAAAGAATTAACATTTCTATATTACAAATGAACACAACTGTCGCTTTGACGGGTGATTGTCAACTTTCTACATTATCCAAAAGGCAATTTTTTTTCAACAGCATTAACCCTGTTTGCTTCAAATTATTTCATTACTGCGTGACAGTGCTTCAAATTTTATCCATGCTCCTCAGGAGTGTTTTAAATTTTTCAATACGACATTTTAAAGAGGTTCAGGTAAGATATGAATTATTGGACTTGTGTCTGACGCGATCATTTCATAACTCAAACCCTTGTCTATTCATGGTAACTCTTTGCGAATACTTGGCTGTTAGTTGGTTCCTTTAGGCACTGCTACTGGCCTTGCTCGGAGTAAATTTCAGTAAAAAAGGGAAAAGAAAACTTGTAAATGTACGAAGGAAAGAAAAATAGTACTTTTGCCATGCAGCAATATTTTTTGTACAGCTACAAGAGATCGCCTGCTGCCAGTAATGGTTTGGATTTACGGTGGAGCATTCAAAACGGGAAGATCGACCGGACCAGCCTTTCTGTACAATTTAGAGAAATTGACAAATCATGGAAAAGTTATCGGAGTTTCATTGAACTACAGACTGGGAGCTCTTGGTGGGTTTTGTTTTAATCAAATTCTATTTTAAAGCAAGAATTTTTAATTGTATCTCCCTGTCATTGGTCTTAATTTGAGATTTAATTTGGTGCCGTCAACATATTATAGCAAAAGAAACGTTATTGTCGCGCGCTGTATCAAACCGGTAAAATAACGCTTTTTTAATGAAATTCACCAGTGCGACTTGTGAACAAAGCTGGGCAATTCGATTCGGTAATTCGAAGCAAGATTTATTCTATTCAATCGTGAATCGTCCATAGGAACAAAAATTTCTTAAATGAACTAGAATTTTCATTTTTAACGACGAAATGTAACGGAGTTTGGTGCAATTTGACCAAAATCCATTATATTTCTTCGTTAAAATATGAAAATTGTAGCTCATAGTGTGAATTGAAAATACACGACAAACTATAAATATCTTTATTTCCACACTAAAAAAAAGATATAATAGCAAAAATGGGATATTTGTTATTTACATAGAATTTGTGATTCGATCCAATTCGAAGAAATTATTCGAATCAGATTCAAATTCCAAATGAGCTGGTTTTACCCGGCCCTAATTGCGAACACTTACAGCAATAGAATTGTCCAAACGTGTTTTCGTATTTGGTGATTAAGAAAAAGCAAAAAAGTGGTAGATTGTTTTATCTCTATTCACAGGCGGCGCTCATTGCACTTCACGAGAGCGGTTCAGTTTTTTACAGACCATTTTCTTGCCTAAGGATGAGTCTTTTTTGTAGACTTTTGCTGTATTAGTTGTCGTTATAGTTAAGTTAGATCCTTTGAGGTGCTTCTTCACACCCTGCTTTGATTGAATTCGATTTACAAAAACACCTTTTTTTAACACCCTTGCAGGCTTCTTAAGCACCCAGGACAGCAACGCGCCAGGAAATGCTGGATTACTTGACCAGGTTGCTGCTTTGCAATGGATTCAAGATAACATCGCCAACTTTGGTGGAGATCCTGAACAAGTCACTATTTTTGGTGAGAATATAACATAGATCCATTGATGTCGCAAATTGTATATAAATAAAAACAAAGGCCATGGATGAACAAAACAATCTGAGGGAACGTTGATGAAGAATTAGAAAGTAGATATAAAAAAGAACTATTTATTTGATACGTTTTTGCCAATCTTCTGAATAATTCTCAATAGCTTATTAGCACAGCATATGCTAGCAAGTTTGGTAGTGCCTGAAGGGAATCAACTAACGGTCACTAAATAACAAAGATCTACCAGAAGATGCAATACCACCAACTACACTTCAAACGAAAAACATACCTGTCGGAATTGAACTGATAAGATAAAGTACAATGGGTGGTATCTGCGCTAGGCGATGATGAAATCCTCTACCACTTATGTGTTTCCTTTTAGTCGCCTCTTATGACACGCAGGAAATGCATATTTACTATTCCGAAGCCCGTACCAACAGGGTTTGCAATATGTGTGGTTTACAGTCGTTTTTAAGCTAATGCTTCCAGTCTTGCTTGAGGCCATTTAAAAAAACTTTTCGTCATTTTAATTGGTAAACCCTGCTTACATTTTGCTTCAAATATTATTTTTTTCTCAAGGTGAGTCGGCCGGTGCAGCATCCGTGTCTTACCACATGATGTCGCCAGTGAGTTCACCTCTCTTCAAACGTGGAATCACAGAAAGTGGAGTTGCACCGGGTCAATGGTCTTTTGTGCGTAATCCACTATATTGGGCTCGGAAACTTTCGGAAAGAGTCGGATGCCCAACAGATAGTAATAAGTTGCTCGTGACATGTCTCCGGAATCTACCACTCGATGAACTAATTATAGCAAGCGATATGGACGATCAATTGGAGCACGGGGTACGTATCGACGTTTGTTATATGTGACAAGTAAACAAAAAACATTATCAAAGATCGTCACCTATTATTTTCAGATTTATTCGTGCTGTATTCAGAATTGATTTCACTCCTTTACAGTCGTAAAAGGAGACTAAAAGGAAGCAAAGAAAAGGCAGCTGGTTATAACACTACCCAGAGCTGATACCAATCACTATACTATAATATTCTGAAATAACATTTAAATATGTCAGAATTCCTTATTCTGCGACAACTTCTCTTCACTTCTAAACTTTAAAATCACAAATACCAAGTCAGAAAATTTATTCAAAATGTTGGACACTTATTTGTCATTAATGAATCGCACCGAGTAGGCCCATTTTTGGCTATTTTGTAGCAAAAATTATAAAAACGCAAAAAAAATATGAAAAAATGAGTAAAGAGTGATTGCGTGCGAAAGGCCTATTTCATTTCTATACTATTCACGTATAAAGCTAAAGACTCCAGGATATTGGATAGGGATTTCATTCTGTCGCCTGGTTTTTCCCCAGCAATCGTCTCTCCCTATATTTTCCAGGGCTTTATCTACGCTGCGTGGGCGGGTGTTGTTGACGGATATTTCATACCTGAAGACCCAGTGAAGATGCTTCAATGGTCAAAGGATAAGGATTTCCTACTTGGACATAACAGCATGGATGGCCATTTGTTTGCATCCATCGACTTTTTGGACATAAATATTGAGAGTGAGAGACGAGTAAATCATATTTCAATAGTTTGACATTCATGCTACTCCCAATTGGAGTTTTTTTCGAACGATTCCGATGCGTTGAAGTAGTTTTTGTGTTACCCATTTGGAGTTGATTATCCTCAACAATACTTTATACAAACACAACACTGTAACAAAATTGCAACACAATCACTGGTCTTTTGCAGTAATTTAACTTGTCGGTACTGAAGAATTGACTTCAATTCAAAATTGCCTTTTTTTGACCAAATATGGGGTGTTGATGAAACTCACCGCCTTGGTGCGGTCCATTAACAGCTCATAATTGGCATTAATCTCATCAACATGGCGTTTTTAACTTCGGAATCATGCCATCACTGCAAATGCCCAGTGAATTTAAATACTTTATACTAACACAACTCATAGACAAAGAGGGTAGTTGTTGATTGGAGGTTGTGGAAGCGTATTCGTCACTCTGTCGAAATAGCTTTCTGCAGACCGATAGATATTCGTCACTTCTGGTATTCCGTATCCTTTTTATCATGAAGAAGGTGCGGTTTTGAAATTTGGACTGAAAATTCTACTTATTATTCTTCATAATTTGCAGTATTAAACTTTTTTTTGCAAAACTTACTGATTGGTCCTTATGTCACAATTGTGATGAATTCTGAAAATATATATTTACTGCAAATTTCCTGTACTTTTGTGTAGGGATGGGCAAAACCGAACCATTTGGAATTCGAATCTGATTCGGATAATTTTTTCGAATCGAATCGAATCACTATTTCTGTGTAAATAACAAATATCCCATTTTTAGTATTACGACTTGTCTCCATTGTGTATTTTTTCAATTCAGACTCCATGTCCAAGGGCACCAATTTTCATATTTTAACAACGTAATACAATAGATTTTGTTCAAATTTGACCAAAATCGATTGCATTTTATCGTTAAAAATGGAAAATTCACTTCATTTGGCAAGTTTCTGTCTCTATGAAAGATCCGCGATTGATTCGAATAACGTGTGCTTCGAATCGATTTGAATAACCGAATCGAATTGCCCAGCCCTACTTTTGTGACATTGAAATTCTTAGTGAATTCACAACACTGTTATTGACTGGGTGGATTGACAAATTCATATTCATCGTAGCTTAGCTCTGAAGCAAAGGAAAATCTAACTTTATAATGATTTAATTATTGTGCACACTAACGTTTATTGAGATGGCTGATATGATTCTCAAACTGACCGGCATAGCATTAGTAAAATATTTCCATTTTGATTTTTAACAGTTACTAGGTTTTGCTTTTCACTCTTCCATTGTTATTTAGATTTACCAATGTCAAGAAATGACATAAATCTGGCATCTACAAGAATCGCTCCACATGTACCAGATCACGTGGCAGAAGCGATTGCATTCAAGTACATTAACTGGGAAGGTATGTATAATGCTATTTTAGGCATTATAATGGGCACGGGCTAAATTATACAGAAAAATTGGACACATGCTTGGACGTTTAAATTCGGCCATTCGAATCGATCCGAAGCACAAACCATCCGAATAGATAGTGAATCGTTCATAGAAACTTGTGCACACAAAGTAGAATTATGATTTTCCCAGGATAAAATTTTGGACAAATTTATTTATGTCCTGAATTATAATGTGAAATGAAGTAACATTGTTTCCAACATATCCGGGAATTGTTAGCCATAGATACCTATAGATTTTGAAAATGGGGGGAAATTGTAAATGAGAAAAGCGGAACATTTGCTATCTTTGTGTTATCAGTGATTCGATCTCATTCGAGAAAATTATTCGAATCAGGTTCGAATTCTTTATGAATAGGTTTTGCCAATTCATAGTACTGGTATAATATCCCTTCGTTTTGAATTTAAGCCCGCAGTGAGAGTTCTACACGTTCTGCTAGCTTTAGACTCGTCATAACGCATTTTTTATGCATCTTAAGAGTTGATAAGATGGTAGTGAAGAATTGCTAAATGATATTTATATCGCCGAAGGCAGATACCACCCAATGCACTTTGTATCGCGGTTAAATGGGTTTTGGAATGTTCCCAACCTGAGAATCTACTTGCGAACCTAATTGCTGGTTATAAATTTCACTAGTTATTCGGCTCCTTTTTATTTCTGTTTGCGTCGTTACTAAAGGTCGCACTACACGTTTGGGTAGGCTGCGTTTTCTATTGGCTTGTTTTATTTTACCCTTGCGTTCTAAGCGAGCGTAATGCGCTGCATGCATTTCCTTGCATTTTCCGATGAAACAGAACAGTTTGCTATGAAAGCTAACGCAGAGTGCTTGTTTTTTTTTTCGTTTGTACTTTGTACGCATGTGAACACGATTAACGTAAAGCAATGCAGGTGTGCATTGCCGTTTTTATTTTGTTATCCGAAACGTAATGCAACGCATCGGTAAGACAACTTCACGTGTATTGTGGCCTTATGTGTGAACACCATCTCTTATATACAGAACCAGCAACTGACATCTTGTGGCCTAAACTTGCAATAGTAGATATGTATACTGATTCAATGTTTGCAACACCGACTTACTGGACTGCCAATGAACGATTATTAGCTAACGGGTAAGTTTATAGTTTCATCGATGCTCAATCTAAGCCATCACGTATTACTAGTTATGTTTAGAAGAATAACATTAAATGCACAATTGGCCTTTTTAAAATGCGAAAACCAAAATTTGTGGACCGGGGGTGAAACAAGACAAATCCCGAAATTTTAGGAATCCCTCCTTAGTTTAGGAGTAATGGCTTCTGAGTCACATACCACTCAAGCATTCTTAAGCTTATTAATGTAAGAATTGGCGGGGAAAAATCTTTTACCGAGGTTATTCTCAGGCAATTGCCATATGATGGGTGCGAGTGCCAGCTTTTCACAGGTATTATATTTTATGTAATATCTCTTTGCCATATATGGCTTTTAATCGGTTCTTGATGCTGTCTCCAGGATTTCTAGGATTCAATTTTAATAATAAAGAAAGAATTATTAGAAAATAAAGCTAAAAAATTCAGTGCGTAATTTTACAAAACCCTTTACCTTTAGGTTCTCTCTAAAATAATAATCGCATGTATTTATTTATTTCACTTAGATCTGGTAGAACCTACATGTACAGATTCAGTGAAAAATCTGATATTCCACTCTGGCCAGAATGGATGGAAGCTGATCACATGTCAGAACTAAAATATGTGTTTGGACATGATGCCCAGGTATTCTCCAGAGACCGCAATACATGTTCACTGGTTTTTACGGTACATTGCGTTGCGTTTGAGGAAACAAACCGGAAATGGAAATAGTCATATGCCCGCAAATCACAATTGTACGCAATGAAACGAGCATACTCCATTACACTGTGACGAATTTGCAGTAAATTTACTGGTCATTTGTAGTAATTATATATTTATCACATTTGAAACCGCCCTGTTGATGAGATTTATGCTAAGTATATGGGGTGTAGATGGAACTCACCTTGTCGCTACCATCAACAGTCCATACTTGGTCAAAAAATCGGTATTATTGTTTTATTTCTATATCACTAAACATAATTCCTGTTAATAAGCTGTGATTTTACCACATTTTCGTTACAGTGCGTAGCAAACCGCTAAGTCGACTTAGAAACCGTAGGAAAATGCAAGTGTAGCATTTTGCTAGCGTAAAACACAAGCAAAACGCAAACCTGGAAAACACTCAACCTACGCCAACGTGTATTGTGGCTAAGGCTGGGCAAAACCGAATCATTCGGAATTGGAATCTGATTATAATTTTTTTTTTTGAATCGGATCGAATCACTAATTCCATTTAAATAACGAATATCCCATTAATACTGTTAAGACTTGTCTCCACTGTGGAAATTAGAATTCTATGGTTTATAATGTATTTTCAATTCACACTGCAGGTTTAAGAGCAACAATTTTCACATTTTAACGACAAAATGTAATCGATTTTGGTGAAGTTTGACCAAAATCGATTGCATTTTCTAGTTAAAATGGGAATTCTAGTTTATTTAGCAAGTTTTTGTTCCTTTGTACGATTCACGATTGATTCGAATAAATTGTGCATCGAATCGCTTCGAATCACCGAATCGAATTGCTCACCCCTCATTGTGGCCTTAACTATTTATTTTATTTATTTTTCATAACTTTATAGCAACGCTAACCCGTTTTATTTATCTGTAACTTTGTTCTGGGTGATTCACTCAGGTGAGTGATTATAAAAATATGAAATAGTAAACAAGGTTGAAAGCGGCACCTGAAGACTACTACTGGACACCGATGTGACAAATAGTTCATAAAATGTACCGGTAACTCTGAAAACATAACATACAAGACTGAATTAGTGCAACGGTACCTGCCCAGGCAGATGAGAAAACCACCTATATAAGCGAACAAAACAAATATATTTATAACATCACCTTGCTTTTCAGCGTGGAAACTTTACCGCTGAAGAAACTATCCTCAGTAAGTCTATAATGACGTATTGGACAAATTTTGCATGGAGCGGGTGAGTCAATATCCTGTCTTATTCAATAATTCTCATCTATTGTGCCCATTCCCACAATTGGAAAAAGTTATTTTGTTAGGGTTTGGTTCTTACAAATCAAAATAATCAATCTATAGCCATCCAATCAATCCATCAAACCATCTTGAACTTTGAAAATAATCCCTTTAACTACTTTGAACTTTGAATGCGATTTTAATTAAACTATCCTAACCTCCCTGTTCATACCCCAAAAAAATCTTGAAGAAAGCGAGATTCCTGGATGGATTTTTGCTGTCCACATTACCTTTCCTCTATTATCAAAATTGATAATAACATGGAATAGCAATGACAAAATTTGTGGTTATTTTCATAGATATAAGTTATTATATAAAGTCCCATCGGGTTTGAAGTACAAGTTGCTTCTTTGACCAACCAAAATGCACCCAGAAGCAGTCGTTTGTGCATCCACTGGAACTGATAAGAATGGCGCTATTTGAGCTGTCCAGTCTGTAACATAAAGTAAGCCAACCTATTTCTTTATCAGAAACCCCAACCATCCGAATCAAGGAGACATATTTGCTGAATGGCCTGAATTTACATCTGATTCAAAATATGCTTTGGAAATAAACTCAAGTACAGCGTCAGAGCCGGATAAATATCCTCATGTAATCAGCAATTACAGGTAGGATAAAATTTTGCGAATTTTTTCCTAATTTATGCTTTAAATTTAAAAAAAGTATTTAAAAATCTCGAGTTCCGTACATGTGGATACCACCCACTAGGATAAGTTTTAGAATTTCGATTTGAATCAATGTTAGTTCGAATCGATTCTTAGCATTTTGAGTAAACTTGTTGTGATTCTAATAGATTCCCGTTGCGTCGCGTATGCGAACTCTTTTGTCGTTTTCGTGCCTTGAAAACAAAAATTTTAAATTTTTTGGCTATTTGGTGATTTTTTGTGATAAGTTTTCGCCAGTTTTATTGCGTCCTGTCGTAAAATCAATACGCAATCAAATACAATTGTTTTTACCAGTGCTGCTCAAATTTGAACAAAGAATGTGGTATTTTGGTTTTGTAATACTAACTAGTATAGTACTTGAACCGTTAGGATTGAGTTTTTTTTTCAAATAGAATCATATTCTAAAAGATTAGAATCGAAATTATTTTGTTAGAGATTCTAGTCAGTAATCGGTAGTTGCTCCTTAATGCGCATTTTTTTTAAAAAAATATATAAACTCTGTAGGTTGATGAAGCTGATATGAATGCAAAACAGTTCGTGAGGCGTTATAGAGCTGTTCAATTCGAATCGCTTGGAAAAACAAATTATTCGAATCAATCGCGAATCTACAACAGGCACAAAAATGTGTAAAATAAAGTCGAATTATCACATTTGAAAAAATCTGGCAAACCTATTTTTGTCGGAAAAGATCGAGCGCGAATTCACTAATATTGACCATTAGAGAAAATGTTCACATGTCGCTAATGATCATTAATATTGAATCCGTTGTTATTGACTTCTGGTTTTTGATAATGGGGACATGTAAAGAAGAAGGCAAAAAATGCTATTTACAGGGAATTATTGATTCGATCTGAGAAAAATTTCGTAATTGGATTCGAATTTCAAATAGGTCAGTTTTTACCCAGCCCTACTTTACACGCTCGATGTACTACTGTTTAGTAGACTTTTCGATAAGTCACTTTAACAATGCAGTCCGCGGTGCAAGCCGTTGTGTGATATATTTGTTACTGGTAGTATTATTTGAAACCCAAACAAATTGGTTTAGTCCAATTTTGGATGCGGTGATTATAATCAACAATTAGAACGAGACTAAAATCCCATCATTAGATTAGCGAGATTAGAACATATTTTGTTTTTCAGGGGAGAAATCGTAGAATTTTGGACAGATACCTTGAAAGACATCTGGACTCTTCCGCTGAATAAATGCCCAACAGACAATACAAACTTTATACCATCCGTTATAAAACAAGGGCAGAAAAACAACGCCAAGGTACGTAAATGGCTGCAGTAGATACTGATAAAGGGCATTCCGATGATCTTGATCAGCGACTCCATCAAATCAAAATTTGGCATTCGAGGTCAGATACCCTTCTCCTGTTCCCGCCGTTAGTGCTTCCAAAAGCGAAATGAATATTTCACTCTCAATCTAATCGAACCCTTGTTTTTATACCTTACAGGCAAAGCCACGAGACGTATCATGTCCATCAAATCCTTTCGTACGAGCAACAGATAGTGGTTGTGTTCAGGGGTATGAATATCCATCGAATGGGAGAATCATTGAAAGATATCTAGGGATTCCTTATGCCAAGCCTCCGACAGGTAAACAGGACTATCTTACTGTAAATTTATTTTACTTGATTTTGATTTTCCTCGACATCGTTTATTAAAATTTCATTGAGAATCCATTACATCATTCAGATATACCTTAATTAAAAACATACATGCTAAAAATTGAATTTAAATTTTGTTATACTTCCACGGAACTCGATTGGGACATGTTTGTACCTGAAAAAGATTGACTTTATATTGTTGTAATCTAAAGTTTGCAAAGCTCAACAAAGTGATCTCTGAAAACTATGAAAATCATTTGGAATTGTGCCATGGAATTGAACTGTTTCATCGATTGGATCAACATCGCAACACAGCCTCCAATTCCCTTTGACTTTAACAAGTGACCAACGGTATATTTTCAAAATAAAACAGAGTCAAGTTTAGGATAGCTTCTTTCAAATACATCCATTTTTATTTTCGAATCGTAGTTTATCGAATAGGATTCTACTTGAAATTGTAATAACGATGAAAAATAAATGGCGATTTCATATATCACGTCCGCAATTTAAAATTGCGACATAACCAACGACGTCTATACCGAAAACATCTGACTAGAGCTGGGCAATTCGATTCGGTGATTCGAAACACAATTTATTCGAATTATTCATGAATCGTTCACAGTAACAAAAACTTGCTAAAAAACTAGAATTTTCATTTTTAACGACAAAATGTTATCAATTTTGCTCAAATTTGACCAAAATGGATAGCATTTTGCCGTTAAAATATGAAAATTGTTGCTCTTAGACACTGTGGTTTGAATCGAAAAAACACGACAAACTATCGATTTTTAAATACCCAAGATGGAGACAAGTTCTTGTACTAAAAATGGAATATTTGCTATTTACATGGAATTAGTGATTCGATCCGATTCGAAAAAATTATTCAGATTCGAATTCCAAATGATTCGGTTTTGCCCAGCCCTACATCTGACAAATTTCCTCGATTCAGAGGAATGGGTGATCTACGAATCTTCTTATCCCTTCTTATCCTTCTTGCTTAAATCTAATAACATTTACTAACTGTTAATAAATATTCCAGGCAATTTACGTTTTGCAAAGCCACAAAAACCTGACAAGTGGTCCGGCAATCTTAACGCTACAACATATCAAAAAATTTGTCCGCAATTTTCAATCCTTGATGAGACTATGAGCGAGGATTGCTTGTACTTATGCATCTATGTACCGCAAGTCAACCTCACAAGCGATACAGCAGAAGGGTTGCCAGTTATGGTCTGGCTACATGGTGGAGCATATCAGTTTGGAAACGGAATGGAAAAGTTGAAAGGTTTGTTTGGATATGCAGACTAGATTCTTTAAGTATCTTTCTTTAAGTTTTTTTATGTACATTAAAACCAACTCAAAAGATGTCAACTCAGGATACACAACATTATAACTGATTATTTCCACTGGGCAAATCTAGGCGCCCGACGTTTGCAAAAACCGAGGTCTCGATTCCTGTCTCGTGTAGAAGAGTCGCGTCCCATGTATTTTTAGTTTTAAAACTACTGCAGAAAAAGTGATCGCGCCGTACACGCAAAAATTAGACTTTTTATTATTCTTTCATTTTTCCAGGAGACACGCTCGCCGCTCTTGGTGACGTTATTGTGATAAATTTCAACTATCGAATTGGTAGTTTTGGATTCCTGACAACTGACGATGAGTTTGCTCGTGGTAACTATGGATTACTTGACCAACAATTTGCGTTGAACTGGGTGAAGGATAATATTGCAAATTTTGGTGGAAATCCAGGTAAACAGATTAGTCAATCTCGATGAATTAAAAAAAATATTTTCAAACCATATTTTGTCTCCGATGTTCTCTTGTTAAATGGATTGAGCCAAATTAATAGTGCTAACGTATTTCCTGCGTGTCGTAAGATGGGGACTAAAAAGGAGCAAAGAAGTGGTAGATGGCTTCACCATCGTCAAGGGCTGGGATTGGGCAAATCCGAATCATTCGAAATTCGAATTTGATTCAAATATTTTTCGAATCTGATTGAATCACTATTTGATGCTAATAAATAATATCCCTTTTGTTATTACAACTTGTTTGTCTCCATTGTGAAAATCAAGAAATTTATAGTTTATATTGTATTTTCAATTCTAGCTCTATGTCTAAGAGGAACTATTTTCATATTTCAACGACAAAATATAATCAAATTTGACCAAAATCTATCGCGTTGTGTCGTTAAAAATTCACTATCGAATCAACAACTCGAATTGCCCAGTCCTACCCAGGGAAGATACCACTCACTGCACTTTGCCACGACGGTTCAGTTTCGTATGTGATCTTTACTGTTTAAAATGCAGCTGCAGGTACTACATCTTTTGGTAGCTCTTTGTTATTGGGTAGTCGTTGGTTGGTTCCCTTTGAGAGCTGCCTCCGACGCTGCTTAGAGTGGATTTCAATTAAAAAGGAATTGTTTTTTATTCGCCTTATTGAAGATACCTCTACAACAAATGAAACTTTCTTAAGGCCTGGCAATTGATATTTTGATAATCTTTCTATTCCAGACAAAATCACAATATTTGGCAACTCTGCAGGAGCTCAAAGTGTTTTACTTCAATCATTGAGTCCGACAAACTATGATCTCGGTATAAACAAAGCGATAGTAGAAAGTGCCAGTATCTTACCTTACGATGATATGAAACAACTTGATAGTGCCATCAGGTGAAGAATTTATATGTTGCGTTGCTTTCCCAAATGTTTATGTCATGCAGTTACGGGCTCCAACAATAGAATTGCCCTAAACTCTTTTATATTGAAAAGTTATTCTGAGCAAGGCCAGAAGCAGCGTCCAGAATGATTCAACCACCGGCCATTCAATAGCGCAAAGCTACTGAAAGATTAAGGTCATCAACTACACTCGGAATGGGAAACCTTCCAAACGGAACTCAACCGCCATGGTAAAGTGCAGTGAGGAATCTTCTCTGGGCAATTGTAAAAACACTCACCACTTCTACACTTCCCTTTAGTCGCCTCTTATTACACGCATGAAATACGTTAGGACTATTCTAAGGCCCATACGTGCAGCAAGGAAATGGTAGGTGTTATTCCTCTTGTCCAGGTCAGATTCCACTCACTGCACTCTATTAAAGCGGTAAAGATTTGTTTTGCAGAGTACAGCTGCTAATATTATGTTTCATGTCGCTTGTTTGATATATAAGTTGTTCTTAGTTGATTTCTTTCAAGTTTTGAGTCTGGCTTTGCGTAAAGTGAATTTTGATAACAAAACAACAGGAGAGTAATCCACGTCTTTGGTCTTCGATTTCGGCCCAAATTTTCTGTATGGATCAGTCATTAAATTTTTTTCTCTATTTTGAGCATCGGTTGGTTTTTGTATGAAGTAGACTAGCATTGGCAATTCTATGCAAAAGTGGCGAATTTACCTTGCGTATCTAGTTTATTTTCATAGTATATTTACCTAGTTTCACGGATATTTAATTAAACTTTATCGAGTTTTCAGTTTGAAATTTTGCTTAGTTAATTTATTTAGATAAAATAGGTAAACCTATCTAACTTTCAACCAGGTACTTTAAAAAATAATTGTACATGGTTCAAAAAACTAGGCGAATCATATATTAAATGTTCAAAGGTTTTTGAAATGGGCAATTCGGGGATTTCAATCTGCAAATCAATTTAAAATGTCTTTAATGCAGCAAAACGCCGAGTACCTAGTTTACATAGTTTTAATCTCGGTACTACATTGTCTTTATATTGAACCTAGGTTACCTAGTAATACGTTACCTAGTTCTCTGGCAAATATGTTTTACTTCGCCTAGTTTGAATAAAAACTTAGTTGCCATCCCTAAAGCAGACCATGTGTAAATCCACCGGTTAAATTATTGATTTGGAAAAGGAATTAAGTATCTAAAACCTGTTTTCTTGTGGCTGATAATGTGCCCGGTTAGTGCAATGCCTAATAAAATATAATATCCAATCGTTTCGTCTAATCAGCACACTATACAGTGCTTAATAGAAATAACCAATAATTCACATCAACTAAAGTTGTTAGGCCCTACCATTTGACTTTGTTCTGATGCATATTCTAGTTTGGCGGAGGCGGCAATGTGTGACGTCACTTCTGGCAATGAAGTCATGGTTACCTGCTTGAGAAATCTCGACTCGACGGCATTGCTTTCTGCTCAGTCGGCAACTGGTCTTGATTATCTTCCTACAATCGATGGGGAATTCATGCCAATTCATCCCAGAGAACTCGCCAATGATGAACAAATGAAGAACTGGAATTATATTATCGGTAAACTCAAATTCTTGATAATATTGACAATGGTTTCCGAGTTCAAAAACTGTTTCCCTGTTTTTCAGATATTTATGTTACCAAATCACATTTAAAAGGCTTTTTGTTTTATGCTTTATCCGTTGGACTTACTATCTTACTATATATAATAAAAAACGATAAAGTTTGTTTTCATTAACGTTTTAACAGGCTACTACACCTATGTGCAGAATAATAATGAATGAAAAATATGTCACAGTCAATAAAATAAATAGCAAATTTGAACCTAGAATTCCTATATATTCGGATAAGGTACAATCTTTCAAGGCAGGACACAACACAAGAAAGAAATTCTTGAAATTATATTAACGACCAGAAACTAGAGCAAAAGATTTTATACAGAACTTATCCGTTGTAGTAAAGTGCGGTGAATGAAATCTGCCGTGGACAAAGTAAAATTATTCGCTACTTGTTTGCTTACTTTTATTCGCCTCTAGCCTGTACGATCACCACTTAAAATCTTCTCCAGGTTCAAATAGTGGAGATGGAAGTGTGAAATGGAGGGATGTACAAACAGTTAATGACGAGCAGAAGTTCCACGAAGTTGTTGATAAATTGATAGAACCATTGTATGGATGGAGAACAGATTTGATTGATCAACAATATGCTGATTATGATGATTTGAATTTCTTCAATGACGAACAGGTTACTGCATTTATTTTTCTGTCATTTCCCGCACTTTTCGGGGATCAGGGTGTTGCTGACTCGATGGCGAACTCTCGCCCTTTTGTAACTTTATATATATTTTGCATAGTATTTTCCAATATTTAGGAGGAATAAGCTAGTTGAGTCTTTTCTCCTCCTACCATTAGTTGATATGATTAATATTTCCCCTACATCGACAAAGTCGCACATAAGATCAGGTTTTCTTTTCGTGACTCATTTTCGTTGCACAAAAATTCTGTGGCCAAATAAATTTTTAGGAAAGCAAGAACCTATAAAATAGGTTTAGCACAAAAACCATCACAACACATCTTAAAACAGATTATTTATTCAACCGTGCATTAGTGAGATACTCTTTGAACCTGAACATTATCGATCGATACATAAATTTTTGATCCCCAAGCCATTATTCCTGTAAAATTAAGTATAATTGCACAAATGAAACTAATTTTTCCAATAAATCTAGCTTTTTAAATTGATCTGTGGACCACTTCAAAATGTTTCCATGGGCCACTGGTTGAGAACCGCTGGCTTGTGCCAAAACGGCTGCGCAGCGATCCATCATCTAATCATTGGCAATTCAGACAATATGATCGCGCTTCAACGACTGTTCTAAATCAAACTTTGCCGAGTATGGGCTGCTTGTAGATAGTGCTTCTATTTATGGGTCGTTTTTGGCTATACATGATAAAATAATATTTCTGTTTACTTGGTCAAAACCAAAAGTCTTTTTATATTCTTCTACTGCCTTACTAGTCTTCTAATCTTCTTCAGAAAATGCAAATTCATCTCACAAATTTATTTGGACACGAACGCTTCATAACTCCATCAATAAAAATAGCTGAAGATCACACAGATCTTGGAGCAAATGTTTATTTATATTATTTCACTTATCCTCACAACAGGTTTGTAATTTTATCATTGTGACTTCCTCCGTCAGAATAGTTAAAGTATAAATTAAACTAAGCGGCTTGATTACATCTTGCGGTGGACTGCTTATTCCTCCAACTCACAATCACTTACCTCCTTACAATCACTAGTCTTGCTTACCTCCTTGTGGCCTTACAATCGTGAGTGAGTGAGGGAAGATACAAATGGCGTATATAGAACCAAGAAAGGAGGTTCAATTTGACGTTATATTCCGAGACAAAAAGACGCGGAGGCGCAAAAAGTGTTTCTAAAGAGGATTCCAGGACCTAAAATAGGCTAAATAAATCCTATTTTCTGCGCGCGCGACGAAAGTGTGCAAAAATTTGAGGTTTATTACGTTTTAAAGCTCTTAAAAGGTTATTTTAGTTTTTTTTCCTGCCGGTGAGGGAGGGCCAATATCCATTATTATTATTGACCTGTTTAATTTGGTTTTTCAGGCCGGATTTCTTCGGTTTTCCATCATGGGCTGGGGCGTCTCATTCAGCCGAATTCAGTTTTGTGTTTGGTGACGTCATCAATGACGATACCCAGTCAGAAGAAGTCAAAGATTTGAGTCGGAAAATAATTCAATACTGGAGTAACTTCGCTAAATCAGGGTAGGTATTTGATTGGAGCTGTTTTGCTCTTTTCAGTTCAAATTTGTTAAAGAATACTGTCACCGTGCTGCCCTACCACGGCCCGGTCGTTGCTAAATCAAACTATAAACAGAAAAGTCAACAAAATTTCTAGCAGTTTTTTTTCTGAATAAAAAAAATATAACAGAATATTATATTCACTTCAAATTTGCCGGTTTTTACGAAAAAATTAATTTTTAGTTCCTTCTTTCAGAAAGCATATACTTTTTGGGAGTTGAATGCAAAAAATTATTCGCATTGAAAAGATACAATAAGTAATACCTCGGTGTGTAGTAGTAACAACAAACTCTCTATCCCCTTATAATTCTTTCAGGAATCCAAACACAGATCATTCCGATGACCCGGAACCGGAAGTCAATTGGCTTGGTTATAGAGGATCTCGCCCTGCTTCATCAGCAAAGAATTACATTCAACTTGACCTCGGTAACGGAACTAAAATGTTACATGATTTGCTGCCAACAGAGAATGCTTTTTGGAATGAGCATATGATGGCAGAAGGAGAGTTTTGCGAAATTGAGTCAGTTATGGTGAGAATTATTTCAAATAATTTTACAGATTACCTCAGGATTGCTCAAATTACTGTACCCTACCGGCCAATTTTGTATGACATATTTTCACTTGGTCCCATGGTTTTTAATATACTCTTTAAACAGACTACAACCGCTTCACCGCCGGCTACAGATCCATATAATCCTTTAGTGATGACAACCAAAGGTCCGATTCGTGGAATGAGGATAAATAATGAAATTTATGACGTCAATGTTTTCCTTGGAATTCCGTACGCAAAACCACCTGTGGGAAATAGAAGATTTGCAAAAGCCGAAGAAGTTGAAGGTGAGAAATCACTTTGCATTTTATCCAATATCAATAATCGTAGTCTGAACAACGATATCAAATTTCTGCAATGTTTTCGCTTTCCTCCAAAAGAAAATAATTACACTTCTTTTATAAATTTTGAAATAATAGTTTTAAAGTCTCTTCTGGTAGGAAATTCCTCGCACTTTTACGTATACATCTTAGTATAGTCTGCTCCTGGAAGATGTACGAATAAATCACGTACTAAATTATGTACGTGAATAAGTTACCCACAACCTTGCACGTTGCTCTAGTACAATCAAGGCGCGATGGCCTAGTGGTTAAACATGTTGGCATCGCAGGTTGAAGATCTCGGGTTCGAGCCCCAGCGAGTCCGGTTCGCTTATCCATGCCCACCACTCAACCCAGGGTGTAATAACTTGTAGGGTAGGCCGAACAGAAAAAGATCATATCTTTCCAGTAATTGTAAACCTGTCCGTCTATAAGTGGCCTCTGTTACAGGGCCTTGGACAGGGTGATCCCCTCTAAGAAGTGACTATAAAAAAAATTCTTGCTGGAAGCTTGTCCTCAAATCTCTTCTTGAAAAAATATATATAAACCTTATTGTTGCCTGATTTTACAATTCCAGCATGGACCAACACACTTGAAGCGAAGATTCCAAAACCTCCCTGTCTTCAAATATCCTCAGATGGTGACGTCATTGGGGATGAAGATTGCCTGTATCTGGATGTTTTTATGCCGAGTGGTGTGATAGGAGGTAGAGTCGTTTTTGTTTAAGTTGGTTATTGGTTTAAAGCGTGAAATAGGCATGGATATTGGTAATAGTTGCGAATCAATTGAAAAACAAGAAAAATAATTTTTCTACTGATAACACTGGTGACCTTAATCAACGTTTAAAACATGAATATATTAATAAAATGCCGAATAGAATAATTTGTTTACTGAATGAAAATGAACGCACCTTGCTCTAATGAAAACGTCTAACAAAAAATATGTCTGCGGGCATCTATATACAGTAGATAGATGGAAATTATCAACAAAAAATTTGTCTAGGAAATTCAACATCAATGCCCATTATGATGTGGATTCATGGAGACGAAAATCGCGATAATGCAGCACAATTTGGCGGGAGTTTCTGGAGTGGTGGTGGGAGCCCTGGTTGGAAATCCGGTCATGATGCTCTAGATCCCTCATATATGGCAAGTTCAGGAGGAGTTATCGTTGTCCGACCGAATTTCCGAATTGGCGCTCTCGGATTTCTGACAAGCGAGAGTGAAGCCATGAAAGGAAATTACGGACTATCAGATCTTCAACAAGCGCTTATATGGGTTTCGGAAAACGCTAAAAATTTTGCTGGAAATTCAGAGAAATTGACGTTGATTGGCCAGGGTTCAGGAAGTGCAGCAACTGAATTATTGGTGAGTTTTATGTAAAATTAAATTTTAAACTTTTTTTTAAAATTACCTATGGAGCTGGTTAAAATATGGTTCAGCTACTCTTATATGCCAACCCTATCGGTATATCCTGCGTGTCGTAAGAGGCGACTGAGAAGAAGCAAAGAAGTGGTAGACGTTTTTACCATTGTCCATGGCAGATACCACTTACTGTACTTTACCAGGGGGGTTCAGTTCCACTTAGGATGTTTTCAGTTTAGAGTGCAGTTGCTGGCACCACATCTTTCAGTAGTTCTCTGGTTTTAAGTGGCCGTTTGTCGGTTCCTTTCAAGCACTGCTTCCGACCTTGCTCAGAGTGAAAAAAACGCAGTTCAATAGGGTTGCAGCAAAGGAAGAACGATTCGTTGATTTGACACCAATACGTTCATTAGTATTACAAGTCATTGCCTGTACACTGTAGCTTGTAGCTAGTGGATTTAATTGTATGTCGGGTTTAATTCAAGGATAGTAAATACAGTTCAATGGTTTTAAATTCCAAATTACTTTGCCAGGCAATATTACCCAACACGAGAGGTATGGTGGAGAGAGTGATCAGTCAGAGTGGGTCAGTATTCTCACCATGGGTTTTCTGTAACCCCGGGAAATGCCTCAACATCGCTAGAATAGTATCTGAGTCAAACAACTGCGGATACTTTGAAGACGACATTGAAGCTTTAGACTGTTTACGCAACGTTGATGCTGAGGACATTATCAGATCCATACCTATGCATCCAGTGACGTCAAATATTGATGATGTCAGCAATGCATGGGGAACTTGGAGATTCACGATTGATGATGACATCATTCAAGCTGACGTCAATATTACACAATTGTTTTTGGAATCGAGCTCAGATTTTATATCCGGAACTACAAGTCATGAATTCTACAAATATTTGAAGGTGACGCTAACTTTAATATGGATATTTCAGTCATTTCATTTGGATTGTTCTGTTTTGCATCTCTAGATTTTCTCTCCAAATTTGCCCCGGTCATGTAACTCTCAAGCCACGGAACCGTATGGTATTTGTAAGTGTAAAAAATACAGCCGTGCATAGATTATAAATGGATTGCATCACGGCAGTTCATATAAGTCACTTGATATAATCTCAACCAATTTTCCGCCGTCATTTGAAATACCGACGACTTGCAGACTAGAAGACAGGAGTTGGAGACCCTGTTACGTCTAGGGCTGGGCAAAACCGAATCATTTGGAATTCGAATCTGTTTCGAATCGAATCACCAATTCTTTGTAAATAACAAATACCCATTTTTACTATTATAACTTGTCCCCATTGTGAAAATGAAGAATTTTATAGTTTGTAGTGTATTTTCAATTCACACTGAGAGCAACAATTTTCATATTTTAACAACGAAACGTAATTGATTTTGGTCAAATTTGAACAAAATCGATTACATTTCGTTGTTAAAAATAAAAATCCTAGTTCATTTCACAAGTTTATGTTCCTATGAACGATTCATGATTGATTCGAATTAATCATGCTTCGAAACACCGAATCGATTTGCCCAGCTATAGTTACGTTGCACGATCTTGTGAAAACACGTCTGTAATATCTTACTTAATTCTTAGGCTGCCTACCCGAGTGCAGAGGTCAAATCAAATCCAGGAAGCCCCGACCTCCGAGTAGCGATAGAGGACACTTATCGATTCCTGAATGGCGGAGAAATCGACCAATGGACACCCGAGCTTTACAGCACACTTGTACATGAATATACAAACTGGGAAGATGAAAATAGTGCTGAGTTTGAATCATCCGTCAAATATTATACCGACTATATGTTTGCTGTGCATTCATCAAAAAGCATCGAAGCTAAACTAAACTCGGGGTAAGTTGGCTTTTTCATTCAATCTACCAGCAATTACTATTCACTCAAAATTTGTTTTATTCATGTATGTGGAAATCGAAGGTCCGAAGAGTATTAATAGAACCTACGCGATATTTCGTAGCTTTTCGAGAGATTAAGCGTTACCCGTCGTGGTGCAGATGTGATTTATTTACCAAATATGACTTGCCTTCGGCAAAACTATTGTCCCACTAGTTTAAAAAATCGAAAGAAATACTCTCAAGTAATACTCGACAAGTTGAAATCATTTAATGCATCCTCATTTCATCTTTTGCAGCAAAAGATCTCTGTATCAATACGTTATTACTCGACCTCTTCCTTCATCAGATGAGACCTCCTTACCAACTTGGGTTGGAGGACGTCATGGTGATGACGTCATATATACGTTTGGCCTCCCTTTTACACAATCATCACAGTTCACTGACAGTGACAGGGAGTTTAGTTCAGCCATGATGGGATATTGGATTAATTTTGCATGGCATGGGTAAGTTACGGACATAATCATTGGAATTGCCGTATATGGCGTCGGCCTTACTAGGAGGAGATGTTTGTAAAAAATATTTAATTTTCATTTGTATGGCACTGAGCTACAACGAATTGTAGTACCAGCAAAAATAAAACTTTCAGAGAAATTGATTATCTCTAATTAAGACTGGGCAATTCGATTCGGGATTCGAATCAAAGTACAATTTATTCGGATCAATCGTGAATCGTTCACAAGAACAAAAACTTGTTAATTGAACTAGGATTTGCATTTTTAACGACGGAATGCAATCGATTTTGGCCAAATTTGGCGTAAATCGATGATATTTCGTCGTTAAAATATGAAATGTTGCTCTTAAGAATTGGGAACTGAAAATATACTATAAATTATAAACTTATTCATTTTCACAATGGAGACAAGATATAATAGTAAAAACAATATATTTGTTATTTACATAGAATTAGTGATTCGAACAGACATATTCGAATTCCAAGTGATCCGGTTTTGTCCAGCCCTACCTCTAATAGAGTACAATGAGTGGTATCTACCCTGGACGATGGTGGAACCTCCTGGACATTTTTTCTTTCCTTTCTGTTACCTCTCATGACACGCAGGAAATGCGATCCCAACGTCCGCAGCTACGGAGCATAAAATAACATGTTTCGTAAAAGTTAATCCACTTTCGGCGTTTTTACTGTAACTGTTCGCGCCGATAAGACACGGCCCATCAGCTCCCGTTGCTTTCGATCCAACTATGAATTAACTTAACGTTATTTTCAGAAATCCGAACAACGCTTTCTCATCAAGTACCTGGGAAGAATATTCGAATACTAAGAAGTCATATCTTGAGATGGATTCAAACAATATTCAACCTTTGACAAACCCTACTAACTATAATATTCAGAAGAATAATCTATGGAATCAGGTTGTGCCACAGTTTCCTACTGAAGGTTGGTTACGTTGTTTGAAGCATTGTTAGAAATACACAATTCTAGTTTCAATAATATTTTTTATGCAGTAGCATTCGAGTCATTTGAATCAGATATATTTGCGTATCTACGTATTAGGATTGATTCAAAATGGCATCTCCACTCAACTGGTGAAATGCTAATGTTGTTTGCAGTGAAATTTACTGCAAAGTTAGAAGTTAGAAATTTAGACAGTTAGAAATTTACTACAGAGTTAGAAGCATACGATACGGGCCAGTAACAAGCCAAATAGCTACATAATAGTGAACCAGTAAGCAGTGAATCAGCACAGGGGAATATTCATAAACATACAAAACCGAGCCGCTTCAATAAAGTGCAAATAGTGGTGTTGGTTCTATTTAAACAGGCTTCATTAACACGTTTATAAAAAAGTAAACGTTGCGATCATCACATTTTTATCGCTAAATTTATGAGTATAGCAGTGTTAGCAATTCTAGGCAAAAGTACCTAGTATACCTATTCTGTCGAATTTATTTTCAAAGTACTTCATCTAATATACAAAAATATCATGTTCTCATTCCACAGAAATATAAGTTTATTGTAGATCAAAATATTGTCTGGAGAAGTTAGACTATGTTCTAACGAAAGCTTACAATAAACTTATTTCTGTGGAATGAGAACATGATATTTTTATATATTAGCTTGATATTATCTCATTCGTGTATCCTTGTGAATTCTCTCACACACGGATCCAGGATTGTAAGGAAACAAGGAGGAGGGATAGGTAGTTCATTGCAAGATATCAACGAATCACGTAAATGTACATCATCTAGTTTCAAAAAATGTATATCTTACCTAGTTTAACTTTTACCGGGTTTCATGTGAGATATTTTACCTAGAAAAAATACGAGGTGAAACGGATATATTTACCTATTTCACAACTAGATACCTGGGTGAAAAACTTGTATAAAAGCTGGGTAAACTAAGTTTTCATCATGAAAAAGCTTTAAAATAGAATATTTGAAGATTTTAACTTTCAAATCTATCAAAACTGCTTTAAATGCGGCCAAATGACAGTTACCTAGTCTACCTGGATTTTAATCTAGGTAATACCCAGTTTTGAAATTGAAACTAGGAACTTAGTAATACTTTCCCTAGTTGCATGGTAATTTCATTTTACTTTACCTAGTTTAAGAAATAACTAGGTTGACATCACTAGAGTATAGTCCAGCCTATGCACCTTTTCACTAACCGACAAAGTTTGACTGAATATACATTCAAATTCACATCCTCTTCAACGACAACTTCAGAGTAACTTCTCTGATTTCACCAACTTAACATATTCTCCAGAACTTCAGCCAAAAAAACATTTTTAATCAATTTTATGAAACAACTTAATTCAGTTCCTCAATCAACAAGAACAACAACACCTTCACCGGTACAATCTACAACTGACGTCACAACTACCAAGGATCAATGTCCAAACTCAATTCCACCGATAGCTGAAGGACTTGGGCTCTCATTGACTCCGTCCGAAGCAGATACAGCCATATATGTAATGTTTAGCATCTGTCTTATATCTGGAGTTATACTCGTTCTGTTTTTAGTGCTATGGGTTTGTCAAGGTAGAGCTATTCAAGCAAAGAATGCTAAAATTAATAAACAAAATGCGGCGAACCTAAACGAAGCTTTTGATCATCCTGCAAAACAATCTTTTTCATCTCTTTGATGTGACAATTTACTGTATTGACTGATTGTAATTAGCCTTTATAAGATGAGATTGTTTTATTTGATTAATGAAGTAAGATCTTGCTAGTTTTAAAAACTTTCTCAATATATATATATATGCAAACTAAACCATTCTGAAATGATTGTTGCAGGATTTTGAGTGTCGACTCGTAGAATGCACCTAATGGGAAAAAAATAAGTTACAGATACCAATCTCTATGCTCTAGCGCAGTGGCGCAACCTTTTTCTTTTCGTGGCCTATTTTCGTTGCACAAAATTTTTGTGGCCCAATAAATTTTTATGAGAACTTATAAAATATCGCAACAGTCACAGACTGAAACATCGCATACAGCGGGCATGTACAGCACGATTTGTCGCATGAATCGCTATTGAAGGTCGCATGCATGCTGGGGAATCCCGGTCGCATTCGCAAGCCTGTGCGCACCAGGGTTAACACTAAGTTCCAATCAAACCAAACTTCTCAATTACTCCAAGCCATTATTCCTGCAAGA
The DNA here is from genome assembly GCA_963675895.2 of Styela plicata. NCBI lineage: Eukaryota > Metazoa > Chordata > Ascidiacea > Stolidobranchia > Styelidae > Styela > Styela plicata. Next base: position 20,333,833 of record OZ023144.1, on the reverse strand, counting down.
ATTATGTACAGTTGCATAAATGAAACTAAATTCTTCAATAAATCTAGCTTTTTTAAATTGGTCTGTGGCCCACTTAAAAATGTTTCCATGACCCACTGGTTGGGAACCGCTGCTCAGCGGTTAGGTAGTATGATTTGTTTCTCGTTTAGGGAGCAATTCCCACATTCTGTAACTTTGTGCCACTTGATATATGACCCCAGATTTTAGATCTATTAATCAGAAAACCATGCTTCAAAACTCCAAGGAAAATATTGAAATTTCATCAAGCTTTCTATTTCTACCTTTCCCCATCTGAAGAAGTTTTCATTGCGCCTAAATTTCTGTTGGTTGAGTTTTCTTCCTGTCGACCGCTCAAAATGCAATTTCGAAAATAGAGCGGTGGATAGAACAAAGCACTACGTTTATGAGATAAGCTTTAGGGACCAAAAGGTGAGAAGCCATCATCCAACATAAGTCCTTGGATTGTATAAATACTTTCTCCCAGGACTGCTCCAGTCCGAGAGACAGGTGTCTTCAGATTCGGATTTATGTAGCGGATAATTCAAAGGACTTTTGTCTTACCTGGGTTTGAGGAAGCCTTGCACTTCCTGTCCCAATCAGAGATTCGTGTATTTTCTTTTCCTTGTTGTCAAAAATTTCACATTCTTAAGCAAGTTTTTGTTGTAAGTGCGCGATTAAAAGATTATTTACTAATTTGCTCAAAATACGCTTCGAGCTTCTCATCACTAATCGCCCTGTTCGAATCCCGGTCGTACTGGGTGATTATATGTAAGGAGATTACTGGACACCTCGCTGGCGTTTCTGATACCTCCGCCAACCATGTCCATGCACGAGAAAATCAGCTAAATGGTTGTGCAAAATCCTCAAACCCCAACTTGAAACTGATCTGCGTGAGAGGTCACGGTTCGCCGCTTGATTAATTTACGGTTCAACTCTCCCGCAGAATGAAATTAAATCAAATCCTTTCCTAAAGCAAAGTTTTACAAATCGGAACATCTACCGTTATTGTCAAACGTTCATACTGGTTTACATGGAGTTCTTTAGTCAAATAACACGCGATGTTCCGCTATTTTGGTAAAAATTTAGATGCAACTGTCTCGGAAAATAACTTTGTATGCAGGGTCGCTGGAAGCACATGGACAGCATCACCTTTATTTGACTATGGGTCAATAAAAATTTGGTTCTTCTTGGCAGTTTTATTACTCCGGAATTTCAGAGTATTTTGAGCGCTCGTGAAATTTGCATTGGTTGCTACATAAAACGTCGTATTTAAATTGCTGGAGTTATTGGGGAACGTTACCATGGGTGGCTATGGTTCGATCATATACATCTCAAAAGAATCAAACGCAGATCCAGGCATTTTCGAGAATGATTTAAAATGGTCAAATGTGGGCCATCGGCGACAGTGTCCACTAACATATAATTTTACACCTAAATCAAGAAAAGCATGTAAAAAACATGTATAAATGCACACCTTTGCCTGTAGTACTAGTTGGCAAGGATGTGACAGAGAGAGAGAGCATGTTATGCCTATAGTACTAGTTGGCAAGGATGTGACAGAGAGAGAGAGCATGTTATTGTTAAGTGTTAACAGGGTTTTATTTCTGTTTGGCCTATTTTCAAGCAAAAGTCAATGATAAATGTTTTGAATCATATAGGAAGGTGCAGCTTTGTTTCTTTACTCTTACTTTATCGTATTATTCGAGAAAAGCGAGCAATTTATTTGCAAGATAAATCCCCCAGGGTAGATACCTCTCAGTGCACTATACTATTGTCGTTCTGTTTCGTATGGGATGAAGTGAAATGAAATTTATTTCACAGTATATAATTAACAATGTTTACAATTATATCTGGTGTTTTACGTTCAGAGAGCAGTTGCTGGAACTACATACATCCTGCAGTACCTCTTCGTCTTTTAGCAGTCATCAGTTGGATGCTTTTAGATACTCCCTCCAGCGTAACTTAAAGTGAACTAAGAATTTCCTGTTCATTGCTTCACTCCAGGCAAGGTTGCAAGCTGTGCTCATAAGGAACCAATTAACAACTCTTTAAACTGGAAAAGCGGTAAATAAAATTAGAAGTAGCAAACGCATTTTGAGCGAAGAACTTTCCAGACAGAATTAAGCTGTAATAAAAGAGCATAATGCGTGATATCTGGCATTGAAACAATCTATCCCTTATTTGCTACTTTTTACGAAATACATGAAATATGATGAACAATTCTAAAGTACTTATCCACATTCTTTTTAACAACACCAACGCAAAGCAAAGCCCATGCGATAGCTCACGAACTCTGCTCTCACGATCTGGACAACATAAAAAATAAAACATTGTCTGCTCTGGAATACATATTTTTATTCTCACCAAGTATATACATTAGATTTACAATTATTGATAAGCAATGGTGTATCCAGAACACTGAAAGGGGGGTATTCTAAAATTGGTGAAATACGAAGTAAAAATGGCGCCGCCACCAATTTTTTTTTTGAAGAAAAGCGTTTTTGCGACAATAAAATAGGTATTAAAATTGACTAAATAGGAGGAACAACATTTTTTGCAAGAAAAATTTTTAAGTTTCCAAGCATTTAAAAAACCATTTTGCAATTTTATTGGTCGGCGAGGAGAACATGGCACCATACCTCTTTCCCCTAAAAATATGTTGATAAGTATTCCTAATCTTCTGTTATTTTGAACTTGAAAGGTATTTCAGCAAGATTAAGGAACTGACATATTTCAGTTGAATGAGACTCTCCACATACATTACATTTTAAGATTTTTCTGCATGTACTTTCATATGACTTTTCAATCCACCATAAGTTTTGAGTCGTTTTGAACAAACTGGGCAGTCATAGTGATTCCGCTTCATGTGAGTGGACATGTGTTTGCGAACATATGATCTACGTTTGAATGACATGTGGCAAATTGTACAAGAATGTGGCTTCACGTCACTATGGTTTTTCATGTGTGCCATAAGCCGTACTTTACTGATAAATTTAATCGGACATTTGGTGCACGAGAATGGTTTTTCTCCAGAATGAATGCCAAAATGTACTTTCAATTCATGTTTAGTTTTTACCGAGAAATTGCAAATTTCACATTGAAATGGTCTTTCTTCAGCATGTCTTTTCATATGAAATTTCAAATATTCAGCGCTTTTGAACGCTTTGTCGCAAACTGTACAAGGAAAATCTTTCGTTGTGACATGAATGCCATAGTGCTTTGCCAACTGATTTTTATATTTAAATCCAAATCCACATATACTACATTTATGGATTTCTCTGACTATCTTATTTGGCCCGCATCCAAATTTGCTCTTTCTATGTGTTCTCAATGTACTCCCATCATGAAATTGCTTCCCACATGATTCACATTTATAAGGTTTTTCACCGGTGTGAATTCGAATGTGTTGCTTCAAAACGTTGGGATATCCGAATCTTTTTCCACAAGTTTCGCATTTATATTTCTTCTCACCTGTATTTGGTAGAATAATTTTTATTCAGTTGTGATAAAACTAATTTTCATCGTGAGGAAGGGAAGAGTCCAGCGTACTGTTGAACCATCTTTTGGCCGAACCCATTTTTGTGCATGGACATGATTGTTGAAATAATCTGTAATTAGGGGGTTGCAAAATTGCAAAAACCGCCAAGGTATCCAGCGAATATCAAGCCTACATCAGAAATGATCAGAGCTGTGAAGCTTGAAGCATGACCTCAGCGCCATTTTATTGATTGATCTAATTGGGCATCCTTAATGACTGTTGCATCAATGGTAAAAAACTATCAAAACAATCAATCCCTAGGTTAGATGGAAATCACACAGAGCTCTGTACAGCAAAATATTTTGCGCAAAAGCAAATTTTATCAAGAAATTTGATTAGAAATTAAATGCTGCTTCAAAAATTGAAACCAGGGATTTTTTTCTTGTGCACTTATACCTAATTATGGTATAAAGCTGACAAATCCTTGATGTCTTTTAAAAGATATCTGAATTCAAACTTTTACTGTATTGAATGTATTTGAATATTTGCTTTGAACATCCCTGGTTAAAACTTATAGCCCAGGTGTAAGATTCGATATTGAGCAAGATGTGGCAGTTCTCGTAGAGGCATTTTTTTCTCAGAATAAACAATTTCGTGTAAAACTAAGTTATTTATATTCTTAAAATAAAGCATATAAAACAAAAGTAAACACAAAAAATAAGCATAAGGCTTTCAAATATCTTCCAAAGTTTTGCTAAAGTAGTTTTGACTATCCATCTTGCAACAAATATTTGCTTAATAGAATGATTTAATAGAACATGATTTGAGACACACTGTGAAAAATAATGCACATACCTGTATGCGTTATCATGTGCGATTTTAAATGTGAGGATTTTCTGAAAGATTTCTCGCATATTTCACAAATACACGGTTTTTCGTTGTTATGCATCCTCATGTGAAGCAGTAATGGTTGTTTTCGTGCAAATGCTTTTGGACATTTTTCGCACTTAAAATGTTTTTCATCTGTATGCATCATCATATGAATTTGGACATTACCCTTTGTCCAAAATGCTTTCCCGCAAATTTCACATTTATGTGGTTTTTCACTTTTCGGCAGATGAACATATTGATGACGCCTTAATCCACTGGATGTCTTGAGCCACTTTCCACAAATTCCACAATAATATTTTTTTTCTGTAGTATGAACTTTCATGTGCGCAGTTAGTTTGGCCTGAAAACGAAATAATTTTCCACATTGATCACATTTATACTTTTTCTCATTCACAGTGTGACAACCTAAGTGTTTCTTCATATCGTTAATCGTATTAAACACTCTGTCACAAATTGGGCATCTGTGTTCCTCATTTAAATGTCTGGGATAATGACGATCTAAATTGTATTCAGAGTTGAAACATTTTCCACATACTTTGCACTTGAATGGTTTTTCACTATGTGTTAGCATATGACTGTTGAAGTCTTTAACCAAGCGGAATGTTTCTCCGCAAATAAAGCAGCGTTTCCTTATGCGATTTTCAGCATGACGTTGCTTATGGTTGAAGAATTCGTGCCGGAATCTCAGTGGTTTTTCACAGATACTGCATTTGTGGATTTTGTTGTCAGATCTATGTTTCTTCAGAAGTTCTTTTGTAGTAAATGCCGCATCACAAACAATACAGACATTGATAGATTTGTCGGCATGTTTTCTACTGGTGTGTACGATGAGGTAACATTTCCGTTTAAAATTTTTCAAACAGTGATTACAATTCCACTGCTGTTGGTTATTCATAATATAATTTACAAAACAAAAACCTGGAAACTTTTGACGGGTTAGTACCATATTCCTGAAAGTCATCAAAATCTGGTGAATCAAAATGCAAGCAGAATTTTCTTCATCTTAAACAGAGGTCATCTACTGGCTTAGAATGAGTCGCTTCCAATGTGAGAAATTTTCATATAGTTTCATGATTTCGGAAATATGGTACTTAACTTACAGGAGACCGATTTGGAAATTCACATGCACTGACTACCGGTACTAGCACAAACAAAGCAAAGCCAGATGTTATTTCCACGGGTAGCCCAACTGTCACGCACGCAATTTTGATACAGGTCATTGTATAGATTTTTGGATGCATAGGAAATATAGGGTAAGGTTTCATTTTTATCCTGTAGGAGAGGAAAGCCGAGAGAGCAGCTTAACCATATGACGAACCACGACTTCTCATAAAGACACCAGTTTCGAATTGGTATAATATATTTCCCACTTTTTAATGAGCATGGACCTGGTTGTTGGAGGAATGTAATAGTAATCTACGCTTTTGTTAAATCACCATGTGTAGCTCGAAGCGTATTCCCAACGCTTCAGCAGTTGAGCTTACCGGGTACCGTACATTATATATCGTTGTTGGTGAAACTATTAAAATTTAATCCAAGTAATTGTGCTTCCGTAACTACTGACGCTTATCTAAGCCTGGTTTAGTAAAAGTGTTAATTGGAAACATGATTGAAGGTAAGTAGCCCATATGCCTGCAGCTATTGTGGAGCGTTGGGGGCAAAATTTAGAATCCTGTGGGAGATGCATGCAGCATGGAGATACCGGGTCTCATGAAGTTTAGTACCATATATCCGATCATCATACAAATTTCCCATGTTGCAAGCGACTCATCCTAACCCGGGAGACAATGCCAGATGCTCACAGCATTGGCGCTCCCTTAGGATGAGAATGTTCTGCCAGTTTTTATTTCGATGACATTCGGGAATATGGTAGGTACTAAACTTCACTAGACCCCATTTTTCATTATAGTCTAGGTTATCTGCTTGATTTTGTATCAATATTTTACTTATTTTATCTTTATATTTTCTTAGCATTTCTCTTTTTAGGGTGTTTTAGGCAAATTTTAAGTCGGAAATACACATACCGGTACCAGTAGTTTAAGCTATTCCGACACCCATATAACGTTAGATAAAATGCATAAAGCTAGGAGGCACTTCCAGCAGACAGTTACCGATTTTTCAATTACTATATCCGCCTTTCAAAATCATAAATATATATTCAAAATGGCGAAATATTTGTTTGTCACGATATTTTTTGACTAGCGTGTTCAAACCATACTTGTACGCTGAGAGAAAAAATTTAAAGAAATTCTACCGTGTGGATCATAGGGAAATTCCCCTCCTTTTTCATGAAAAAGTGCAAAAATGGCAAAATATCTCTAATAAGGACGTAATTAATTGGCGAAAAAATTATTTGTCAAGCTATTATTTTTTACAGCATGTTCAAAATATATTTTTACACCTATGAAAAAAAATAAAGAAATGCTACCGTGCGGATCAGGGGGAAATTCCCCTCCCTTTCCACGAAAAAGTGCAAAAATGGCAAAATATCTTTAATAAGGGCGTCATTGATTGACGGAAAAATTCTTTATCACGCTATTCCTTTTGACAGTATGTTCAGAATATATTTCTACACCTATGAAAAGAATTTGAAGAAATTCTCCCGTGCGAATCATGGGGAAATTCCGCTCCCTTTTCACGAAAAAGTGCAAAAATGGCAAAATATCTTTAATAAGGGCGTCATTGATTGTCGAAAAAAATATTTGTCACGCTATTCCTTTTGACAGTACTATGTTGAGAATATATTTCTATACCTATGAAAAAAATTTGAAGAAATTCTACCGTGCGGATCATGGGAAAATTTCCCTCCCTTTTCGTGAAAAAGTGCAAAATATCTTCAATTAGGACGGCATTAATTGTCCAAAAAAATATTTTAAAAATATTAAAAAAATATTTTATCGTTTGTGGGGATGGGTTGTTTAACTTACGTTCTTTTCCTACAACCTTCTGGTTTTTAATTTTGATTACTGAAAAAAAGTTATTACTATGCCTAGGGATACAATTCTTTCCAATCAAGAATTTTCATTTGCCGTTAACTGCTGTCGTTAATTTTGGATGTTGTTTTATAATGTTACCATTTGTATCATGTTCTTCAATATTCTTTGTTCTGCAATGTTTGTATTATTGCTCCAAGTACATCTCATCCACTATGGATGTATTTCATTGCTCTTAGTTCATTTATATTTTATTATCGGTAATTTTGAGTATCGGTGGCATCGGTATTGGTACACTTCTACCAAAGAACATGCAAATGCGTGGGCCTGAGCGTCTATTCGCCATAAGGCCGTGTTTCCAAATTGTGAAATCTTGCTGATGCTCACAAAGGTGTAAATGTAAACTCGGTAATATGTGATTTTTGCTCAAACAGTTTTTATGCATACAATTGCAGTCTTTCTGATGCCTTGTTAGTAAAATGATTCGTCGTTATAGTGCCTAATCATTAATTACCAGCTTAATACCTTTGCCATGGATATATTAGTCAACTTTTGTGTTAATCTTGTTTCCGTTAAATTAGTTGGCATTTTGTTTGCAGAAAAAAATGCGTATCTTGGTGATATTCTTGCCTTCGCAAAAGGAGCAGACAGGGTTCCACCCACTAGTTTCTCTGGCAAATTTTCTATATCATTTCTCGTCTTGCAGGATATCAGGAAATACGCCAGGGTTGGCTCTTATGTCAAAAATTTCTCGCATGTATTCAATCACGGGATTCGAACCCAGGACGTCAGAGATGAATAGTTCGAAGCGTATTCTAACGTAACGCTTTTAATGACTGAGCTAGTCACAGAGAAAAAAGACTGATACTGTAGTTAAGCAGTTCTTAAAATTTATTTGACTGTTTAAAATATCAGTCTGTTAGACGACCCCAGTCTGTTGTACGAAAACAAAAAGATGATCAATTGGGGCCTTTTGAAACAGCGATCACCCCCACATTTAAGACACCTGTTCTAGATCCATAATTTCTGTAGATAAAAGATTGGTCAGATCCGCTGAGATGCCGAAAATGCCACCCAAAACAGGCAAAAATGGGCAAAATTAGAATACGGATACTTCGAAAGGAACCATTTCATAATAAATCATTCTGTGGAGGATTTGAATATATTTTTTTAATACCCTAATAATTAATAATTATTAATAATTATTTGACCAAGAAGCCTCTGACGTTTCAAGGCTCATATATTTGATCAAAATTCTGGGTGGTTTCAACATTTGTGGGAAGGTTCGGATAGTTTAATCACAGCGACACCCTATATCTGAATGCAGACTTCCACGAAAGCTAACGTATGCTTGGGAATATCTAGGTGTCAAAACCCTAGCTAATTTGTGTACCAAAACGCGGTACTCTCCACTTGTAATACGGCACCAAGATGCCACAATGAGCCTGGCAGCCATAAGTAGCCCAATTTTTCCAATTGCAGCACGAAATTCAACTAAATATGCAAAAGTGCGAGCGTAGATTTAGATACACATATACATGAGGAGTTAACTAAATATACAATTGGTAACGGAGATTTAGCAAATACACAAGTGTGGATTTAGCAAATGCTCCTGTCTGCAGCTGGGGTGACATATTTAATTTAAATAGGCAAAGTTGGATTCAGATTGAACGGGCGGCATTGATAGTGCAGGAGAAGATATAAAACAACAGATTTAATGTGAATGTTTAAGGGCCTAGGAAGCGATTTTTGGATTTGATTTACGATAAAAAATTGTTCGAAGGAAATGCTTTCGCCTGTGGCAATAGACGTCGTCATTGAATAGTCATAGTGTTTTATATGCCATCAGCAAATTGGGCGGTGATCAATGAACATAATGAAGATTGCTGAGTGGTAGCCGCGCTAAACCAAATTGGTTATGGAATTGGCACCTCGGATTCAATGTTTATAAGGACTGGAACCATATGGGAGTACAATGGCTATGAAGAAAGCATATTTCGTCCACGCGCTGGTGCTAAAGGATCGTTCGCGTGCGTGAGAAGTAGGATCCTTCGCGTTTTTAATCCCGACTCCGTGGCTCACTCGGTCAAGCGCGATCGCATTGTTCGGACGGCCGATGGTTCGATGCTTGACCGTTTCACCACCGAGCGTGCCTTTCAGCAAGGCATTTCGCGAGTAGCTGTAACATAGAACAGATACACAGTCACTACAAAGGTCCATGCATAGCGGTAGTCGGGTATAAGCCGCCCGGTAGGTTCAAGGACAGGCCATAGCAAATAATTCGAAAACCCCAAAACAAAAAAAGATCCTTCATAGAGATAAAAAATATGAGAAGGTTGGAATCAAACTTTCTCTGACTCAGAATATAAGTTATGGCAATTTACGTATTGCTTAAAAATTATTTAAGTTTTAATTATTCCGAATCCCGAATGCAACCTACTGACCAAATTTTTCTTCCTGGTTGCTAAAATAGAATTCAGCTATGTATTATCAGTTATCAATCAACGTTTACATTTTTTTCGAATTTTCAAAAATCGTTCCAGCCCGATTACAAATAAGCCGCCATCACCAGAAATTACTCGCAGAACACGTGTTACTACGAAAATATTGAACGAAAAAAGTTGGAAAGCTTGTGAATAAAAAAATGATCGGTAATACTAATAAACGCTGAGAATTTTTAATATATTGTAGATTTTGATTTTAACATATACGAAAATACACCCTGTGGTTAACACAAATAATCCTTCCGTAGTTATTCAACCTGTTTTTCTTACGCGCGAGACAGCTTTGTATAGCTCGAAGCGTATTGCAATGTTTAACCAACAAGAAATCTGAGTTATGAAATTGCTTTGTTCGGGTATTTGCATACAAAATATCACTGTAATGGCATAAAGTTATGACGAAATCTCATTACGCGTGGTAGTGCATAAGAGGCGCCTAAAAAGAAGCAGCAGTTTTACTTTGGTTTAGTGCAGGCACCACTCACTGCGCTCTACAATAATTGGTTCAGTTCTGTGTTTGGTTTTCAAATTAGAGCGCTGTTTGTGGTACTAAATTTTGTCATGAATTTTTTCTATTTAAGCGCTCATTTTGACGTTGATTATTACTTATTTTATTTAAAAATATGACCAACAAAAAAAGTAATTCTCTTTGACGAGTTAACCTGGGACTGACTATTTATCTTTCTTCTATGTCGTTTTGTGAGTGGATCCGTATGCTCTACGCAAGGATGCTATAGAATAGTCATACACGCGCACACGATTTTATTTCTGTAGACTTCCACAGAAGCTTTTATTTCAAATGTTGAATGCTTGGTCGGACGAAACATTGCATAAAAATGTGTGCATGTGTGTAGAAAGATTCTTGAACCCGCATGTTGTCTAGAAAATAAGTAATTTTAACAGCTGTGAAAATATTGTCCGCACAAATTACTTGAGAGATTTAGTTATAGACGAGCAGGGTTGATTTAGTTTGGAAGAACTGAGTTTGATTTCACCAGTGTTGAAAAGAGCTGAGGTTTTAGGTTCGACAGATCCAACCTCATGTCATACAACCTTTTGTTGATTGACTGACGGATTTCAAATCGATCTTCAACCTGCGATTTCACAAGCAATTCAGTCGGAAAAATCTTAATCAAGCATATTGCGTTAAGCTTGGGCCAATGATGGATCGCGCCGCCGAAGCGCTGTTCAGCAGTGGCTCTTGCTTGACTAGATAAATTTTCTGATGAAACCCGAATCCTTTGGAATTCGAATATGTTTCGATTTCGATTTTCAAAGTTTTCTATTCGCGACAGATTCGAAACAATTGTGAATCGAAGCGATCCGAATCCCCGAATCAAATCGCCCAGTCCTATAAATATACCATTACCCGTATTTTATACCCAATTCTTGGAGTGGATTACCCTGGCCAAGGCCCTCTGCCGGCGGCCACGGACAAAGTTAGAAGGTTAGAATTGCTGGAAAGATATGATTTTTTCCTGTTCGACTTATGATTGACAACTGCACCCTCTTTAATATTCATAAGATGAACATTATGCCTGGACGCTAGTATTTATTCCGTGTCCATTTTTGTTTCTATATGATTTCATATCTTAGATATACTCAAAAACGTATTAAGTTTAATATTATCTCCAAGTTTTTGAATTTTTATATCAATGAAATCGACAAAAATGCAGGTGTTTACTCAAGTTTTGTTGATTTTCCTTGTTTTTGTGACGGAATTAACCGTCGCTGAATGGGGAACTTGGTCGAAATGCAACCGTCACGGTTTCCAACGAAGAGAGAAAAGATGTAAAAATGGAGAATGTGAGGGCCCAAGTATACATACTCGTCGATGTGCGTCTGCGCCAGGTAGTCTCTTAAAATTATACTTTAATTTAAGCAAAGCCCGGTCTAGGCAAAATGTAACCTTTTGAATTTCAATATTTTTTTTCAAATTGGATCGAATCGCTAATTCTGTTTTTATCATCCAATTATCCAATTTGCCTCAATTATCAAAATAAAAAAGCCTATAGCTAATTCATCAATAATAATATAAACAAATAAACAATGTACCAACATTACTCTCCGAGGGCAAAAAAGTGGCTGAAATTAAATAATGTTGGTTGCGTTTCGCCGGAAAATATGAGATTCCACTTCATTTTGCAAATTTTTGTTCGGTTAAGTCGAAGTTATTTCTCTCGAAGCGATTCGAATCGTCGAATTGAATTGCCAAGACTTATCTATAAGGATACAACCAATAAATGATGACATGTCAAAGAGCTACTACAAAATGCAACACCAGCAACTGCGCTCTCAGTGAAAATCATTCCATGCGATACTGGACCACTATAGTGGAGAGCAGTGAGTGTTGTAGGCAGTGAATAAAACCATCTGCCACTTCTTTGCTTTCTCGGGCCCGCCCCTACAGGACTTCGAGTGACAGATATTGATTTAATCATTTTGGAATTTTCAAACGAATGTCTGTTTAGTGTCAACAACGCAACATTATCTTTAAAAAATACATTATCAATTTTTGGCCACTCTTTTGAGTGGTTAGTGATGTTGGAAAGATTTAATTTTTCCGGTTTGGCCTTGCCTACCCAAGTTATTACACCCTGGGTGGAATAGATAGTATAGAGTAAGAATTCAGAAAGCTCTATGTTTTATGGTATTAGGCTAAGACCACTTAAAGTTTATAATATAACGAAATATGGTCGTTATGAAATACATTCCGCAACGCAATCCAGAATACAAACAAATGTACATTTTATCATATTTTTATCTTATTGATTTTGTTATTTATTTAATGACGAATTAGTCGTATAAAGATACTGATTACCGTGAATTTTTGAGGAAATGTAAATGGTCCTCGGCGCAGATACCTTTCACTGACTTTAATTGAGTGGTTCAATTCAGTGCGATGCCAACATGTTAATCATTAAGTCATCGCGCCCACTTATCTGCGAACAAAATAATAGAATTTCTCTTGAAAAACACAATGAATGAAGATTCTGTCCCGAAAGCACGGAAGAGTTTGAAGATGGGATGAAGGGGTCCCGCGTCCGTCGCCAGTGTTGAAAAGGTGAATGAACTGGCTTTCCATTACAACACAGAAACTTACATTGTTCTTCTTATAACGTCCGTGCGCAAATTATTAAAGCAATAATATATTTGTATTTTTTACAGGTGTTCTTATAGAAAAACCCAAGACTATGGAATTGATTAAAAAACATAAAAGACTGGAACCAAACGTTACCCCAAAAGTTAAATCAGAAAGTAAGTTTTGCTAATTACTCATAATTTTAAGTGGGAAGATCGTGAATCTGAATGTCAAGTTACAGCCACGTTCCAGATAAAGAATTTTGATAAAAATTAAAATATGCGGTGAAACTTTGTAATTGATTGACCAGGAATACAAATAGTAGAGATGTACAGATTTATCAGTTATTGGCCAGTATCGGTTCTTTTTTGGGACATCGGTATCTGCTTAAAAATCACCGATTTCATCGAAACATTGTCGAATATGCAAAATCTGCAAAAATTTATTGCGATTGCCAAGCGGTGTAAAAGGTGGGTAATTTGTTACCATGTCTTCAATCATTCGAGAACAAAATGAGAAGACATCGCTTTAAATTCAAATAGAATAGGATTTTCATTTTTATTTTGCGCGAGGAAAGCCGAGAATGCGGTTTACTCATATCGGCATCTAACTCTTTGGCATCTAATTATGAAATTTGGAGATAACTTTCTTGATCAAGATAAACACTTATCTGTGATATATTTTTGTACTCGCGCATTACTCGTTCGTTTTCACGAAAAATTGGGAAATAATCCTTAAAATTTACGAATGCATCTACAGCGTAATATGACAGTCATGAGGCCACAGTCATAGCTTCTCTGAACTTCTCTGAACTAATTCATTTTAATTTTAACATTAATCTCTTATCACTATTTAAAGCTTTTGCAATGAGAATCGGTATTGATTCATTTCGGAACATCAGTATCGATAGGAAAAGTGATATCGGCTTATCTCTAGTGAATAGATATTGTACAAAAATAGAATATTGAGATATAATCGTGAACTTGGCTTGCCATACGTAGAACAGAAACTTGCGGTTATGAGAACAACCGAACACATGAACCTTTTGTACTCGATTAACTCGGGCGAGTTTACGCACGAGACAACTTTGCATCGCTCGATTGGTATTTTTTTATTGAAATTCACTCTGAGGCCAGAACCAGAGCCTAAAATCAATCAACTAACAGCCAATCAATAGCGAAGAGCTACTACAAGATGTAGTACCAGCAACCGCACTCAAGCGGAAAACATTCCAAACGGAAATGAACTGTTATGGTAAAGTGCAGTGAGTGGTATCTGCCCTGGACGATGGTGAAACTCCATCATTTCTTTGTTTTCTTTCAGTCGCCCCTTACGACAAGCAAGAAAACGTTAGGACTATTTTCAATCCCGTGAAATGCAAATAGGCGATTTATAAAACAATGTGAACTTTTACCGAAAGAACATAGACATAGTGTATTTTAAGTCTCCAAAAACAACACAACAACACAACATGAAAATACACACACAACAAATATTGGGCGATTCTGGAAAGCAGTCGAAACCTAAAATAAAGTTATTAACACAATGAAATGATTGATGTGCGACTACACACCGAGAAAGAAAGCAAATAACAGGAAAATTAAAAATCGAAAACCCAAGTGTCATAAAATTGCGAACTTGGGCGCATACATTAGATATTATTAGCACAGATGTGAGTGCAACATGTTTTTAAAAAGTTGGCGATTTATCATAATTTGATCCTAACGTTTGTCTATTTGAGGTAGCTTGTGTTCAATCCTTGGTTGGGGGAACTCCTAGGAAACAAGGAAGTGGTAGATACTTTTACCAACCATTACCCAGGGCAGATATCCCACGCTCATTGGTTCGGTCTTTCTTGAGAGCTAAGTTTCCCACTTGGAATGCAGTATCCGGAGCCACACTTTGAGATATCTTTTTGCTATATAAGTAACCCTTCGCTTTTGAGCGATAAAATATATGTTGCGTATGAACAGTATACAGAGATAATTGACCGTGAACTTGACTTGGCATAGGCAGAACTGTAACTTGCGGTTATGAGAACAACGCAGCGCAACATTTTCTCTCCTTAACCTGAGCGAGTTTTTTGTGCGAGACAACTTTGCGTAGCTTGAAGCGTATTTCTAATGTTTGATGACAGCAGACATGAGTTATTATGAAATGTTGCCAATACTGCAAACTGCCACCGAGAAAATTTTCTTAAAAATTTGACGATTTTCGTAATTTTATTATAATGTAAACTCTTTGTGATAACTTGTGTTTAACTCCTGCTTCACTACCAAATTAGATTTTTTCATAGAAAGCTTTTGTTAAGTATGAGTCACTGATGGATCGCGACGCCGAGTCGCGGTCCATCTGTGGCTCAAGCTTGGCAAACAAAAATTTATAGATTGTTTTACCATTACCCAGGGCGGATATCACTAGTTGCAACAACATATTCTGATGATAATAGCGGCCAACAACGGGTTAGTTAGTAAGGAGATCCCGAAAAAAGCGCGCGAAAATTTGGCGATTTTTATAAGTAAACCCTACTGTTTACGATTAAAATTGTACGCCGAACCCTTCCTCCGAAATTTGAAATTGGGGTTCCCCACTTCCACTTCCAGTGTTGAATGAACAAACAGACTGACTCAACGTAACCGCGCAAAGACTTTTGTAGCCGCCCCTGTCATTGACATACGCAAGCTCGTCGACCGAAAAAAAACGCAGAATGTCCTTTAAAGTGCTGGTGCAAGGCGCCCTCCTCGCCGACTAAACGATCGCAGAATGACTTTTAGTGCCCTAAAAGTAGGATATCCAGAGATTTTTGATCACTCCTATTAAGCCGGTTTTAGGCCCTGAATTATTTTTTTGAATTTCGGGATTTTATTGCCATTTTTGATGAGATATGCGATAAAAACTCTATTTTTCTGTATTTTTTGTCTGCGATGCCCATTATGACGTCTTAATTTGACTGCAATTTTTTTTTTTAATTTCGTCCACTCCGTTGTTGGTCCTAAATACGCCACTCTCCGTAAGTAATCGAGTCGCTAGATATGACAACATTTGTGATTATTACTTCAAGGTGGTGTTACGCAAAAAAACGTAAAGAAGAACGCCATTCAATTCAAGGAAAAACAACATAAAAGATTGGAACCAAACGTTACTTCAAAAGTTAAATCAGAAGGTAAGTTATGTAAATTATAATGTTTTTGATTTTTTTCCTGATTGAAAATCACTGCGTGCACTCCCTCAATATGATTCACATTCCTAAAAGAAATTAACAGCTAGGTCTGGGCAATTCGATTCGATGATTCGGAGCGATTCGAAGCACGATTAATTCGAAGCAATCGTGAATCGTTCATAGGAAGAAAAACTTATTGAGTGAACTAAGATTGTCATTTTTAACGACGAAATACAATCGATTTTGGTCAAATTTGACCAAAATCGAATATATTTCGTCATTAAAATATGAAAATTGTTGCTCTTAGTGTGAATTAAAAGCACACCAAAAGCTATAATTTTTTTATTTTTTTATTTTCTCAATGGGGATAAATTATAATAGTAAAAATGTTATCTTTGTTATTTGCAAAAAATTAGTGATTCGATCTAATTCGAACCAGATTCGAAATCCGAATGATTCGGTTTTGCCCAGCCCTACTAACAGCCTCTTAACAGCAAAGAGCTATTACAGGATGTAGTAACAGAAACTGCATTTCGGCCGGAAAACATCCCAAATCGAACTGAACCGCTGTGGTAAAGTGCAGTTAGGAGTATTTGCCCTGCGCATTAAAAAAACTGTCATTTCTTTGTTTCTTTTTAGTCGTCTCTTAGGACACACAGGAAATATGTAAGGACTGTACCTTAAAGCGGAAAGATAATTTTAATTTTACTGGAATCCCGCGTTCAAGTCCAAAACTTTCGTAATGATATTTCACGTAAACAATCACAACCCAGTTTTACGTACAAAATTTCGATGAAAAATAAAATACTCTGATAATGATTGTGTCTAAAAACGGGGAAGAAAGCTGTGGTGTTGGCAATACTAGATTAAGGAACCTAGTTTATCTAATATACTCAGTTCAGTTTTTAAAGCACTCTTATCTAGTTTCAAGAACATATAACTTACCTGGTTTAACTTTTACAGAGTCTGTTATTCTGTCTGTTATTCTGTTTTATATTTTAACTGGTAAATTTACTAGATGACCTGAGCAGGTAAATAATGTTTTCATTCAAAAACAAAAACAAAAAATAATACTAACAAAATTAGGTTTCACCATTAAAATGCGTTAAATAAAGTCAAATGGCAATTTCCTTGTTTACCAGGTTTTTAATCTAAGTGCTGCCCAGTCTTGGGGGGACCAGGTTACCTATCAATACTTTAACTAGTTTTGTGGTAAATTCATTTTTCTTTACCTAGTTTAAAAATGAACTAGGTTGCCATCAATAGAAATCAGATCTCGCGCAGAAATTGCCGTTTATTTCAAAAATTTACCCTGACCTTTACCGATTAGAATTTTTTATAGCCGCTTCTTAGAGTCCAAGGCCCTGTAACAGCGACTACTTATAGACGGACAAGGTTACAATTACTGGAAAGATATGATCTTTTCCTGTTTGGCAAGTTCGCCAAGTTATTACACCCTGGGTTGAGTGGGGGGCATGAATGAGCGAGCCGGACTCGCCGGTGCTCGAACCCGAGATTTTCAACCTGCGATGTCAATATGTTTACCCACTAGGCCATCGCGCACACTTTATGTTTATTATACGCCACCCCATACACTCCCTATGCTTGATATTGGAAGATCTAGACCGATACTTTCCGTTCCCATTGTTGAATAACAAAACGGACTGACTCTCTGTAACCGCGCAAAAATTGAAGCAGTCGCTTCCATCACAGTTATGTGCTAGTAATCAAGAAGCCAGGCATTAAATAACAAGTACGTGTGCTTCCTACAGGTGGTGTTCTGCAAAAAGATAAGACTATTCAATTGAAAGAACATCGTAAAAGAACTGAACCAAACGTTACTTCAGAAGTTAAATCAGAAAGTAAGTTAAGTAAATTAACATCATATGGAATGAAAAAAATGTTTAAAATTAATAATGCCGGGTGTAATAACTTGGGTAGGCTAAGCCGAACAGGAAAAGATGATATCTTTCCAGTAATTGTAACCTTGTCCGTCTATAAGTGGCCACTGTTACGTGGCCCTGGACAGTGTGATCCACTCTAAAAAGTGGCTATGAAAAAAATTACCCCATAATACTTTATATGACTTTGACGAATCGCATCCATGCTTTACGTCCAACATTTTTATGAAAAATGAAAAAATATTTTGGGTGACTTTTTGCAGGGTATAAGAACACTACGATTGCCTGTACGTATTCCCTTTGTGCCGCAACAAGCGACTTAGTGAAAATAAGTGGTAGACGGCGTCATAATGCTTCTTGTGTGCGTTTTTTGCCTGAAAAGGCTGAAAATATTTTGCGCGCATACAACGCGAAATTATTTACGACATTAAGAGAAAAATTTCGATTTTTATTTCATTGACGTCCCCTCCCCCCCAATATTTGAGACTTTTTGTCGCCACTGCATTGAGCGAATTACAGTTAAAGATAAAATGGACGGGAATCTATAAATAG
This sequence comes from Styela plicata, assembly GCA_963675895.2. Taxonomy (NCBI): domain Eukaryota; kingdom Metazoa; phylum Chordata; class Ascidiacea; order Stolidobranchia; family Styelidae; genus Styela; species Styela plicata. Next base: position 20,315,335 of record OZ023144.1, on the reverse strand, counting down.
ATCGTGATATAATGTATTTGATCGTGAACTTTGTTTAACATATACAGAACAGTAATCTGCGGTTAAGAGAACAGCGCAGCGCATCACCCGTTTGTACTTGATTAACCTGCGTTTCATGTGTTGAAGCAACTTTGCATAGCTTGAAGCGTATTACCAAACTTATTAGATTTTTCATTTTGTCAAGCATGCGTCACTGATGGACTGCGTCTCATGAATGCGATCTATCAGTGACACATATACTGTAAATAATATTAGTAAAATATACTCAAAACATATCCGTACTTTTAACTGTCGGCATCTCTGTAAAGCTGGGGGGCAGCAATCTAAACTGCGTCGCGCAGTATACGCTTCCGTTTTACATGACCAAGCTATTGAGGGGTATAGGTAGTATATTTCACTGGTCTGTATAACGCAATTTACTAATTTTGGTACTGTTACAGTTACCCCTCGGCTACGTAAAAGTTCTGTATGTAACAGTTACAATTGCTGTTAGGCTCTGAAATTAGTAAAAATGGTGTTTATTTTTATAGTGTACCCAACAAAAGAAGACATGATAAAAGTTTCTCTATTTTGAATCTTTTACCCAACATCAGGAATATAAGTCATGATATTTGTTTCTGTGCAGGTATTAACGAACAAGCGGAAAACATGACTGGGTTGTATGAATTTTTTACTCAACTATCATTACGAGTGACCCATAACGAAGAAAGTAAGTTGAAAAACGAGAAGACTGTTTATGATTCTACAGATCTGATACGTACAGCCATAGAAAATTTTCCTTCAATTTTCCCTGATCCCCGACCAGTTAAAATGAAGTTTTCGTTAATTTTTCTTTTTCATTGCAATTTATGTGGAGCAGCGTTAAAAGAAAGCAACTAACAGTCACTGTATGGCAAATAGCTACTACAGGGATGTAGTTACTGGTTAATACCAGCAATGGGCGATGGTCAAATGGCCTAGTGGTTAACATGTTGGCGTCGCCAGTTGAAGATTGCGGGTTCGAATACCGGCTCGTTAATTCATGCCCACCACTAACCCAGGGTGTCATAACTTGGGTAGGCTAAGTCGAACAGAAAAAGATCATATCTTTCCAGCAATTCTAACCCTGTCCGTCTGTAAGTAGCCGCCGGTAACGGGCCTTGGGCAGGGTGATTCACTTCAAGATGTGGCTGCAAAAAACCTTCTAATGGGCAGGGTGATTCACTGCAAGATGTGGCTGCAAAAAAACCTTCTAATACTTTAAATCATAGTTTGGTTAAACAGGACAATGTGGAACTCAAGTCTATTCTAGATAAAATTTTGAATCGAATTTTATAAGTAATTCCGCGATCACACAGTTTCCTGTATTTACACTACAGTTTGCTCTTTTATTAAAATAAAGAAATCTGTGGCTACAAATTCATCAATATCGATATGAACAAGTAATTCAATAATAGTATACCTCATTGCATTACATCAATATTCCTATGACCTATCCACAACGGATTAGAAGAATAATTTGCGCCAAGAATCGACTGAAACTACCGAATTGAATTGCCCAGCCTTGAAAAGTCATAAATAGGAATCTGACCCGTTTAAACGGCAGATAAATATAACATTACTGGATCAGATATTTCACTTTGTCAAGCATTAGTCACAAAAGACGCGACCCATTTTAGACCCTTATTTGGTAAGCGGGTATAGCTCTGTAATTTTTTTGGTCTCTGATTCAAATAATTAGTATTTTGGGGGAGTATAGTTTTGACAGTATGTCATAACTTGTGCATGTTATAAAAATAGTCTTGTTTGTTCAGATATCGAACAGCAAAGGACTAACAATGTAGATTTGAAGTACAAAATAGAAGAACTGGCAACGCACGTTATCGTTAACAAAGAAAAGTATGGAAATCTGGCAACAGATGTTAGCATTAACAAAAAAACGAGCATTGGATTAAATGAAAAAATAGAAGAACTGGCACTCGACGTTACAGCTAACAAAAAATCGAGTTTTGGATTAAATGAAAGAATAGAAGAACTGGCTATCGACGTCACCGCTAACGATGAAACGAGCATTGGATTAAACGAAAAAATAGAGGAACTGGCAACGGATGTTACCAATAACAAGGAAAAATATGAAAGTCTGACAACCAACGTTACCGCTAACAAAGAAGCAAGCATTGGATTAAACACAAAAATTGAAGAATTGGCAACGGACGTTACCGCTAACAAAAAAACGAGCTCAGGATTAAACGAAAAGATAGAAGAACTGGCAACGGACGTTACCGCCAACAAAGAAACGAGTTTTGGATTAATCGGAAGAATAGAGGAACTTGATACGGAAGTCGCCATTAACAAAGAAACTAGCATTGGATTAAACGAAAAAATAAGAGAACTTGCAACAGACGTTACCGTTAACAAAGAAACTAACATTGGATTAAACGAGAAAATAGAAGAAGTGGCCACAGACGTTACCACTAACAAAGAAAAATATGAAGATCTGGTAACTAACGTTACCGCTAACAAGGTAACGAGCATTAGATTAAACGAAAAAATAGAAAAACTGGCCACTGAATTTACCGCTAACAAAGAAACCAACATTGGATTAAATGTAAAAATAGAAGAATTGGCAGCCGACCTCATCGGTAACAAAGAAATGTATGAAGAACTGGCAACTAACGTTACCGCTAACAAAGAAATGTATGAAGACTTGTCAACGGACGTTATGGTTAACAAGAATAAGTACGAAGAACTGGTGCACAACTATACCGCAAGCAAAGAAAGTAAGTTGAGTCAAGCTGATTTACTGACAAGAACTGTCTGTGTATAAGGCTGGGTAATTCGATTCGGTGATTCGAATCGATTCGAAGTACGAATTATTCGAATCAATTGTGAATCGTTCACAGAACAAAAACGTGTTAAATAAACTAGGATTTTAAATTTTAACGGCGAAATGCAATGCAAATGCATGCGATTATATTTCGTCGTTTAAATATTAAAACCGGTGCTCTTAGTGTGAATTGGAAATATACTATAAACTATGAATTTCTTCATTTTCGCGCTGGAGACAAGTTATAATAGTAAAGATGGGATATTTGTTACAAGTATTAGCGATTCGATCCAATTTTAAAAAAATATATCCAAAATAGATTCGATTTCCATATGATTCGGTTTTGCCCAGCCCTATTTGTGTACTGAGAAATTCAAACTTACCTGACCATAATCCCTTTAATGTCAATTAGGTCATCTCATGGTCATAATCATTTCAATTTCAGTACACGCCAATAATGAAGGGTTTTTATTTATAGCCACTCATTTGAGTTGATGACCCTAGGAAAGATCCTAAAATGGCTGCCGCTCATGGGCAAACAGGGTTAGTGGTGTTGGGGAGATATGGAGTTTTCGGGATTGACAGTTGGGCATGAATTAACGAGCGAGACTTCTAGGGATTCGTCCTTGTGATTTCGTCCCTATGGCGGTTCGGTTCTAGTTGATGGTTGAAGAGGGGATTTCGTTCGCTTTTCGTAATGATTTTTAATTGTGTCCCAGAATAATAATGTCAACAACAAGATATATTGTGTGCGAATATTTTGGCATTTCCCATTAATAGTGCTTTTCGGCTGACCCCAGTCAGAAACAGTCGATTAGACGCGGTCAATCTGTGGCCCATACTTGTCAAAGTAAAATTTTTGATTTAGACTATGGCAATGAGCAACATGTCAATCAAGTCTTGATAAAAGAGAGTGGTTTCTCCGGGTTGTATACATTGCGACTTTAGTCAAAAGTAGGACAACTCACATTTCAATTATATTTTTACAGCTTTTCGTCTCAAAATATTGCATTTTTCCACTGGATGGTAAAAAATTCTACCCAGTTTATAGTTTCTTTGTCAAATTCTCTTGAATATTTGTTTCCTCCGCTTTGATAATATCTTATTTGGTGCTAAAATTTCAGAAATCAGAGATCTTACGACAAAGATAAACGGGATAGAAGAAGAGATAAAAAATTTAAAGACTCAAGATTCTGAACTGAAAAATACAATCAAATCAATAGGTAAATGAGTTATTTCGATATTTTTATTTTTAAATGTCCATGTTCAATGAATTTCTGTTTGAACTCATTGAGGAAAATAGAAACAACGCATCAGTTCTCTCCCGGGTAGCCTGTCAAACTTTTTTGTAGGGCTTTCGGAATATTTTCTATGGTCTGTCCGTACACCCAACTTCGTCCGTACACCCGCTTATACCCAACAACTTTTAGGACCTTTGTAGTGACTGCGTATCTGTTCTATGCTACCATGGGACCGCCATCGAATCATGATCTTTCAGGCAATGCGTCCGCGCCTAACCGACCGAGCCAACGCAAAAGTTTTAACTCGGCCCATATTGAACTACTGTGTTCTGCCACCTACTGAATCAATGTTTACGATTTTTTTCAGATGGAATCCTCAGACTCGTCGGAGAAAATCTCCTTTACAGGAAGAAGAATTGAAATCGATAACGCAGGTGAATGGGTGACGGCTACTCCAATATCAACGATGGTCACGTGGTTTGCCATGCTCCAGGAAGCTTATGATTCACCGTGGGAAAAATAAACGTCGAACAAGGAAGTGGCTGGACCTCATTGAGGATACCGTCTGCCATCTAAAGTCGCACTAGCGTATTTGAGAGACCAAAGCGAACCCAAATGTTTTGCTGAGTGGCTTTTTAAGCGCTTCAAACTTGAAAAATCTCAAAAAACATTGCGCGCAATTTATTTTCAATATTTAGCCTGCTTCGGGCCCTGAAATGTAACTCGGACCTCATTTGGCTGGATACCATCAAGGTTGGCTCTAGAGAATTCTAGCTAAGAGGCCTTTTTCCAACCTAGCCGATCTAAAAATTTTGCTGAATGTTTTTTTGAACGCTTAACCAAGTAAAAAAAACGCGCGCAGACAACTTTTATTATTTAACCAGCTTCTTGTCATGAATTATCACAACGCTGCGCATATTAACAAACATCTTTCTTCTGTGTCCGTCGTTCAGACGTCGTAACTTAATCACCATTTTTTGTTAAATTTTGGTTCCTTCTCTTCAAGGTTTTATATACGCCCTTGGAGAGTGCATATGCGAATTGTTTACACGGTAAAAATGCTTCTGTGATTTGTGAATAAATAGATTTCTCTTCGCAACATGGCGAAACCGTCTGTTGAAAAAACAGAGTCCATAGTATTTATAATTTCTCGGACATTCATCACTTAGCAGCGAATCTCGACCTCGACATTTTCGTCAAGTATTTTTTTCATCGAAATTCACTGATGCCTAAAAGAAGCCAACTAACGGCTATTTAATTGCAAAGAGCTACTAAAAGATGTAGTACTGCACTCTAAACGCAAAACATTCCAAGCGGAACCACCATGGTAAAGTGCTGTGAATGGTATCTGGTATCTGCCGTGGGTATAAGTAAGTATAAGCAAGTATAAGCAAGAAGCACCGCGATGCACTGGTGCGACCTGTCTTTTTCTTCTTGTTTGGGCTGAGGTCGTTGTATTTAAAAGAAGCTTCCAAACTCACCTGCGTGTCGTACAAGGCGACTAAAAGGATACAAAGACCGACCAGATACTCACTGTACTTTATCATAGCAGTTCTGTTTCATTTGGGTTGTTTTCAGTTTTTAGTGCAGTTGCCGGTACTACATCTTTTATATAGTAGCTCTTTGCGAATAAGTGGCCGTTAGTTCGTTCCTCTTTGGCACTGTTCCGGTCTTGCTTATTATTAATTTTCAATAAAAAAATAATAATTTATTACATGGAGCTTTGTATGTATAAGACTTACAGCTTGTAGGATAAATGTTGTGTATGTTCCCAATCAAAAATTCTGTTTTGCCAAGCATGTGCCAGACAGATGACCCGCTCATCGGTGGCGCGATTTATTTGGGACTCATACTTAACAAAACATTCGCGCGCATTATTCTTGCGACGAAGTTTGCGTTAGCGTGTGCCTATTAGCATTTGTTTTTTCCTTTGTAAATATAAATTGTCGACTATGAGTTACTTATAGACAGTTCAGATGGCAAAACAAATTATTTAGATTCGGATAAACAAAATGAACACTACGAACACAAAGTTATTTGATGGATAAAAAAACGAGCGGTTTATGTTCAACTGACCATGAAACTCTGTCCATGTGAATGGAATAACCATGGTTCCCGGCGGATGCCACGCTGCACGTAGTTTTTTGCTTGGAGCGCGGTTAGTTGTTTGCACAACAATTAGCAGTAGCTCATAGTCATTGAAAGATCGGATATACGAATAGAAAGGTTAAATGCTGGACTTTCTATGCGAAATACGAAATCCAACAAAAAATGCATTCTATCTTCGACTGAAGACGTTAAAAAGCACAGTGTAAGTTTAGCAAGCGCGGCAAATTTAGGCGATGCCCATCTATAGAAGGCGATACAGACGAAGCGTGGTGCAACCAAAATTGCGGCTTTGTGTCCATAAAAGGACATCTGTCCGCTCAAGCAAACCATACACAGAGGCAAACCAACATCGTCATAAACTGCATCAACGTAAATGTACACGTAAATAGAGCGGGGGGAAGGCTAAGGGCACGTTGTACCATTTCAAATGTCCGTGGTAGTTATTCTGCGCCGAAGTTTATGTTCGCAAAGCGCGGAGTAGACAGCATTAAACCATGCTTTTGCTCTTCGACGAAAACGCGTACGTCGCGTCTCATGAACGCGATCCACCAGAGTGAGGGCAACGTTGTACCCTTTCAAAAGTCCGTGGTCGTTATTGTCAAAGTTGATGTTCGCGAAGCGCAGAGTAGAGACAACATTGAACCGTTTTAGATGCCTGCCGCTTTTGCTATTCGACGAAAATGCGTCCGTCACGTCCCATGGACGCGATCCACCAGGACAAACTCAACAAAAAATGTTTTAACAAATTTTTGGGAAACCTTTAAACAAACGCCCGATATTTTTGTTATGGGATGTGTCCGAAGCGCAAGCAAAACCAGCAAAGTCGAAAAAATAGTTGACCGACCGCACATGTTTTGATAAGTGTAAGTCACTGATCGATCGTGCCGCCGAGGCGCGGTCGACTCTGGTTTACGCTTGACAAAATAGAAATTTTATTTGATAGAAACCGTCCGAGCCCTTCGTTTTGAAGACGTCCGAGCCCTTCGTTTTGGTTTCAAGACGTGGTAGAGGTTTTGCGTATATCCGTTGATTTAGTGACAGTCTAAACAATTATGTTTCGGAATACCTAATTAAAAATTAATAATTTGAAGAATTTATAAAAAATTTAATCGAATGGTGCCAGAGTTTCCTGCAGACCAATTGAGGATATATTTTGCAGTCGGAAATTGTCCCAGTTGAACACGAGGCAGATTATACTTTCAATTAAAGGTGATCGACCAAAGACTGGGTCCTGCCGTTGTGGTGCGGAGGCCCACTCGCAATAAAAATAAAATTTCTAACGACACACAACTTTCTAGAATTAAGTGAAGCCGCGTGGCTCTTTACAACGCAGTGTGATATGTAAGTGCGTGTTGTTTTAGAGTGTGTATAGTGTTTGAAGCTGACTTCGGACCCATCATCAGAGTTGAATCGATAAGTCTGGAAAACAGCTGGATATATTTGATTAATATGTTTAGGAAGGTCACAACAAATGCATCAAAATAGAGATAAATCACCGGGTTATCCTTGTGATTTCGTCCCTATGGCGGTTCGGTTCTAGTTGATGGTTGAAGAGGGGATTTCGTTCGCTTTTCGTAATGATTTTTAATTGTGTCCCAGAATAATAATGTCAACAACAACATATATTGTGTGCGAATATTTTGGCATTTCCCATTAATAGTGCTTTTCGGCTGACCCCAGTCAGAAACAGTCGATTAGACGCGGTCAATCTGTGGCCCATACTTGTCAAAGTAAAATTTTTGATTTAGACTATGGCAATGAGCAACATGTCAATCAAGTCTTGATAAAAGAGAGTGGTTTCTCCGGGTTGTATACATTGCGACTTTAGTCAAAAGTAGGACAACTCACATTTCAATTATATTTTTACAGTTTTTCGTCTCAAAATATTGCATTTTTCCACTGGATGGTAAAAAATTCTACCCAGTTTATAGTTTCTTTGTCAAATTCTCTTGAATATTTGTTTCCTCCGCTTTGATAATATCTTATTTGGTGCTAAAATTTCAGAAATCAGAGATCTTACGACAAAGATAAACGGGATAGAAGAAGAGATAAAAAATTTAAAGACTCAAGATTCTGAACTGAAAAATACAATCAAATCAATAGGTAAATGAGTTATTTCGATATTTTTATTTTTAAATGTCCGTGTTCAATGAATTTCTGTTTGAACTCATTGAGGAAAATAGAAACAACGCATCAGTTCTCTCCCGGGTAGCCTGTCAAACTTTTTTGTAGGGCTTTCGGAATATTTTCTATGGTCTGTCCGTACACCCAACTTCGTCCGTACACCCGCTTATACCCAACAACTTTTAGGACCTTTGTAGTGACTGCGTATCTGTTCTATGCTACCATGGGACCGCCATCGAATCATGATCTTTCAGGCAATGCGTCCGCGCCTAACCGACCGAGCCAACGCAAAAGTTTTAACTCGGCCCATATTGAACTACTGTGTTCTGCCACCTACTGAATCAATGTTTACGATTTTTTTCAGATGGAATCCTCAGACTCGTCGGAGAAAATCTCCTTCACAGGAAGAAGAATTGAAATCGATAACGCAGGTGAATGGGTGACGGCTACTCCAATATCAACGATGGTCACGTGGTTTGCCATGCTCCAGGAAGCTTATGATTCACCGTGGGAAAAATAAACGTCGAACAAGGAAGTGGCTGGACCTCATTGAGGATACCATCTGCCATCTAAAGTCGCGCTAGCGTATTTGAGAGACCAAAGCGAACCCAAATGTTTTGCTGAGTGGCTTTTTAAGCGCTTCAAACTTGAAAAATCTCAAAAAAAAAACATTGCGCGCAATTTATTTTCAATATTTAGCCTGCTTCGGGCCCTGAAATGTAACTCGGACCTCATTTGGCTGGATACCATCAAGGTTGGCTCTAGAGAATTCTAGCTAAGAGGCCTTTCCAACCTAGCCGATCTAAAAATTTTGCTGAATGTTTTTTTGAACGCTTAACCAAGTAAAAAAACGCGCGCAGACAACTTTATTATTTAACCAGCTTCTTGTCATGAATTATCACAACGCTGCGCATATTAACAAACATCTTCTTCTGTGTCCGTCGTTCAGACGTCGTAACTTAATCACCATTTTTTGTTAAATTTTGGTTCCTTCTCTTCAAGGTTTTATATACGCCCTTGGAGAGTGCATATGCGAATTGTTTACACGGTAAAAATGCTTCTGTGATTTGTGAATAAATAGATTTCTCTTCGCAACATGGCGAAACCGTCTGTTGAAAAAACAGAGTCCATAGTATTTATAATTTCTCGGACATTCATCACTTAGCAGCGAATCTCGACCTCGACATTTTCGTCAAGTATTTTTTTCATCGAAATTCACTGATGCCTAAAAGAAGCCAACTAACGGCTATTTAATTGCAAAGAGCTACTAAAAGATGTAGTACTGCACTCTAAACGCAAAACATTCCAAGCGGAACCACCATGGTAAAGTGCTGTGAATGGTATCTGGTATCTGCCGTGGGTATAAGTAAGTATAAGCAAGTATAAGCAAGAAGCACCGCGATGCACTGGTGCGACCTGTCTTTTTCTTCTTGTTTGGGCTGGGGTTGTTGTATTCAAAAGAAGCTTCCAAACTCACCTGCGTGTCGTGAAAGGCGACTATAAGGATACAAAGATCAGACCAGGTACTCACTGTACTTTATCATAGCAGTTCTGTTTCATTTGGGTTGTTTTCAGTTTTTAGTGCAGTTGGCGGGTACTACATCTTTTATATAGTAACTCTTTGCTAATAAGCGGCTGTTCGTTCGTTCCTCTTAGGCACTGTTCCGACCTTGCTTATGAGTACATTTTCAATAAAAAGTTTTAATTTTATACTATGGAGCTTTGTATGTGTAATAATTTTATTGTAGCTTCTACAGTAAATTTTGTGTATATCACCAATCATAAATTTTATTTTGCTAAGCATGTTCCAGACAGATGACCCGCTCATCGGTGGCGCGATTTATTTGTGACTCATACTTAACAAAACATACGCGCGCATCATTTTTGCGATGAAGTTTGCGTTTGTGTGTGCCTATTAGCATTTGTTTTTTCCTTTGCAAATATAAATTGTCGACTATGAGTTACTTATAGACAGTTCAGATGGCAAAACAAATTATTTAGATTCGGATAAACAAAATGAACACTACGAACACAAAGTAATTTGATGGATAAAAAAACGAGCGGTTTCTGTTCAACTGACCAAGAAACTCTGTCCATGTGAATGGAATAACCATGGTTCCCAGCGGATGCCACGCTGCACGTAGTTTTTTGCTTGGAGCGCGGTTAGTTGTTTGCACAACAATTAGCAGTAGCTCATAGTCATTGAGTTGAACGGATATACGAATAGAAAGGTTAAATGCTGGACTTTCTATGCGAAATACGAAATCCAACAAAAAATGCATTCTATCTTCGACTGAAGACGTTAAAAAGCACAGTGTAAGTTTAGCAAGCGCGGCAAATTTAGGCGATGCCGATCTATAGAAGGCGATACAGACGAAGCGTGGTGCAACCAAAATTGCGGCTTTGTGTCCATAAAAGGACATCTGTCGCGCAAGCAAACCCTACACAGAGGCAAACCAACATCGTCATAAACTGCGTCAACGTAAATGTACACGTAAATAGAGCGGGGGAAGCTAAGGGCACGTTGTACCATTTCAAATGTCCGTGGTAGTTATTCTGCGCCGAAGTTAATATTCGCAAAGCGCGGAGTAGACAGCATTAAACCATGCTTTTGCTCTTCGACGAAAACGCGTCCGTCGCGTCTCATGAACGCGATCCACCAGAGTGAGGGTAACGTTGTACCCTTTCAAAAGTCCGTGGTTGTTATTGTCAAAGTTGATGCTCGCGAAGCGCAGAGTAGAGACAACATTGAACCGTTTCAAATGCCTACCGCTTTTGCCCTTCGACAAAAATGCGTCCGTCACGTTCCATAGACGCGATCCACCAGAGGCACATGCTCAACAACAAACGTTTTAACAAAATTTTGGGAACTTGTAAATAAATGTCCTATATTTTTGATATGGGATGTGTCTGAAGCGCAAGCAAACCCAGCAAAGTCGAAAAAATAGTTGACCGCACATGTTTTGTTAAGTGTAAGTCACTGATGGATAGCGACGCCGAGGCGCGGTTGACTCTGGCTTATGCTGGACGAAATAGCAATTTTAGTCAATAGAAACCACGCAAAAAGCATTTCAGACGTCCGAGCCCTTCGTTTTGGTTTCAAGACGTGTTAGAGGTTTTGCGCATATCCGTTGATTTAGGAACAGTCAAACAATTATGTTTCGGAATACCTAATTAAAAATTAATAATTTGAAGAATTTATAAAAATTTAATCGAATGGTGCCAGAGTTTCCTGCAGACCAATTGAGAAATATTTTCCAGTCGGAAATTGTCCCAAAACACGAGGCAAATTATACTTTCAATTAAAGGTGTTCGACCAAAGACTGGGTCCTGCCGTTGTGGTGCGGAGGCCCACTCGCAATAAAAATAAAATTTCTAACGGTCCACCACTTTCTAGAATTAAGTGAAGCCGCGTGGCTCTTTACAACGCAGTGCGCTATGTAAGTGTGTGTTGTTTTGGAGTGTGTATGGATTGTAGTGTTTGAAGCTGACTTCGAGCCCATCATCAAAGTTGAATCGTAAGTCTGGAAATAACTGGATATATTTGATTAATATGTTTAGGAAGGTCACAACAAATGCATCAAAATAGAGAGAAATCACCGGGTTATCCGCGTTGTCTTATTTTGGCGTCGTTCTTCTATTTCGAGGCAAATTATACTTTCAAATACAGGTGTATTGTCTTACCACAAATAGCCTGACTATCTGTCTAAAATGTTTCCAATATTCTTGCTTTGGTGCGCAAAACTATGTAGTTAAAAACACCCTTTTTCAAATAAATACGGACATATTTTCAGGGCCGTTGGTTTAACTCGTCTAGTTATTCCTAATAAAATTCTTACAAAAATTTACTGTGATCCTAATCAGATTATTTTGCCAAGCACGACCCGCAGATAACCCGCCCCTTGGCGGCGCCATAATGTGAGCATTTCCTTCACAAACTGACATGTATGCGATATCTGTTTTAAAGATGGTGACAGAAATGGTTTGTGAAACCTTTATGGCATCTCTAATGTGGTTCAGTCTTGTGAGGTTCTCGCTTGTTTTTTGCAGTGCTATAATTGTTATTTCAATGTACACTAGCGTAGACACCGAACCCTTGATTGAGAACCACTTAATGGTACCATTAAGCGTAGACCCCAATTTGATCATGCTTAGTGGCGGTTGATTCATGTTTGGTCAACGAAGGTTACCAATTTTGTTTTTTCAAGCGCGATTCACAGGAATTTGGCAAATGTTATGCTACGGAAAACACAGCATCTAGTTGCGTTTTGAAAAGATAATACGTTCATGTCAACCGACTATACCCGCGATAAAAACTGACAACGTTTCAATGGAAATGTGTTGTATTTAATTCTACGTCGTAGCAGAAATAATACCTTCATTATAGAACTTAGCTCTCTGAGCCAAACTGAATAACAGCAACTTGAACGACAGGTATAGTTTATAATATTGTACTAGACACATACCAGAACTGAACTGATTAAAGAGCAATGAAAGCTATCTGCTCTGGTCGATTTTAAGACCACAAAATGTTTCAACTGCATTAATGAGATATTTGATAGAAACTTATTTCTGCCATCAGTGGAAACCAAATCAATATGTCATGCGAATATCACGAAAATATTCTATGTTTTTCAAGATGAATTAATAACGCCATCTGGATGGATTATACGTTTGCGGAAATTACTACCCAGTAGAAAACATTGACAAAATAACTTTTGTCAAGTATAAGTCACTAATAGGTCGCGATGTCTCGCTTTCACATTTCTTATAAAAACGTTTTATTCACATTTTGCCTTGTCATTTCCAAAAACTTTGTGCTTTTACTCGATTGCGAATCATTAAATGTGCTCTTTCAGGACTTTTAATATTTTGTTTACCAATGGGAAAATTTTGCGTCATAGTATTCTGTTTGGAAAATCTAAAACTATACTAATGAAATTGTGGTGAACCGGTCAAAGTGCCAACGTTTTGTACTGGAGGTCGATGGTTTGATTCTCGTCCTCAACACTACACAACACAACGGGAATTTCTGTCAAACCATTTTTTGCTGAGTTTGTATTACGGATGGATCATCTCGATAAGAGGCGGTCCATCGGTGGCACATGTTCAAAAAATAAGATCTCTGATTGAGTTTAGGGCTTTCAAAAAGGCACTTTTGGGCGTTTGAAATACACGAGGTACTAAAAAGTTCTTTCCTAGAAATTATTTTGTATAAAACTTATATCGCGGACGAATTCTGCTAACATAACCGAATTTGCAGCCATAAGGATCGTTAATTTAATTTTCTTTTATGAGATTCACTCAGAGCAAGGTCAGAAGCAGTGCCGAAAAGGAACCAACTAATGGCCACCTAACAGCAAAGAGCTACTTGAAGATGTAGCACCAGTACCTGCATCCTAAACGGAAAACATCCCAAAATGAACTAAACCGCCAAGGTGAAGTGCAGTGGGAGTTATCTGCCCTGGGCGATGGTAAACCTATCTACCACTTCCTTTATTGTCTTGTGGTGATATTTCTCAGATATGAGCAATAAATGGATCGCGCAGCTAGTGCTTTGTACCTATGTGTCTCATGCAAAATATAAATAAGATGTATGTTTACAAAGCAAACACAAAAATATACGCTTATATAAGTTTAAGAAATCACTATTTATTAACGATCTTTATATTTTTTGCAAAATAAAATGTATCTTCTTTTACACAACGCTGAATTCATATTATTTTGTTTATTACAAATATCTTTATAATTTATACTAGCCCATTTACTGTTTTCACAAAAAAGTTTTTTTGCTGAGCACTTTTTGCACGTATAATTATTGAGTTATTTAAGCGCTCCAACAGAAAATTCTAGCAAAACATCACATAAAATATACAAAGTGACTGAAGCATATAGTAATATATAAATGAAGTTTAAACGCTAAATGTCTTTATCTTCAGAACATGACTTAGTATATCCATGCCGACGAACTATAATTATTTGTTACTAATTTGTACTAAAATGTTAAGAAATTTAAATTCATCATAATGATTTACAAGTTATCGTGAAGCAGCTGTAGTCTCTCTAGTCTTCTTATATTTTTAAAATCAATTCTTTGATTAGATCACCCTGGCTAAGACTGTGTTGTAAAAGCTGCCATATATATATACAGAAGGACAGTGTTAGAGACGGATTGAGTTGTGCGCATGAAAAT